>LPNX010818255.1:58276-89399 GCA_001517045.1 Pseudotsuga menziesii | reverse complement strand
AGAGAGAGAGAGAGAGAGAGAGAGTCAAGATTGAAAAGACATGTGAAAGAATGAAATTGTGCATGAAAATCCATATGGATAAAGTACAAAAACCTTATGGGGATAATGTTAGATTATTGTGCCATTGATCTCCAAGCAATGAGTGCAATTGAATTGTTGTATTATTATGCAGTGCAATGGAATGAATAATACACAATGAACAAGACAAATTTCACAAGAAACATATAATAATTGCTCAGTATAATTACAGTATAAACTTCATTAATCCCAGTAGTATACAACAGTGTTACATAAAGGAGAATTTGAATCATGTGGATATGATTCGAATCTACCAACTCAATCCGACTACATGGATAACTAGAAGTGTCTAAATCACTATCAGAGCTCACTAGTCTAACTCCAGTTGTCTAATTCAGTCTCTCAATTAGTTATAATCAGTTAAACTAGTCTAACTGATGTGGTAGGTGAGAAGTAGGTGAGAATAGGTGCATTCCCACATGCAACCATGCAAGACTGGAGCTAACTGAACGGGAGGACATCTAACTAAATGTAAATGAAGCATACCTTATCTTAACTAGTTACCAACTACCAACAACTAAAGGAGGTTGGCAGTGGCACTCCTAGTGGCTCCTAAATTGTAGGGATTGGTCTTAGAGGCACATAAACTGATGCATGAAGGTGCAGTCAGTTGCAGTTAACCTCTATATGTGTTCCCCACACTCTAGTGACTGGTACTAGTGGAACCAATAACCCAAGTGGACCCAATGGTGATAGTCGATCCAATATTAATTAATGACTCCTAAGTTAGGAAAATATAATCTAATAGACAAGTATGGACAAGGGAGGATTATAAATCCTAACACCCCCCCTTAATCCTAACTTGGATAACTGTGGGCCCTGGAAACAAGGCCAAAAATCACCCAATTATAATATAAAAGAATTAAAAAATGTTGCTTAATAAACTGAAGAAATAGGGGAAAACCTCATGGGAACACCCCCCCCCCCTCAAGATAATTAGGAACAGAAAATACAAGCCATTCTTAGGAGGAAAAAACTTCATCTTTGGGAAATAACTTGGAAAAACTCTACTGCAATTTATAGCTCTATGCAGCAACATGGTTCTTCTGTGTAGCAACATCCTGAAGCTGTGCATTGGAACCTCTCAATTTCCTTTTGAACTAATGGATGTAGTATGTGTTTCTTCTTGCTAGGAGAGGAAAGGAATGATCAAATTTCTTCTTTTGTGGGCCAAGTGAGTGATCATTCGCTATCATCAGATAGAACTTTCATGGAACCTTGTTGCACCACTCTGTAGGGAGCGAATCTGTGAGAGTGAGAGCAACATGCTCATTTTGATACTGGGACCTTGCTCTCCTTATGTCTTCTGGATTCCCGACACCATCCCAAGCTGCAGCAATGAGATTTTGGGCCCATTTAGGCTTATTCCTTTGGTTTGGAATGGATGCTGGATCAGGATCTAGAATCTCATGAGGTTCAGCCTCAATACCAAGATCATACTGATCTTGTTCCTCCTCATTCGAATCTGAAACATGTGACAAATCATCATCATCAAAAGGCAGTGGAAGAGTGGTTATACCTTCTTATGCTTCGGATAGTGGTGGATTAAACAATTGATCTTCTCCAAACTAAACACTCCACTCAATGAAGCATTTCCTAGTTACAGCCTCCATCAACTTGTATGCTTTTGCATCCTCTACATATCCCAACAATATGCATTCTCTACTCTATTCTTGGAAGGCCTTTCTCTTATCAATTGGTATTCTGGCCCAAGCTTTGGAACCAAAAACTATCAAGTGAGAGACATTGGGCTTATGCCCATGAAGTGCTTCGAGTGGAGTGGCCCCAACCATTGATTTATGAGGCACTCTATTCTATATGTATGAAGCACAGTTTACAACTTCTTCCCAAAGAGAAGGAGGAATATTTTTGTCTTGGAGAAGACAGGTTGCCATCTCCTTCAATGATCTATTTTTCCTCTCAGCCACACCATTATGTTGTGGTGTGTATGGAACTGAGTGTTCCATTCGAATCCCATCCGATTCACAATACTGTTTGAAGTATCTTTTAATGTATCCACCTCTATTATCTTATATTATAGACTTGATATTTTTCCTGAAACTATTCTCAATCATAGCTTAAAAACTTTAAAAATTCCAAATACTTCTAATTTCTATTTCATGAAATATATCCAACAAAACCTAGAAAAATCATCAATAAAAGTAAGGAAATACCTGGAACCATTAATTGATGTTGTAGGCATTGGTCCTGACACATGACTGTGAATCAAATCAAGTATAGAGGCAACTCTATGTTCCTTCCCAACTTCATACCTCTTCTATGGATGCTTACCTACGAAGAAACCAGGACATACTCCATCGGAAGTTTGGATGAGAGGAAATCCTTCAACCATTTAATCATTGTGAAGTTGCTGGAGATATTTGAAATTGATATGCCCAAATATCTCATGCCATATCTTGCTAGTGTTGTTAGCATGAGTCAATAGAGCTGTAGGAGGTGAAACAGGAAAAAAATGTGAGAACTCATCAGCCTCAGTGGCATGATTGGAAATAACTTTCTCTATGAGCTTTCCAGTAGATTTTTTTGTGATTTCAATTAAGTCAAATTCGAAAGTAAATCTCTTGGGAGAGCGTGTATGGGTCATATGATAAACATACAACAAATTAGCTGCAAGGGAGGGCACATAGAGAACATTTTTTAACTCACCATGCTGGATTTTAACTAAACCTCTTCCTGCTGTTGGAATTTGGGAGTCATCTCCCATGTGAATAATAGGTCCTTTTGATAGAGTAAGAGTGGAGAAGGATTCCTTGGAAGCAACCATGTGGTTGGATGTTCCAGAATCAATCATGTAAGATTTCGACTGAGTAAGTTCTGCCTTCAAGGCATGGCATCTCTCATGATCTTCTGTCTGTGGTCTAACATCAGACTTATTTGCTCCATGTGGTAGAGCAATGTTGTTCTGTTCAAGGAGGGTGGACAACTGGTCGACCTGCTTCTTCATGCACTGGCCTTCGGGATGAAAACCCCTCATACAATAAGGACACTTATTCTTTTCAAATTTTTTCTTCTTCTGGGAGCCCAAAGCTACTTCGAAATAATTCTGAATCTCTTTTAACTTCGAATCACTTTAGGATCCTTCCCCTTGTGCTTCCCTGTAGCTTGTGCATTGCTTGAGTTCGAAATTAGAATATCTTGGTTCTTGGAATTTTGGAGGACTCCCATTTGGACCAACTTGTCCTGCTCTTGTATTAAAGACTTGACAAAGCTACCAAGTGAAGGCATCTTCCGATTGGGGATGGCATCTCTTCTAGAATGGAAGGTAGAGACGAAGATAGAATACTCGGAACAATTTTTTCTTAGCACTAAGAGCACAAGATGCTCATCCTTCCTCTTTGTAATGAAATCCAAATTTAATTATTAAGATAGGTTAATTAATGTAAATAAACTAAGAGGTAACTTGAAAAGTCACCTCTCTTCCCCAATTATGGTATAAATTACTGGGGCACCTATTATGTAATTCATCTCTACATTTATAAAATATACATTACACTACATTTTCTCTTACGTTCTCTGTCCAATCTTGCATTCTTATTCTTTCAAGTGGTATCAGAGCTTCATTTGGATGATCTGGGCCTTTTGGCCTTAATTCTCAGACCTTGTCTAATTTTTGGCTTATAGCCTTATTTTAGGGTTTCCCTAAAATATTGGACACTGTCCAAAAGAAAAAGAAAAATGTAAAAAAAATAAAAGAAAAAAAAAGTAAAAAAAAGAAAAGATAAAGTAAAACAAGCACATGGTTTTGCTTTTAAAGTAAAACAAACACATGGTTTTGCTTTTCAGCTTCCACATGTTTTACTTTGATTTGAATTATTATAATATATTTATACTAGTTCAATTTTTTGTTTTATTATATAAAATAAAAAATAAATATTTTTATTATATAATAATTAATACAATAATTAATTATTATTTAAAAAAAACTATATATTAAACTATATATATAGTTTATAAAAACATTATACAACAAATAAAAATAAGTCCACGTTACACACTGGGAAGATTCCAGCAATCACCAGATCAATGGATGCTCGGTTCGATCAAATCAATGAGAATATTAACAAGAATTACGAGGAACTCCACATAAAAATCAAACAAACCAATGACGATTTGACATCAAAGTGGACACAATTTATGTCACAAATAGAGAATAGCTTCCTCACTCTACAAGAAGACCAAAAGAAAAATCAAGCAGTTTTAACCGCCATTTTGGACAGATTACAACTCTCGAATGACCTACAACCAAACTCTCCAAGAACTTCGGAGCAACTAGATCCTCTATTCAACATGTCGTGCTCTAACGCATATACACAAGGACGCCAAATACGGGTGAAAGTCGAGTTACCCAAATATGACGCGAACGAATGACAATGCATAGCGTGGATTAACAAAGTCGAGGAATACCTAGACATCCACAACATCCATTATGACGACGAGAAAATTAAATACGCCTCCATGCATCTAGAAGGTAGCGCTTACAACTAGTACTTATGGTGGAATAATACTGCAAGAATATGTTCTTACAACTGGGTTAGCTTCAGGAGTGACCTCATCAAAAGATTCCAAGGCGTTGAAGAAAAAGACTTATTTGCCAAAATCACAAGGTTACAACAAAAAAACAATGTTGATGAGTACACCTATGAATGGGAAGCGCTGTCAACTCGAGTCCCAGAGTTAACCGATGACCAACGACTACAGACCTACATACACGGTCTAAAACAACACATCCATGACGAACTAGAGTTACAAAAAATCTCTACCATCGAGGAAGCACAACGTAAAGCCATGATTATTAAAAGAAAATCCATTCATACAAATGTCGACCAAGACGACTCCAAAAATAACCCCCTCCATTCGGGATACACAGGAAATCCAAGGTATACACCACCTCAACTTAGGGAAGGAACAAAGCCCAGTTTAGAGGGTCAGAGAATAAAAGAAGGAAAATGTAAGTTCTGTGGAGACAAATGGAATCCTAAGCACAAATACTTACAAAAGAAATTATATGCTTGTGAAGCAAAGCTAGAAGTCAATGAACCAATTGAGAACGATGTAAATAACCAAGAAGACTACCACCCAAGAATCGAGGACGACTCCCCACAAATATCATTAGCCGCTATTACCGGAATCTCCCAACCACAAACATTGAAGATTAAAGTTCATATAAAAAATAATAACGTCACAATTCTCATAGACTCTGGAAGCACCCATAACTTCATTAATGTCAACCTTGCTAAAGTATTTAACCTATTTATTCATCCAGTACCTAACATGACGGTTACGGTAGCAAGTGGCAAGAAGATTGACAATGTGGGAAGATGTCACAAGGTTAAGTTACAAATGCAAGAATATAACTTAGAATCAGATTTCTTTGCGGTACCACTGGGAGGAATCGACAAAGTATTAGGAATACAATGGTTACAAACCTTGGGTACATACTTTGCAAATCACCAAGAACATTTTATTGAATTCCATGCGTTCGGGAAAACACACAAATTAAATGGGTTCCAACCACCTCCAACACAACTGGTTACAACACATCAAATGGAAAAGCTACGTTGGAAAGATGCACCAACGTACATACTTCAATGTTGAGAAATGGAGATTCTAACAAGTGAAGGAGATATGGACAAACAACTAGAGACACAAGAGCTAATTCGAAAACATCACAAGGTGTTTCAAGAATTAACTAAAGCACTCCCAACAAACAAAAAAACCGAACACATAATCGAAATAGAACCATGGATAAAACCTGCCAGTAACAAACCATACAAATGTCCACATCAGAGACGTTGCGATAGTTCACGTAGTCATTGTCGTAAATTAATCTTTGAGGACAAAGCTTCCTTAAGGGAAAGGCAATGTAATGAAAGCCAAATTTAATTATTAAGCTAGGTTAATTAATGTAAATAAACTAAGAGGTAACTTGAAAAGTCACCTCTCTTCCCCAATTAGGATATAAATTACTGGGGCACCTATTATGTAATTCATCTCTACATTTATAATATATAGATTACATTACATTTTCTCTTATGTTCTCTGTCCAATCTTCCGTTAGTCCTCTTCCACTCTCTATTATGCATTGCTTGCATTGTAGTGCTAGAGACTTGAATTTTGTGAAAAATTGATGGATGGTCTTGAAATTGTTGGGCTGCAATGATATTAGCTCCTTCTCCAAGATGTGTCCCCAAAACTCATCTTGTTTTCCAAACAAGATTTCTAGCTTCTCCCAAGCTTCTTTGGGAGTCTTCAATCCCTCAAGATGAAAGAGGAGATCCATGGAGATGTGAGCACAAAGGAAGCCAAAGGCTTCATCCAACTTGTTCAAGAACTTGTTTTTCTCAGCATGATGATGAGGTTCTGTCTTTCGGCCCATATCATCATGTGCATGCCAAGCTTGTGCATGGAGACCTGCATATCTTCCCTCCAATAAACATAGTTGAAGGGTGTTAGGATCCGAGGTAAGAAAGCTTGAGAATCCATCAATTCTCCTTTTGAACAATCAATTTCTTCAATTAAGCTATGTAACATGTCACATCACCACCCCTCTACCAGAGAGAGGATGCGACATCACTACTAACAAATACGGGAAATCTAAGCCCCAAATGTAATATAAGATGCATTGAAGTTAGAAACATACACAGACGTATAAAACATGCAATATATAACGAAAGTAATTACATTTTTATTCAAGCATTCAACATGTTCATCATATTTCATTAAGAAAATGCAAATGCAAAGATTAACACAAGAGATACTTATCTTATGAAGAAGTTTATCCTGCAATCAACTATGTTGATCAAATCAGATCCAGAGTTGATCTTCAGCATCCTTTATGGGGAATTTCTCCCTCCCTCTCTCCTCAACACATTTTGGTTCATCTGGATGAGTTTTGGTGGATGCTTCAGTCAACAGGTTGAGGTGTCAGTCAGATCAGCTCTCCGATTGACAATTGCACTCAGTGAGACTCAAATCTGGCTCAGTTAGACACAGATCAGGCATTGATGGACTCTCCATCAGCATATTTGGTCTATCTCCTTGGGATTTGCACCCCCCCTGGGCTGGATCTCCTAATTTTTGTATATATCCAGGCACAGCTCCCTCTTCCAAGCCAGTTAGAACTGGGATTGAGGTGTTGCTGCTATTGTACTGTTGTTATTGTTCATTTGAAATAAAGATAAGCTTTGGAGGCAAAACGGTGTTGTGCCATTGTATGTGTGGATGATCATTCCCATTATTTTACTGAGGTAACCTATATCTGTGTTCATGATTTGCTAATTGCTTGTAGATCCATTGTTAAGATTGATAATAAGCTTATTATAATCTTGATAGGAAAGGTGCTTTTCAATAAGTTTATTGGCCATATATTTCCTTTGATGCATGTTTAGAGATCTAGATTCAGCATGTCCTATAAGCTTATATGCATGTTATTTTGAATCTCTGTGTATGTACTAATCGGATCTCACAAGTTTTTCGGCAAGTTTTTTTTATTTCAGTTGAGCTGTAGGTTCCTACATTGGAGAGGATGCTGATCTAGTTTGTTTCTTCACTCTCTTCAAAACCTTCCAAAGGCATAGTCCCTCGACATTCCACCTAAAACCTCCACTGTGGATCTTCAAGGAAACCAACATTTTTCTCCTCCTCTTCCTCCCTCAAAATCAACTCTTTTACCCAGTTACTTTGTTCATAGCTTTGATTTTGTTTAGATCTATCATCTTAAAAGTAATTTCAACATATATCTATCCTCTCAAAGCCCATAGTCTAGATCTTTCTCTTAAAAGGTTTCATAAGCTTTCTAGATCTAGCTTTAGGGAAATCGTCCTTTTCTGCATGCAATTTTAATGAAATAATTTCATATTCTGTAATAAAATTGAAAATATTATTGCTTCCCAAAATGCAATCCAAGATCCCAAGGAAAGCAGGGAAATCCTGCTTTCCTTGGTTCCAGTTTTCCCCTTTTAACTAGTTTTCAGCTTACCCTTTTTTGGTTAAAAGTGAGCTGACCCAAAGGTACTTTTAGAGTGCTTTTGGGAATATTTCAGTCTGATATGCTTGCTGGTTTTTAGCAGGTTTAACAGAAAATAAAGGAAGCTTCTGTTCGTAAGTGGCCTCAGGAGCGTTCAAATCCCCCCAGGGGTCTCCCATTTGACTAAAACCTTTAATTTTCGCACTTTGTAAGCTCTTGATTTTATTCCATATAAGGATCAAGAGGAATTATATCATTTCTCTGATATTGTAACTGCTATTAATAAAAATATTTTTTGAATAGGCTCTTTCGAGCCCATTCCCCATCCCCCCTAGGGGGATTTGCGTCGGTGTCCTTTTTGTTGCTTTTTGCTCATTTATTTTCAAACTAGCATTCATCTAATCTGCAGGGTAGTATACTTGATTTCATTATCAATTTCATATTCCATATTTTATATTTCAAATTAATCGTAATACTTACCCACGACTTCCCAATTGGCCCGAAACGAGAAAGAGATTCGTGGTAGGACTAATTAGGAAACTAGAAATGTGCATCTTATTTCTTTTCTATCAGTCATTTTTTAGCTATTATAAAATTAACCCCTCCTCTATTCCCCGATTGAGATCCACTTGGATCGAAAGAGGTTCCTGGAGGGTTTTCTTTTAAACAAGAACACCCATTGTAAAATTTACTAAAATTGACAAGACTCCGGTGTGTATGCTCTACACTTGGCTGTGATTCATCCGATCAGTCAAGCTGTATCAAAAGCACTTGAGTGACTAGTATAATTAGGACTCACTCTCCCAAATTAACAAACCAACAGGTGAAAATCCAACACCTAGATCAAACCATCACGGTGGAAAAATACCCAAAGGAAGCGAGAACTTCTGAAAAGTGACCTTGGGGTGCCGATCTATGTCACACCCTAATGGGTGCGTTATGAACAATATCCCCAGAGACTCCATTCATCCCACATATTCCTTGCGGGTAGACATGAAGGTTTAGTTTTGGACATACTCTAAGTACTCTCGAGTATATCTGGAGTCCCCCCTTCACCTAATTGTAATCAACTCACACCTCAAATTTAACTTAAAACGTACCAAGAGGCAATCACAAAACATTCACTCCAAGCACATGCAAGTACATTGATCTTATTTTTTGACTCCATTCTAAGGCACTGGTTATTTTATTGCTTTATATATATATTGTGTCTTACCATTGTGCTTTCATGTGTTCATTTTTGTATCTTGCCATCTTTGATTATCTATAGTTAAATCTCAAACTCCTAAGTAACTCATTCAGTTTAACATCACTATAATAAGTAATATAGCCTTAGTAAATTAATAGGGTCTACCCCCCTTGGCTTCGTTAGGAGTTGAGCCTAAATGGATGAGTCAAGAACAAGGTGATAGCCTTGACTAGAGACTTGCCCCCAAGGACACACCAAGTGGCTTGAAGATTTCTGCCATGTGACCCAGGTGTGTGAAAGGCGGAAACAGGTGGGAATCTTGAACTGCTAAGCTAGTGAGCTCAACCACAGAGCTATGGACACCTACACTAGATCGGTCTTGGATCCTAAAACATCTACACACCCAACACAAGGAAGCATCCCCTTCTTTGCTACGCAGTCCCTTAGGCTATTCCTTCCATCCCAGTGCTATTCGGGTTGTGCAAAGAAGAAAACCAACCCCTCTAGATCTGTCTGTGAGGTTCATTCCTACACTAGGTTTATCAAGCTAGTTCAAACCCAATTCCACTCCAAACCAATTCATACCAAAACAAAAGATGCATACACAGCAAAATACAAGTTTTGGGATTGATGAAAAATGTTATGGGAGCAAAAAACGGAAATGGAAATTGGGGAAAAATGACCTAGCGTGAGCAATTCGTTTCAGAAACGTTCTATGGCTTTACGTGGGCAAAAACGGCTTCCTCAGTCCCTAAATTCATGGATTTGTCCCCCATTGGCGGTGCAACACTGAAAACACGAAATTCCCAACCGTGGGAATGTGGAAATAACATAAAAAAGCCCAGGATAGATCCCAGCCACCGTACATTAACAAAACCACTTCCCAACCATGGGAAAAATGAAGAACACTGCAAAACCATGAATGAAGAAAGTACAAGAGCTCCAAAAACACGAGGAAGAGAAAAACGTGGATGCATGGTAGAATGGGCATACATTTTTGGGTTTTTACTTGCCAAGGAAGTCAAAACATGTTTTTCCAAAATGGATGCTCTGCCCAATTCGATTTGTTCCCATACTCTTCCCATTCCCATGCAATAACTACCTCAACCAATTTCAGGCAGAAATAAATGATTGTGGAAAAGACAAGAAAATCGTAGTTGAACGTTTTGATGGGTTCTCCCTTTGACATTTGGATTTTCCTCATTGGCTCAAAGGTTTGAATATACCCCCCCCACCTTATCATTAGGAAATCATGCCCCCATCTCTTTAATGTTTCATTGACATAGCTGGTTGTGGGTATTTTAATTAAATTGTATATTTACATGATGTCCAAAATTATAATGTGCCTGGCTAGCATGAAATACCATTGAAAACAATTTTTAATCGTCGAAACATAAAACGCTAAATCAATGGTGGGGCTTTTTCCTGCTCCACACCACGATTAAATACAATATTTACATCATATACATTTTTAATGAAAAAAGGGGTCAAAACCGATGTGTAACATTCCCCTCCCCCTTCAACAGCACTGTCCTCAGTGCTTTACAAAATTGAACAAAATGCTATACTAGTACTGCCCTCAGTGCTCCGTAGAATTGAACAAAAATGGATGTTCTAATCGCATGGCATCCTCTAGCTCCCACATAGCCTCTTCGGGGCCGTAGTGCTCCCATTGCACCTTTACCTACCCTATGGCTCGGTTTCAAAGCATTGTGACCTTCCTGTCGACGATGCACATTGGCTCGATTTGGAACTCTCCCTTGGGTTCCACCTAAATCACATCCCAATTTATCATATGGTTAGGATCATGTACATATTTATTAAGCAAAGAAACATGAAAAAAATTATGATCTCTAGTGCTAGCAGGAAATGCAACTCTATATGCAATTGATCCTATTATTTCAAGCACTTCAAATGACCCACAATATCTAGGTGACAGCTTGGTACAACTTCCAAGCTTCAAGGAACTCTTCCTTTCCATCACTCTGAGGTAAAATGATCCCCAACACTAAACTCTCTATGCTTATCGCAATAGCTTTTCTGTTTGTCTTGGGCTGCTTTCAGATTCTGCCTAATCTTTGCAACCTCTTGCTCCATCTCCTTGAGCAATTCTGGCCCAAGCACAATCATGTTCACTAGATTATTCCAAGTCACTGGTGTCCTACACCTCCTACCATCCAAAGCTTCGTAT
This sequence comes from Pseudotsuga menziesii, assembly GCA_001517045.1. Lineage (NCBI taxonomy): Eukaryota > Viridiplantae > Streptophyta > Pinopsida > Pinales > Pinaceae > Pseudotsuga > Pseudotsuga menziesii. The sequence goes on along the minus strand of LPNX010818255.1, from coordinate 77,954 downwards.
CGACTAATCGCCAAGGATGCGTGTTTTCCATTGTTATATGCAAATTCTACCAAGTGTAAATAATCTTTCCACTTGGTTGGTTTGTCTATCACATACATGTGAAGCATGTATTTAAGCACTTGATTCACTCTCTCTATTTTCCCATCAGTCTGAGGATGGTAGGAAGTGCTGAAGTTTAGCTTTGTACCCAAAGCTGCAAACAAACCCTTCCAAAAATTGGAAGTGAACTTGGCATATCTATCAGAGACTATTGCCTTGGGCAATCCATGCAATTTGAAAATCTCCTTCATGAATATTTTTGCAATGTCATCAGTCTTATGTGTGGACTTAACTGGTATGAAATGTGATGCCTTTGTCAACTTGTCCACCACAACCATGATGGAATCATGTTGTATCCAATTCAATGGCAATACTATAATACAATCCATGGAAATAACTTCCCATTTCCATTCTAGAACTGGAAAAGGCTGCAACAAACATGCTCGGTGTTGATGCTCAACCTTCACCTGCTGACATTTCATGCACCTTGAAATATATTCAGCCATGTCCTTTTTCATTCTTGGCCAAAAAAATTGCTTTATGGCTGTAGCAATTGTATTCTGATATCCCGGGTGACCATAATATGGAGCTTGATGGATCTCATCCATAACAACTCTCCTCAAATATGCTACATTGGGAATATAGATTTTCTTCTTATAGGAAAGAAGTCCATCTTATTCCAATTGATATCCCTCATACTTGTTTTCAAGGCTTTGCTTCTGCAACTTATCTTTTACCTGCACATACATTTCATCTTCATCAATATGACTAACAATCTGTTGTCTCAAATCTGATTGGCAAATACTAGGAGATGCCACATGCATTTCCTGCACCTTCCTGCTGAGTGCATCAACTAATTTATTCTCTTTTCCTTTTATATGTTTGATTTCAAAGTCAAACTTACATAAATACTCTAGCCATCTCGCTTGCCTAGCATATAATGTGGGTTGATCAAATAAATACTTCAGACCACGATGGTCTGTCCTTAGCTCAAACCTTCTTCCCATCAAGAAATGCCTCCACATCTTGAGAGCATGTACTATGGTTGCAAGTTCTAGATCATGAGTGGGAGTGGCATAGTTTTTCTCATGCTCCTTCAGTTTTCTTGACTCATAACATATCACGTGGTTGTCTTGCATAAGGAATCCTCTAAGCCCTTGACTGCATGCATCAGTACACACAAAAATATTTTTTTGGGTCTGCAATCTTCAAGATTGGTGCACTTGTGAGAAGATTCTTCAATTGTTGGAAGCTTTCTTCACACATCGGTGTCCATTCAAACTTTATTCCCTTCTTTTGCAAAGAAGTGACTGGATGTGCAACCTTAGAGAATCCTTCAATGAATCTCTTGTAGTATCATGCAAGTCGCATAAAATATCTTACATCTGTTACATTTATTGTAGTAGGACAATTCATAATGGCCTCAATCTTCTCAGGGTCTACACATATGCCCTCATAAGAGATAATGTGACCCAAATAATGAGTCCTATCTTTATAGAAGACGCAGTTGCTCAAATTTGCATACAACTTATGATCCCTGAGTAATTGCAATGTCAATATTAGATGTTCTTCATGCTCTTCCGCATTCTTAGAATAAATAAGAATGTCATCAAGGAAAACAAGAATAAACTTGTCCAAATACCTGATGAAGACGCTATTCATAACGCACATAAATGTAGCTGGTGCATTTGTGAGACCAAATGGTACCACTACAAACTCATAATGTACATACCTTGTTCTGAAAGTTGTCTTATGAATGTCTTCATCCTTGATTCTTACCTGATGGTAACCAAACCTCAAGTCAATCTTGGAAAATACCTTTGCGCCACTCATTTGATCAAAGAGGTCATCAATCCTAGGAAAAGGGTATTTATTCTTCACAGTCACTTTGTTTAGTGTTCTATAATCAATACAAAACTTGAGCGTACCATCTTTCTTCTTCACAAACAAAACTGGTGCTCCCCAAGGAGACACGCTTGGCCTGATATACTTCTTCTCCAACAACTCTTACAGTTTCATCTTCATCTCTAGCATTTCCGATGTACTCATTCTGTAGGGTGTCTTGGACACTGGTGCTGCTCTTGGCACAAGTTCAATTGTGAAATCAATGTCTTTCTTTGGAGAAAGCCCTGGAATCTCATCAGGAAACACATCCCTTAATTCCTGCAACACATGAAATTCCTCCAATTTAGGAGTTTCATTCTTTGTTGCCTCCAAAATATGAGTTTCATACAACTGGCAACCTTTCCTACAGAACTTCTTCAACTGCATTGTTGAAATATGCCTCACAAAAATCACCTTTGGAATGCCTCTTACAACTCTTGGGTTCCCTTCTTCATTCATGCATTCAAAAGTATTATTATAATAGTCAAGCTTTACCCTATGAGATTCTAACCAATCCATTCCAATGAGAACATCATAGGAACCAAGTGGTAGAACATTCATATCTACACAAGTGACTAATCCATTCATATCCAATGGACATTTCTCTACCACTTCACTAACCTTTCTGTTAGTTCTAGTGGCTAACTGAGCTAACCAAGATTTTCTATGCTTTACTTTCTTAAAAGAAAAAATCCCCACTACTCTAGGAGTAATGTAACTATGAGTAGAACCAAGGTCAATCAAAATAGAAACAGATTGCTCAACAATCTTACCTGCAACTTCAACCACAATTGACTGGTGATCTGCCTGGCGATCCTCCAGTGCTGCATAAATCCTAGGGACAACCCTTGCTACTTGAACCATTGTTTCTGCCTCTTGAATGTTGTAAGTTGGCCTTGCATTATCATTCTCAAGTAGAAAAATCCTGCGTATGTGGGGTCCTCCACATTTCTAACATTGGAGTGGTTCTATGTTCTGTTGTGGTTCTCTGAGATTTTCTCCCACCACTCTGGCTAGCTACTTCTCAACTTGGGATGGCTGCTTTTGTTGATTCCTGAAGTTAGAAGGTTTGAAACCTTTCTTCCTTTGGTCAGACTTCTCATTCTTTTTGGCCTTCCATGTCTTATGATAATCAGGTTTTCCTTTGCTTTGTTCATAGCAATACTTAAGTTTCCTTATTGCTTCTTCCAGAGTTCTAGGTTCATAAAACTCAATTCTGTCTTTGTAATACTGAGGCAATCCACAAGAAACATTGGAGTTTCACTTTTTCATCTTTGATGTACCTGACATACCTCAATAACTCCAAGAACTTGTTTGCATGCTCTTCCATGGTCTATTGTCCCAGTGTCAACTCATGGAATTCTTTGATCTTATCATCATAATACCTGTCAGAGAGGTACTTCTGCTTGAAATACTTCTGGAACTATTTCCACACAATCTTTCTTTCATTAATCTTCTTTACCTTCCTGAATTGCTCCCGCCATATGGATTCTCTTCTAGTTAAGTTGAATATGGCTACCCTAGCCTTCATATTTCCAGAGTAGTCTTGGACTTGGAAATATTTTATCATCCCAAGAAGCAAAGCTTCAACTTCTGGACCATTCTTTACCTCACCATTAAAGGTAGGTGTCCTTGCCTTCTTAAATTCATCACATGAACAGTTCTGGAAGCACCTCTTTTTCTTATTCTTTTGAGAAGAAGAACTTGAACCACTAGTGGATCCTTCAGAGTTAGATGACCCACTAGGAGATCTCTTTCTTCTTCTAGTAGTGCTTTTAATTCCTTCTGGTCTTACTGTCCAGTCCCTAGAGTTCAATCGCCTCTAGATGTCTGTCAAAATTTGCAGCATGGATGCATTCAACTAATTTTGCTCCTCCTGAGCCTTAACTAATCTTTCATTATCTGCCCTGTAACTTTTCATCTCCACCCTTAGGCTTCTCATGGTGGCTACAAAATCTGGGGGAGTACCTTGAAATCTTTTCCCATTAGACTATGTCTCAGAATTTCCCACATAGATTTTTTCCCCCATAACATCTTCCTCATACTCATTGGGGTTATGTGCATCATCATACATGTTGTAGGTTCTCATGGCTCAGCCAAACCCACTTTACCAAACTTCACTATCTGGAATGTTTCCTTTGAAGGTGACTATGATTCTATAAAATGTGTTAATAAACACAATTGTTAGCTCCATAACATTCACAAGAATTTATACATCACTTACCTACATTTGGAAAATTCATATATTGACAACTTTGTCAAAACATAGACTTTTATGTTCACAAACAATGACTGTCTCGGGGGTACGACTGGGGTCAAGGGGGTCAAGATAATTTTTTTTGTAAATCTTCCATTTTCGTGCAATTTGGTGAATAACCGCACTATCATTTTTTCACTTTTCTAGCACCTACAGATCCCACTGAAAACATGTCAAAAATATTTGTTTTGGTGAATTTTTCAATTTTCCTCCGATCAGGTTTCCTTCTGACGTGTTCACAAAATTTTCCAAATTTGTTCGACACATATCGACAAACTTTGCCATTTTCATCCGATCGGAAAACTTTCCAAACTTGCCGCCATTTCGGAAAAATTCCGAACTTTCTTTCGATCGACAAACTTTCCAAAACTACCGTCGTTTTGAAAAAAAAATCTTAACTTTCTTTTGATCGACAGAAACTCACCTAGACTTTCGTCATTTCGAAAAAAAATTGAATTTCCACTTGACGCATTTCAGTGGAAACTTCCAAACTTTTCATATGTGCATCGAGGAAACTCACCAAATTCTGCCGATTCCAACACTTTGAAAATTTTTCGGAAAAATTTTCTTTCTCTTCTCGTCGGCGAAAAACTCAACTTATACCTGACATGTATCGACTCAAATATCTATTTCACACTGACATGCATCAGCTCAAATTCAGCAAACTCAACCAAAATTTGTCGACTCAAATATCCGTTTCACGTCGACATGCATCGGCTCAACTTCGGCAAACTCAGCCGACATGTGTCGGCTCGACTTCGGCTAACTGAGCCGACAAGAAAATTTCCATACTTATAAAATTTTCAAATTTTTTTTTGTCTTCTCTCTGTCGTCGACAAAACTCAGCCGATGTATCGGCTGAGACTCAACAAGTTTTCCGATGTGTATCGACAAAACTTACCGAACCTAGCCTACGTATCGGGAAACTTCACTTATTTCTATCAATTCTCAATACTTAGATGTAACACCTGGGTTTTGACCCCATGGTATTGAATTGCATATGATGTAAATAACATTAATAAATCGTGGTGTGGAGCTCAAGGCAAAGGCCCCACCATGGATTTAGTATTTTATGTTTCAGCAATTAAAATTGATTTTGATGGTTTACGTGCCAGCCAGGCACAATATGTTTGAGACATCAGGTAAAATGCAAATTAATAAAAATACCACAACTAGCTATGCACCGCAACGTTAAAGAGATGGGGGCATGATTTCATACGGAATAAGGAGGGGGAAATAATCAAACCCTTGGGCCAATGGGGGGAAATCCAAATGTCAAGTGGAAAACCCATCAAGCTGTCAACACCATTTTTGTCTTTTGTGCCCAATCATTAGAAATGGTTGGGGAAGTTATTTCCTTGGGATGGGAAAGGTATGGAGGTCAATTTCGAATTTGGGAAGTCACCCATTTTTGGAAAGTGCGTTTTTTACTTGTGGGGCAAATAAAAGTTTGGGAAGGCATGCCCAAGCCATAATGCACCCATTCCTTTCATTTCCTCACCCATTCTCATTCAAGGGAGGCTCTCTCATGTAGGGGAAGCTTGCTAAGATCTCTCTCCCTCAAAATTTGTTGTTTTTCTTCATTTTCCCCATGCCCAGAATTCGTTTTCTAGTGTTTATAACATCCCCAAAAATTTCACCAAATTAAAAAAAATTTATGTGTGATATCTAAAGCTAAGTGATAGCCTATCAATGTTAGTTTAACAACTATCCTTAGTTAAAATTTCAAGATATCACAACAGTTAACATCCTTGACTAACAAAAGCTAGAGACTACAAAAAAATTAATTACTAACTTAAAACATATTTGCTACTAACCACATTCATTCTAAAGTTGATTTCTCTTAGTATTGAAAATAAAGAGTTAGAGACTTAATGAAGTCAGATCATCGGTTTGTTCTCTAGTAAATGGATGATTCTGATACTTGTTTTTCTTGTCTTAATTAAGGGGCTTTGATTTTGGCCCGAGGCTTACTTAGATTTCACAAGCTAATGCAGATTCAAATGCTTGTACAGGTCTTTTACAGGTAACAAAATACTTCCTGGTTAAGGTGTAATATAATTAAGGCTTTGAAGACTAAAGAGTAAGTTAAGAAGGTTAATCTTAGACTCTTTTATTTATAGTAGACACTATACCCCAATAAAACAATTTGTTCTTTATATGAAGGTTCAAAGAGTAACATGCACTCTAATCCTAAACATATATTCATATGCATGTCCTAGTGATTTTAAACTTAGCTAGCTTATTAACAAGGTATATTTATATGCCCTAAAATATAGCTCCAAATTTTAAACCAAAGTAATATTATTACTTGGTATATGTTTGGGTTAACAAATTAAAAAGGGGTGTGTAAACCACTAAAACCTCAGCTGATAAAGAAGCCCAACCAAAAACTACTATAGGAAAAAATCCAATGAAAGTTTGATATCGATTCATAACTCGTAAATAGATATGTATATTAGTTTAAAACCATTTTAATGTATGACTAAATGTTTATCATACTATAAATAATTATTCGATGGATGTTTTGTAGTAAAGACGAAACATTTAGACTATAATGAAGAGATATGGCAAATTTTTCAGTTTTCCTCTGATCAGGTTTCCTTCCGACGTGTTGGAAAAATTTTCCAAATTTGTCTGACACGTATCGACAAACTTCGTCATTTTCATCCAATCGACAAACTTGCCAAACCTACCACCGTTTTGGAAAAAAAATCTGAACTTTCTTTCGATCGGCAGAAACTCGCCTAGCCTTCCGTCGTTTCGAAAAACTTTTGACTTTCCACCCGATGCGTTTTGGCGGAAACTTCGAAACTTTTTTGATGTGTGTCGGTGAAGCTCAGCAGACGTATCGACAAAATTCACCAAATTCTGCCGATTCCAACACTTAGAAAATTTTTCGAAAATTTTTTCTTTCACTTCTCGTCGGCGAAAAACTCAACCCCTACCCGACATGTATCGACTCAAATATCTGTTTGACATCGACATGCATTGGCTCAACTTCGACAAACTCAGCTGACATGTGTCAACCCAAATATTTGTTTCATGTCGACATGTGTCGACCCAAATCTCTGTTTCATGTCGACATGCATCTGCTCAACTTCGGCAAACTCAGCTGACATGTGTCGGCTCGACTTCGGCTAACTCAGCTGACATGTGTTTGAAAATTTTCTGTCTTCTCTCTGCCGTCGGAAAAAATCAACCGACGTATCGGGTGAGACTCCAAAAGTTTTTCGATGTGTATCGGCAACACTTACCGAACCCAGCCTACGTATCGGAAAACTTCATTGATTTCTGTCGATTCTCAATACTTAGATGTAACACCCCAGTTTTAACGCCATGGTATTGAATTGCATATGGTGTAAATAACGTTAATAAATCATGGTGTGGAGCTCAAGGAAAATCCCCCACCATGGATTTAGTATTTTATGTTTTGGCAATTAAAATCGATTCCGATGGTTTATGTGCTGGCCAGGCACAATATGTTTGAGACATTAGCTAAAATACAAATTAATAAAAATACCACTACTAGCTATGCGCCGCAACGATAAAGAGATGGGGGCATGATTTCACAGGGAATAAGGAGGGGGGAATAATCAAACCCTTGGGCCAATGGGGGAAAATCCAAATGTCAAGGGGAAAACCCATCAAGTTTCAACTACCCTTTTTGTCTTTTGTGCCTAGACATTAGAAGTGGTTGGGGAATTTATTTCCTTGGGATGGGAAAAGTATGGAGGTCGAATTCGAATTTGGGAAGTCACCCATTTTTGGAAAGTGTGTTTTTTACTTGTGGGGAAAGTAAAAGTTTGGGAAGGCATGCCCAAGCCATAATGCACCCATGGATTTCATTTCCTCACCCATTCTCATTCATGGGAGGTTCTCTCACGCAGGGGAAGCTTTTTGAGCTCTCTCTCCCTCACAATTTGTTGTTTTTCTTCATTTTCCCCATGCCCATAATTCGTCTTCTAGTGTTGCTGGGACAATGGGAAGAAATGGGCCACAATTTTGGGGTTCGAGGAGGTCATTTTTCCCTTGTGAGCAAGCTGAGAGATTTCCTCACATTTTATGTAGTTTATCCATTATTCCCCATGGCTGGGAAGTCATTTTTCTGCTGTTGAGTGCATTGGCAGCAGGGATTCACATTTTTGGTATTGTTGGGGCCATCTTTGTCTCCCTCACACAGCTGGGGATTTATAGACATTTTCCTCTCACGTGTTATGTTGTTTTCTCATTGTTCCATACCAAGGAATTCGCTGGTATGTTTCTCAGTGGTTAGGGAGCCACGATTTCCCAAATTATGGGTAAATGGAGGTTGTATTTTCTCCTGTTATGCCCATAAACGTTTTATGTGTTATGAATTACAACTCAGAGGTTTATGGGGGTCAAGTTTCTCCTATGTTTCACAACATCAAATCCCGGAATTGGATTGGCTCATGCAGGGTTGTTTTCCCCTCGGCCATTCTGTTTGGTTTCCCATGAATGTTTTGTAAATACCCAGTTGTTAAACTGTTGTATGTGCTTGACTAGCAGGGTTGGATTGGTTGGGTAAGTCCAAGGAACCCTCTGTTAGTTCGATGACTGTGTGTTTGATGTATGGTTTGGCTTGGGTGAGTAAGTCCAAGGACCTCTCCATGTTATTGGCTGGTTTTCTTAATAGTCTATGAAACCCAACGGTGTGTTGGCTTGGCTGTGGATGTATGGTTTGGGCTATGTGTGAGCCTGTTATTCCCATAGTGCCTTGTGGAATCATTCCCAGCTTAGGGGTGGCAGTGATGCTGAGAGATTGATGAGCACACTGGCCTATGGTTTGGTGGAACCTTGTAGCGACGTAGCTAGTTGCAGGCCAACTTCTTTTCAAGATAAGAATTCTTGTGCTTAATCTTTGCAAACTTTTGTTTATGAATTAATATGAACATTTTGAATGATTGAGTGAATGCATTGTTTCTTTTGTGTATTAATGCATTGTTATACCTAAATCCTGTCACCACCATGTGATAAGACTTTGTTTGCCCTTAGTCCCAGCACTTGGAGTGGAAACCTATCCTATTTGTCAATCTTACATGAAAAAACTTAGCACCGCGCTTGCCCTGTGTCCCATGAGCGGTACCTTGCTCGCACAGCCTGTATCCTGTTTTCCATAAGCGGTGCCATCGCCTGTGGCCTTTTTTCCATAAGCGTTTCTTATCTAAACCGCTCTGTCATAAGAGGAGAAAAGCGGTACCCTGGATAAAATGGGAAAAAGAGAAGTTTCTCGAGGCTTCTAGATCATGAGGCTCGTGTCCTCCCTTATCCCTATCATTGTGGGTCAGTTGAGATCGAGATCCCCCATCATAGGATCTTAGAGGCCACCTCATCCACAAATATCTCAACCATTCCTATCCATTGAGTCTTATAAATATAAGGTCATGTCCATGGTTGAAGGGGAGAACTATAGAGGTATCGTTATGCGGTTGGATTGACCACTTGGCCCAAGCCATTGGAGAGCATAGAGAGCAAAGTTGGAGCTTATGGGAATAAGATGTTGGTTTCATGGAGATACAAGTCGACACTAAGGATTAATTGGTTGTAAACTTCTCCATACATCTTAATGCAAAGCTGATTTCTGTCCCACATTACTGTTGTTTTGATTAATGCAAAGCTGATTTCTGTCCCACATTACTGTTGTTTTGATTTCGCATTTACATGTTGTTAGATTCCTTAGTCACTAACATGGATAAGTAGATGATGTTTTGGTAGCTTTGATGTGTTTGCATGTTTGATCTGGTTGCAGGTACATAGTTTCACTATCAAAGCAACATTCCAGGTGTCTACGACATCCAGGGAGGGTCTTCATCCTTTGTCGTTCACTCATTTGTTTTAGATTTGAACCATTTAGACCAAAGGAACATCTTCTGTCTGCAGAAGGTGAAATATTCTTGGTTACAAATATGGCGAATCTACTAGGGAATAGATACATGTATCAGTTGATCTAATCTTCCTCAGTTCTTGAACTCTTGTCTAAATCTAGGCTCCATCTCCAACTCTCTTCAGTCAGATCTGCTATCTAACTCAGTGTATTTTGGTTTGAAACTTTCAGATATGTTCAGATCTGAACTATTTCAACTTTATATGCTCTTTTTTACTGTCGATTCATCAATATTTACCTTGATTTGATCAATTTATAACTTGATGTTTCATACTCCTTGTGTTTTGGATCCATTCAAGGAACCGCACATGTGTTGTTAGCAAGAAGCGGTGCCACCACCTGAGTCCAGTTAGGAGTAGGTGGTGCAACCGCCTGATTCCAGTGAGAAAGAAGTGGTTCTGCCTCAAAACCGTCTGTCAGTAGCTTCATCTGCACGGTGCCAAGTAGGCCCTGTTCCAGACTTTGTATTTTCAGTCACTTTGATTGTTGTATTCTTTCTGCATTCAAAGAGAGTTTGTGTTTCTTGCATTAGATTTCACATTCTTTTCTTTTCTTGAAACCTCTTGCTCTTTTCTGTAGATATTATTCATTGGAATTGGAAATATACATTTCATTTCCATGAGTAAGGTTTCGGTTTATTTTGGACTTGGAATGCATGAGTGATCCATGTTGTTTTGAGTCTTTCTTTTCTTGGAGTGATTCTTGTTTCTTTTTGCATGCTGATTTTTTCAGTGCTTAGTAGGAAAGATTGGTTCTTCGTTTCCTTATCTGTTTCAAAGAGAAGTTTTAGTTTTCTCTCTCCTTTTCTTTATTCACAAGCATTGTTGAATGATTTTATTCTTGTTTTGTGCATGATTGTTTGAAATTTTAGATCTTACTTTCATCAAGAAGAAATATTTGTTTTTCAGCTCTACGTGCATTAGAGTTAGTTTTGTTTGGAAACGTTAGTGAAATCGTCTTTTTGTTAAGTTTTTATGCATCTTTTTCAAGCATGAAAAGATAGGAAACATTTTTGGTTTATTTATGTTTGATGTTCTCTAGATCTCATTTTTATTTGCTTTGAAGATTGTTTGGGGTGCATTGATATTTCAATTTTTGTTTGAAAAGATAGAATTGAATTTGCATTTGGGTGTGCATTTTTGGGAAGAAAATTAAATCTCTGTCCCTCTCTTAGGTAGAATTTCATTGAAGAGGAAAACTTGCATTATCATATAGATCAGTATGCATCTTCTTTAATTTCAAGTTTTCACTTCATGGTTCCACCTAAACGCACAATATAAAATTAACGGTAGTACTAGGTTAAAACTTTTAGCAATTTGAGTGATAAGTTAGAGAAGTGTTCGGGCATCATTAAGCGTAGGAGCTATCATTACTCATCCACATTACATCTCGGGAATCGTGCAGTTCTTCCACGTACCATCGATATATCGAATGGCCTTTCACGTACCCTTGAGGTATATAGAAAGGTACTTCACGTACTCGATTGTATATAGGAAGGTCCCTTGTGAACGGTTATGCATTAGAAAACACTACTACCGATTTGAGCTCCCATGTACCTTGCATATATCGAGAGACCCTTTTAGGAATCCTCAAACCATCTTAGTTATCCTTTTGGCTTATCCTGTGAGATTCCTGACTCTTATCCACTCCTTTTACATGTTTGCTTGTTTCTTTTAGTTTGAGTAGTACTTGCTTGTGCATGGTAGTTAGGGGGTTATTATAGAGTTTAGAGATTGCATACTCATCTGGGACTACCACTCAAGAGGTCCCTTTTCAAGGTGTACCTTTTGTATTCCCTCCAAGTGAAGGTATTGGTCCTGCCTTTATTGCCCCTCTAAATCATCCTGGAATAACTATAGGATTACCAGTCTGGCTGTTTAATCCGGTAATTCTTGTTACACCTAATGTCTCAAATGTCACCTCTCCTCCGATAGAGGATCGAACTCAACCTAATCCCTTTCCTTCATGGATGATTTTAAGGAATCATACTGATTTAAAAGTATATAAATGTTGGCGAATATTACCAATTCTTAAAATGCCAACTATAAAATGATTGGCAATATTTTTCAAAAAAAAATTAATTTCCAAGGATTTTATATCATTTATATAAGAATTTGGCGACTTTTAGGGTGAAAATTGTTTACCCTATCAAAATTGGGCGAAACAAGGCTTCAAAAAATGCAAAATGGAGAATCATTTTTGGGAGAAAAACATGGAAAAATAGCCCACTGGGCTAAAATTCGCCCCTAAAATTATCCATGCTTTCCTTCTTCGTCGGTTGTTGCTTCATCCCTTCCTTCTTCTTCTCTTGACCAAAGCTCTATGGTTAGTAGTCATGTGGATAAGAAGAAGAAGAAAGGGAAGGCTAAGAACAAGAAGGATAAGAAAGAGAAAAAGCAGCAACCGTCTACTCTTGATGGTGCTCGTTATAAGAGAACACTCGAAAAACCCAAGTTCCCTTGTAAGCTTTGCAAGGGGGACCACCTTCTTAATAAGTGTCCCGGTCTCTCCCATGTACGAGAAGAGTGGTCTAAAAGGTCCAAACCGTCTGTTTCATCAACCTCTAATCATCATGTTGACGATACTCCCTCAACCAGTGACCCATTGGTAAAAGGTCGTAAGGGTAAAGTCTTGTATCCTTGTTTGATATTCAAGGCTATGCATCGTACTTTTATTTTTCCAAACATGGATGAAGCTTCGTGTTGGTTGGAAAGTATTACTAATCCTCAACAGGTGATTCCAATAAGTGATAGTAATTTATCCCTCGATTCCTCGCTGGTTGACCAAGTGGTCAATTCAAATTTATCTGTGGTTGATCCCACTCTTCCTTTGGAGAGTGAATTTAAAGTGGTCGAGTGGGAGTCATTTCCACTCGATCCCGCTCTTTCATTAGAGAGTGTTAAGACTGAAGTAGTCTCTTTGACCAAATCTTCATCTTGTTCTTCTCTTCCAGTAGAGAATGAACTGAATCCTGCTGAATTTTTTATGCTTCATTTTGATTGTTCTCGACAAGAGGAAATTTTGTCTGTTTCAACAGAACCCTCTCCAAGTAGTGAGGTTATTTCCTTTGACTGGAGTAACCTAACAGAGTCTCGTCTTCATTCGAGTGTTCCTTTCCAGATAGTTGTGAATTTTATTGCTAGGCGGATACTTTGCACTATTGTTGACGAAGGGGATTCTATTAGTATTCTATCCTCAACGGCTTGGAAAGCTTTAGGTTCTCCTGAGCTTGTGCCAGCCACCGATCAGATACTGGATTTTAATCATAGGCCTACCTCACCTTTAGGGACCCTTCCTTATTTACCTATTACATTAGGAGGGAAAACTGTCTGCATTGATGTGATGGTGGTCCAAGGTCCTTTAGATTTTAATCTTCTCCTTGGACATGATTATGTTTATGCCATGAAAGCTGTAGTGTCCACACTCTTTAGAGTTATGTATTTTCCCCATGATGGGACTATTGTGACCATTGATCAGCTTTATTTTTTTACACCTGACCATCGCATCACTCCTAGTAATCAGACTGCCCTGAATGTGCCACATGTTCTTGTGGTTCCTTCCCCTTCTTCTAGTTAGATTCTTCCCATCATAGGTAAAATGGGGGGAATGGCTCTAGTCTATGGACATCATAATGGAGCTAAGCTGCTAGCTTTTATGTAATGGGGGCAACCTACCAACCTCTGGATATCATGTTGGGTAGGAGCAGGTTTGCGAGCATAGTTCCCATTCTGTGTCAAGCTCAATGAAACAGATGCCTTTGAACAAAGTTCCCATTCTATGTCAAGCTCGTTAAATAATAAAATAGATATCCTCAAGCATAGTTTACCTTTTGGTTTCAAGATTGCATAAAAATGAAGCCATTCTTGAGCATAGTTCATTTTCTATTTCAAGCTCATTAAAAAATGAAGAAGGTTTCCTTAAGCATAGTTTACCTTTTGGTTTCAAGCTTGCATAAAAATGAAACCATGTTCCAAGCATAGTTACTTTCCGTTTCAAGCTTGTGTAAAAATGAAACGGATCCCCTTCCCTTGAATCGAGTCTTCACATTAGTGTTAGTACTTGAACCTTCTTTTCACCTGCCCGATTCTCGTTCTTCCTACCCCTCTGGTGAACATTTTCAGATTAATAACCAGGTTTTTAGGTTGGGTATGGAAGAAGAATCGTCACATGAAACGAAGCTTGGGGGCATTTCAAGCCGCTAGAAACCATGCTAGGGGTAAGCTTTGCTAGCAATCATGCTGGGGGCAAGATTCCAACCTCTGTATGTCATGTTAATGGGATTTTTCAAGCATAGTTTACCCATTGGTTTCGATCTTGTGTAAAAATGAAACCAATCTTTGAGCATTCTTTCAACTGATCTTTGAGCTCGTTAAAAACAGTAAGATGGTGTTGAGCTTACTTTTCATTTTTTGTGCTCTAGTTAAAACATGAAAATTGGTTTGAGCTTAGTTTATTACTTTTTCGTGCTCTAGATTCAAACATGAAAAAGTCTAATGGAGTCTTCTTTAAACACATTTTTGGGCTCCTTAAATACGAAAAGATGTCGAGCGATCTTGTCTTTTTCACGCTCATTAAAGCATTTGAAGATTCGTCTCTCCGACGGTAGGTTATCTCTTTTTCGGTTCGGATAGACTATTTACGAAAAAGGAACGCTCCAGCCAATCATGACTGGAAGAGTTATCTAAGGTATAATTTTATACTTTTTTCGGGCCTTAGGGACTAAATCATATGAAAAAGGACCTTTTGGAGTCTTCTTCCATAATCATTCAGACTCTCTAAACATGAATGATACTGAGTTTTCTTTCATTGGACTCGTTAAATTAAACATTGAGATACCCGTTTTCGGGAACGAACCCCTCCTCTCTCAGGTTCATAAAACATATGAGTTTGGACTTGTCTTCGGATGAGCTATACCGAGTGTTTGTTACCCTCTTTGAACTTGTAAAATTGAAAAGAGGCACTCATTGATCATGATGGGGAAAATGGGAAGGGAATCATTTTGCAAATAAATGGCAATAGTTTGTCGTTACCTTTGAACATGGCACTTGTTTGCATATCATTTCAGTCAATTGGGTATTCAGTTGATCTCCATGACGATCCACTTTCATGAGTCATGTCACTCCTTTGATTCTTTCAAAAGAATGCATTGTCCACTGTCGCATCGTGAGTTTGTCTCATTCAGTCATGCCGCCAAGTCTTGTGTCATGCTGCCCGATGTTCAAAGGGAAGTTGAAGAAGTTTACCTCTGCAGTCAAAACAGTCTATGTGTCAATAATTTTGATTTAGTCTTGTGGTTACTACATTCACATCATTCCAGAACTATGTTTCAAGTTTCGTGTCGTCAATGTGGGACTCATCATGGCCCTCCTTCGACGAGACTATTCCCGTCGACATCAGCTCATTATCCGGGAAATAGTCTTAGAAACAAAAAACTTAGTACCTTGAGATATGTATGCCTTAATGATAGATTCTCTTGCTCTCAACATAGGTTCACATCATTGACCTTTGATCAATAGAATCGACTAGGTGTTCGACATCAAGACATCTATTCACACTCAGTAGATTGTACTAGGGTACGTTGGGAATCATTGACATCAATGGTGATCTCCCTCGCACTTGTTAACGGTACACATCATTGACCGATAATCAAGTGGTTTCTACCATGTTTGACTTCAGATCATTGTAATCACATGGATATAATCATACTTTGTGGAAGACGAGATGAAGACCCTGGGTATTTGTTTAGCGCTCATTGCTTTCCCTAGGTTATGATGGAGTTTTGTATATCTAGCATGGATCCACATTTGTATGGTCATGGCTATGCTCAAATTTGCGTCTGTATGACATAGATATACATTGTATGTCTGGTAGTATGTCCAATTTTGATTCCTCTATCACATGGATCTATGTTGTATTCTAGTAGCCATGCTTGTTTATTCCTCCCATGGATCTACCTTGTATTGGTCTATAGCCATGAGTTGGTTACTTGTGTCTATGAGTAAAAAATATTTATGTACTACAGATGCCTGTTGGATGACAATCTTCGATCGAGCTGACATTTTCATCTCTGGGTGACAACTTGTTCTCTCAAAGCTCTCATTTATCGTATCCCTATAAGACTCATGATTTCGGGGGCATTCTGTTATACCCAAATCCTATCACCACCATGTGATAAGACTTTGTTTGCCCTTAATCCCAGTACTTGGAGTGGAAACCTATCCTATTTGTCAATCTTACATGAAAAAACTCAGCATCGCACTTGCCTTGTGTCCCATGAGCAGTACCTTGCTTACACCACATGTATCCTGTTTTCCATAAGCGATGCCACCACCTGTGGCCTTTTGTCCATAAGCGTTTCTTATCTAAACCGCTCTGTCATAAGAGGAGAAAAGAGGTACCCTGGGTAAAATGGGAAAAAGAGAAGTTTCTCAAGGCTTCTAGATCATGAGCCTCGTGTCCTCCCTTATCCCTATCATTGTGGGTCAGATGAGATCGAGATCCCCCATCATAGGATCTTAGAGGCCACCTCATCCACAAATATCTCAACCATTCCTATCCATTGAGTCTTATAAATACAAGCTCATGTCCATGGTTGAGGGGGAGAACTTTAGAGGTATTGTTATGCTGTTGGATTGACCACTTGGCCCAAGCCATTAGAGAGAATAGAGAGCAAACTTGGAGCTTATGGGGATGAGATGTTGGTTTCATGGAGATGCATGTCGATAATAAGGCTTAATTGGTTGTAAACTTCTCCATACATCTTAATGCAAAGCTGATTTTAATCCCACATTACTGTAGTTTTGATTTCGCATGTACATGTTGTTAGATTCCTTAGTCACTAACATGGATAAGTAGATGATGTTCGGGTAGCTTTGATGTGTTTGCATGTTTGATCTGATTGCAGGTACATAGGTTCACTATCGAAGCAGCATTCCAGGTGTCTACGACATCTAGGGAGGGTCTTCATCCTTTGTTGTTCACTCATTTATTCTGGATCTGAACCATTCAGACTAGAGGAACAACTTCTATCCATAGAAGGTGAAATATTCCTAGTTACATGCATATGCGTATATTCTTATATTCAAAACATGGAATGCTTGTATGGATGATTTGCTTCCACTGTATAATTGCAATTGTTGTGCATCTATGTATGTTTTTAATCCAATGCATTTTAATGGCTAGATCGCCTATTTGACAGCAGCAGCCCAGTCACGTCCTCTCCATCGTCGGTATGAGGGGTGGGGATGTGACATTAGAAAATTTTGGAAAAATTTCTTTCTTCCTTTCTTTGTTGGCTCCATTTAGAATTTCTTGCCGACACAGTCACTGCAAGCCCCATCGGCTCCATTCGGCTGACATGTGTTGGATCACCTCGACTAACTTAGCCGATAGGCAAGTTTCCCAACACTTAGAGAATTTTTTGAAAATTTATCCTGTTTGTTGCTTTCCTCTGCTAACCAAGGTGTAATCCAACCTCTGTCAGCTTCTCTTCATGGCCCATTAAGGCCCAAAGCTGCAACATGAACTTTGAGACTGCACTATCACATCCCCACCCCTCTACCAGAGAGAGGACACGACATTATTGCTAAAAAATATGGGAAATCTAAGCCCCATAACGTAATATAAGATGCATTGAAGTTAAAAACGTACATAGACATATAAAACATGCAATATACAACGGAAGTAATTACATTTTTATTCAAGCATTCAACATGTTCATCATATTTCATTAAGCAAATACAAATGTAGAGATTAACACAAGAGATACTTATCTTATGAAGAATCTTATCCCGCAACTAGCTATGTCACTGCAACGTTCCACCCAACCATACGCCAGTATGCTCATCAATCTCTCAGTACCACTGCCACCCCTGAGATGGGCATGATTGCCATTAGGAATAAGGGAACACTAGAAGGATCACACATAACCAAAGATATATCAAAATTCAGCCAAGCAAAAAATACATTTGGGTTTATGAGGCTGTCAATGAGGTGGGAAGCTTGAACTGCTAACCTAATGAGCTCAACCACAGAGCTATGGACACCTGCACCAGATCGAGCTTGGCTGCTAAAACATCTACACACCCAACACAAGGAATCATCCCCTTCTCTGCTACATAGTCTCTCGGGCTATGCCTTCAATCCCAGTGCTATTTAGGCTGTGCAAAGAAGAAAACCAACCCCTCTAGATCTGTCTGTGAGGTTCCTTCCTACACTAGGTTTATCAACCTAGTTCAGACCCAATTCCACTCCAAACCAGTTTAGACCAAAACAAAATATGCATACACAACAAAATACAAGTTTTGGGATTGATAAAAAATATTATGGGAGCCAAAAAAGGAAATGAAAATTGGGAAAAAATGACCCAGCATGAGCAATTTGTTTCAGAAATGTTCTATGGATTTACGTGGGAAAAACGGCTCCCTCAGTCCCTAAATTCGTGGATTTGGCCCCCATTGGATGTGAAACACCGAAAACACAAAATTCCCAACCGTGGGAATGTGGAAACAACATAAGAACGCCCAGGAGAGATCCCACCCACCGTAAATTAACAAAACTACTTCCTGGCCATGGGAAACATGAAGAACACTGCAAAAACATGAATGGAGAATGCACAGGAGCTCCAAAAACGTGAGGAAGAGAAAAACAAGGATGCATGGTAGAATGGGCATACGTTTTTGGGTTTTTACTTGCCAAGGAAGTCAAAACACATTTTTCCAAAATGGGTGCTCTGTCCAATTCGAATTTTTCCCATACTCTTCCCATTCCCATGCAGTAACTACGTGAACCAATTTCTGGTAGAAATAAATGATTGGGGAAAACAACAAGAAAAGGGTAGTTGACAGCTTTAATGGGTTCTCCCTTTGACATTTGGATTTTCCCCATTTGCTCAAAGGTTTGAATATCCTGCCCCCCTTATCCTTAGGAAATCATGCCCTTGTCTCTTTAATGTTGCATTGACATAGCTAGTTGTGGGTATTTTAATTAAATTGCATATTTACATGATGTTCAAAATTATAATGTGCATGGCTAGCACGAAATACAATCGGCAACAATTTTTAATCACCGAAACAGAAAATGCTAAATCGATGGTGGGGCTTTTTCCTTTAGCTCCACACCACGATTAAATACAATATTTACATGATTTACATTTTTAATGCAAACAGGGTAAAAAACGAGGTGTTACATAGCACCTGTAAGAAATCACTGCAAAATCAAAAACAATTTGCACTATGTTAGAATCAATCATTCCATCTTGACATTTACACTTTCTCAGGGTTCGCCACACCCGTAGAGGCTTCTCTGAACGAATCCAGATTTAGTAATGCACACTTTGCAGGACTTATGTGGAAACCCAACTGCTTCTGGTGTACAATGGAGAATGGGTAGACTTGTTGCTTTCCTGAGTAGACTTTGATACCATGTTAAATTATTTTGCCATTGATCGTCAAGCAATGAGTGCAATTGAATTGTTGTATTATTATACAGTGTAATGGAATGAATAATACACACTGAACAATACAAATTTCACAGGAAACAGATAGGAATTGCTCAGTATAATTACAGTATAAACTTCATTAGACCCAGTAGTG
>LPNX010818255.1:0-55468 GCA_001517045.1 Pseudotsuga menziesii | reverse complement strand
ATACATGAGTAATGGAAAATGGTGAAAATACACATAGAAACTATATTTTAAATATTTAAAGTTATATTACGTACATCTCCAACCAAATTGGTTGTCAAGACTCCACGATAGGCGACCATGAGTGTGGTCTGTGGGAATTAATGGGTACTGTTGAAATCATAAAAGATGAAGTGCTGAAAATGTCTAGAATTTCCGAGTGCAATCATTGCCAATACTCTCTAGAACAAGGTTCCCTTCTGATGAAATAAATCTCTGTTACCCAACCTGTTTTTTAGCATAAAGGCAAGAAGATGTGGTGCTTTAATTTCGTTAAACTTTGATGTTTTTTGTATTTTTCTAAATCTATCCTTTAAAGGATATGATAGCTTTCAGTAATCTTGCTAGGATCTTCAAGAAATTTCTGTTAAGCATAGTTGTTTTAGTATTTCTTTCTTTTCAGTTCTCTTTGAAACTCTGGTTACCTATTTTGTAATGAATGGTTGTGCATAACTTTTTTTCTTCTTAATTTAAATCTCGGCTTCCATTAAGAAAGAAGAAGAAGATTAGTTATACACATGAGCCCATGACCGCCGAGCTACCAATGAGCCCATGTTTTAGCTTTATATATATATATATATATATATATATATATATACTAACTACCATCAACGAAAGGAGGAACCAATCCTTCAACCATCCAAACCTTCTGCAACATTCAGCGAGAAATAGAAGTAGCAATAGCCAATTCAATAGACTAATTTAATAATTATTATTAACCAAATGACATAGCTCGCTATAAAGAATCCAGATTCTTCCTTCCTTATTGATGAATATATAGACTGATTGACTAACTCTGTGAATTTAAAATAGGCATTGGACTAGCTAATCTACCAGAAAGATTAGACAAAGAGAAACCACTAATCAGTTTGCTCTTTTGGTTAGTTCTACTATCTACTGTATGCACATAAGGAGACTGAACACGGCAATAAAGTGATCAGCAATGATTATAATGGAGTTTATCATGTCATTGGTATAATATTTGCAACCATAGTCATTTAAGTGAAATAGGACCCTATCCTTCAAATTTGACCCTTGTTAATATGGCGCTTTAAATGAACAATTTAATTTCTCGAATAAAGGTGGCATGATCCATATTTATATGAGAATGAAATGGAAGAGCATATATATATATTTACATACACAACTATATGGCAATAAACACAGTGATACAATAAACTCAAATTCTATTAAATGGACGAAACATAACAAACTGTAAAATAAAAGCAACTAGAATGGTGGTAGTTGTATCTCTGATGATCCGAAAACAATATCTTTGCTACTCTATGACGTTAACATGAATTGCATAAAGAGCATGAATGAAGCTCACAAATCCATAAGAAGAGAACCAAACAGCATAGACAATACACACATAAAGACAACAAGTTGATAATGGAGTTCGTCCAGGATGGACTACGTCTCCGGGCCTGCTTCTCAATAGGAGGGCCGATCTATAATCTCAGCATGAAGGAAAAATACATGGCAATGATACAATGATACCTTGGTGACAATGGTCAGGAAGAGAACCGCTGCCCAAAACACAACCAGACTGCTTCCAGCAACTCCGAAGCCTGAAGACAGTGTAAAACGAGTATAAACACTCGTACCTTCCTCCTACAGAGCTACGCAATATTCCTTCTCTCCTTTAGCTACAAAGTCTCCACTCCAAAGCATGCTCATCTACTTCTTGCTTCATTGGTGCCTGCAAAAACTGCTTTGAATTCCTGGATTTTCGCACACTGCAAACTTTTTCTCATAACAGTCCACAACCTGCAACACTTGTTAGCCTGCTCTGATACCACTTGATCTGATCCTGTGGGCGAGCCCGGAAAGTCATCGAACCCACTCGAAACAATCGAGACCAATAGGATCATTTTTCTGACGTTAGTGCAAGTGAACATGAGCATAATATAAGTGTGTAACATAGAATCATCCACATGAAAATGAAAAATCATTCAAGCACATTAGGGACATGATTTGATTATGAAGTTCACCAGATCTCTTGGCTATGTGTCTGGGCCTACTCCAAAATAGACTGACCAATCCATTGCAAAGATGCACAAATACATAAGATACATCACAACGGATTCACCTGCAGAGTCTTCATCATCTGTTCATCTCTACTGCCGCACCATAACTGCCTCTGATGGGTCACATAAGTGCACAAGCTATAGGACTCAATTGAAGACTGCAGAAATCAAGCAAGCAAATGCCTGCCTCCTTTGTCTCAAGAAGTTTCCAAACTTGGACATGAAGATATCTTCCCAATGTAGCCAATCACACTCTTTCAAATGACTCTACGAGCCATGAACCTCGAGCGGATCAAAGACTTGCATAATGTTGCAAATCGCACTCTTTCAACTGACTCTACGAGCCACGAACCTCGAGCTATGCCACATGATCTTCTGCAGGATAGTCTCAATAGACGACAATATGTTTTCATGACAAGTGCATCAATAAAACCAAATTCACACTCTTACCAACCAATCCCTTCACCTTTGTCCTTCGGGATGAGAGTGTAGATGGTCGCTACTTGCCTTCAAATGCAAATTGAAATGTTGCCTCCTCGAACTGACTCTGCTTCTTTGTCTCCTACGTTGGATCACCTTCAGACATGATGGAGCCATGCTTGCTCTCTGAGATGGAACTACAAGGTTGGAGCCTCTCCATGAGCTTCTCCAATGGAGACCCCCAATGGGGCCTCTCAGATGCTTGCTTCCTCTATGGGCTACATCTCTCCAAACTTGAGCTCCCTTCAAATGCACATGACAAGTGCTTAAATAGGAGAAGCTACTCTTGGTGGCATGATAAATGTGATTCTCCAAATTGGGATTAGTTATAAATTGGTTTGGATTTTAAGAACATAAACCAAAAATATGGTTCATTCCCACATGCCCATGGGTTTTCACATTTAGTTACTTCTCCATAATGATATTTACAAAATCCAACAATAATCCATTACATAACAAAATCCCTTTTTTAAATAGCATGTTGGTTTTTCAACCATAAACCAACTTGTTACAACTTCTTTACAAATATGGCATGTTTGTTTTTTGGTTACAACCATGCATTAACTTCATAACAACTCAAGGAATAAAATAAATGAGTAATATGTGAGTAATTTTTCCACTCGCTTCAAATATTAATCATTTTACAATTTCTCATGAGTAAATGCATGAATGTCCTAAAACTCATTTCAAGCACAAATGCATGCATGCTAGTCATCATGCCACTTCATCATTCCACATCATCATGCCATGTCAGCATGCCATGTCACCATGCAATATCAACATGCTATGTCATCATGCCACATCATCATGCCATGTCATCATGCCATATCATCATGCCATGTCAGCATGCCACATCATCATGACACATTATCATGCCATGTAATTAGAATGCATTTTTTGACTACCACGTGGCAGCTTGAGGGAGTGCCACGTGGCACTTCAACCAAAATTTTCCCTATTGGGGCCAAACTTCAAAACACAATATCATTTGCATCTGGAGTCTGTTTGACATGCCATTTGCACCATTGGAATCGGCTTGAAGAGCTCTTCGACATGGTACTATTTTTGTTGCTATATGATGATTTTGAAAATTGGCCTTTTTAGATCCTCTTGGATCATCTGAGAAGAGATGTGATGGCTACTCCCACTCGTGACAAGTTGAATATAAAAGGAGTTTGAAGGAATTTTTATCATAAATCCTTGGAGATGAAGAAAACCCTAAACATAACCCTAGGAGATGAATCATCATAAAGTTTGTGGCCCCAAGGTGGTTAGTTGAACAATCAACTTCTAAGGTTCATAACTTTTGCATGCGATCTCCATTTGGGGCACTCAATATCCCATTGGAAATGTCTATCTAATATTTACAACTTTTGGCTAGGGCCAAATGCATGCCACAGGAATCCATTTGTCCCCCTAAATCACCAAAATATGTTTTTTAGGGCCTTACAATGGCCTTAGAAGTTTAGGACCCGAAAAACTGTAGAACATTACAAGAAAATTGTCAACATGATAAACTATTTTGATCTGGTGGAATAGGTGGGTGGCCACATATACCCATATGGATAAATCCTTCCCCTTTTAGAAGCAATGTTCTCCATTCCATTGAGTGCCCCCATCAAATATGGAAACTTCTACTAAACATGACTCCTGGTGAGCCACTTGCCTTGGTGGAGGAGCTTCCCTGCTTTGACAACTCGATGTAGTTGGATCCTCTACTTGTGGGTGACCTTAACCTATGTGTCCATGATCTAATTAATGGTTTATTATTCCATGTAGTTGGGACTAAGCTCTATAGGTGTCAATTGTTCTTCCACTTTTGAGGTGTCCAACAGTGGTGCAAATTATGGTCAAAGGAGCTCCACATTGAATATTGGGTGCAGGCCAAGGAATGGAGGAATGCTTAATTCAACTGCATTGTCACCAAATATATTGGTGATGGTGTATGGCCGATATCGAAGAGGACGAATCTTGCGATGGGTTCCTATGAGCCTCTCTTTCTGCAAATGCAACCAAACCTTATCCTCGACCTAAAACTTGTGTGGAATCTGATGTAGGTCATGTCGCTGCTTGTATTTAGTATTGGCCTTTTCCAAAATTTCATGGACATGTTGGAGGATGTGCTGGATTCATTCAAAAAATATGGTGGCCTTATCAACCTCATTTTGAGCATAGGAATATTCCTCCTGTGTGGATGCAAGGGGCAGATCTACATCAATTGGGTCCAGTGGTTGGAAACCCAAGCATGCCTAAAAAGGGTTGTGACCGGTAGAGCTATGAAGAGATCAGTTATATCTATGTTGAACATAAGTAAGGGTCACATCCCATGCGCGGGGATGTTTATAATTGTACATTCTCAAAATATGTGCAATCATCTAGTTGACTTCCTCTGTTTTTCCATTAGTCTGGGGGTGGAAGACAGTCGATTTGGTGAGCTTGGTATACATCAATGACCATAAAATAGACCAGAGAGTGCTCAGGAACCTACTGTTACAATATGAAATGATAGTCTATGGCATCCCAAAATGAACCCAAACATGCTCGAAGAATAGCTCAGTAGTCACTTTGGCAGAGATGCTCTTTTTGCAAGCTATCAGAATGGACATCTTAAAGAAGCGATCCATGACCACAAACACACAGTCATTACGATGCTTTGTTGAAGGTAGTCCCAACATGTAATCCATGGAGATGGATTCCCATGGCCTATTTGGAGTGGGAAGGGGGGTGTACAACCCTTACTTTTTAATGACTAGTTTTGCGATGGCACAGGTAGTGTAGTATCTGATATACCAATCGACGTCTTGTTGGATTTTGGGGCAGTAAAAATACTTCTACAAGACTTCCACTGTCTTCTCAATACCAAAGTTCCCAGCCACTCAACTGTAATGTGCTTCCCAAATAATCTTCGCACTCTCACTTGAAGGAACACACAGATGGACTAGGTGGCATAGAAATCCTTCCTGAATATGAAAGTATGCCACAGGTGTACCTGCACACAAGGACTTATAGATAGGAGAAAAATCAGGATCATTGTCATGTAGTTGAGGCCACCTAGAAGTATCATGGCCACAACAATTGAGAACCGTGGTTAATGCTACCACTGGAGCTCGACTGAGGCAATCATCAACTTGAATCATGTTTCCCTTCTTATTTTTAATGTTTAGGTGTAATTGCTGCAAGTAAGTGGACCACTTCTGGTGGCAATCTGTCATGTTCCCATTTTGATAGCACCATGAAGTAGATCGAACCCCATGGATCCTAGTGACAGATTGAATTAAATAATTAATAAGGGGTTAAGATGAGGCAATTAATTACTTAGGTGTGTGCATTTAATTTTATCCATAGTTGCTACCCAATTGGAATAAATAATTATGGAGCATTTAATATTATTGCTGCAATTAATATTTTTATTAATTATGCAATTAAATGATAAACTTGGCAAGTCAAGTAAGAACTAGTGTCAAAAAATGTTGCCAAAAATGAGAAAAGAGGAATATTTCAGGAAAAGCAGCATAAATCCAGAAAGCAAGATAAAATAGGAAAAGCAAGAAAGTATGAAAAGCAGGAAATTTCAGAAAAGAAGGAAAGTCAAAAAAAGAGGAAAAATAAGGAAAGGCAAAGCAAAGAAAAGAAAGGAAAGTATGTCCACTCATGGGTGACCTATTGTCACAAGTCACCAAGCCAATTAACTTGCTCAACAGGTCAACATTAATTCTATAAAAGAAGTATTCCAGCTCCATTATTCAGTTTTGATGATTTGACATTGTGGTTATGCTATGTGAACATACTTTCTGAGTGTTGTGCCTCAGACCATTGGGTGATGATCCCCAAATCCCTCCTCCCTTCTCTTCCATCTCCATTTCTATCTATTGCAGGTTTATGGAGTGCTAATGTCATCCATTAAATCTTATTCCAGAAGTTATTACAGCCTCCATCAAGTTCAGGTCGAGCTCCAGTGAAGCCCATGCTTCACCTATGCTCACAGCCCCTTGCTGGTCAAGATTCGGGCCTCCTGCCCCTTAATTTTGGAAGCATATTTGTAATGGTCAGTCAATATTGTAATTTCTGTTCTGTAGTGTCATAAGTTTCTGAAAATTACATTTATCAGGTCGAGATGTCCTAGACCCTGAAGGATATTATCTCAGTTCCATTAAAAGACTCTATTTTATCAGTGTATGGGGGAATTGAGTGAATATGTGTGTTGTAATGAATATTTCACGATGGGGAAGGGATTCAAATAAATATTCATGTTCAGAGAGTTCATAATTATCTCTGTTATAAATATCAAGTTTCACAAAATTTGATTTAAGATGATTTAATAGTTCTTTTAAGACCCTAGCTAGATTACTAGTTTCTAATAACTAGTTTTACTGAAATTGATGCAAAATAGGTTTTGTTAGCACAAATTGAGCTCTGTCAGTTTCTATATATAAGTAACATACCCTCCTTCCCATATAAATCTCTAGAATCATTTTTGGTTTGGGTTGTACCACCCTTTTGCATCCTCCTCTATGCAGGTTCTCTCTTGACCAAAATAGCCAGAAATCCACAAATTCACCCAAAACACCTATAACCTTCCAGAAATTAAGTAAATATCTAAATACCTTTTATATAATAAATTAAGGCTATTACAAACCTATGTAAGTATTCTGAAGCCTCTGGTTGAAGCAGGCATAACTACTCTCCTTAGTTGCACGGTTTGGCTGCCCAGAAGCGTGGTAGTAGGTTTCCGCGGCGTGGATTCTGAAACCTAAATGGCACCAGATATAAATTTGTTAGGGGAGAGTAAATTCAATTTCTGACATCCCTTTGCTTACTTCTCATTGATCACTCTTTTCCTCTGCAAAATCTTCCTGAAGAAACCATTGTTTTGCCAATCCGAGAAGGCTCTGTGTGGACCCCTTGAACTTCAGAAATATTTAAGAAAAAAATTACAGAATTAGAGTTTCAGGTCTATACACTAGACTTGGAACATTACAGTGGTATCAGAGCTCTTTTCTTGGATCATCCTGTGGAAATAAATCTCTCACGGAATAAATTTGCAGCCATGTCATACTATGAGGATGACTATGATGAGCAGTATGAAGAATACTGCAGAAGATATGAAGAAGAAGAAATCCTCTATGTTTATGGAGGAATACTAAAACATGAATATGATGAAAACTATTGGACATTAAATGGGGAAGAGATCATATCTGATTCTCCAATGGTTAAGAAAATCTTGACAGAGATTATTGAAGCATGTGAGAACATGTCTCACTGCTATGAGGACTATCTAGCATTGGGTGGGAATATTTGTGCAAACCTTCCTTTTGGAGATTATATTTATTTCAAGTATGGATTCCGGCCCAAGCATGATTATGAGAATTATTTAAAGAGCAGCAAGCTATCCAAAGAGGAACCAATTTGTTGCAACTCTCTGAGAAAAGAAGAAGAAGACAGAACCAAAAATGAATATTCCTCCAAGCCATCAACATGTTCAAGACTTAAGATTTTGTTTGGTTTTCCTTCAAAAAGAGCTTCTAAATATTGTGACATGAGTACCACTAAAGATGAAAAATTCACAAGTTTCTTGGAGGAGAATAGAAATGAAGTGGACACAGATATACAAGAGGTGAAGTGCAAATCACCATAAGCTGGTTGCATAAGAGAACAAGTTGAAGAGGAATCCACTTCAAGTTTGTTGGTGGGTGATCTCTGGATCACTGTTCAAGGTTTTGGCTCATGTATGGGTGGTGAGATATCTTTTAAATCTGATCCAAAAGAGAAACACAATTCAGATTTATAGTCACCCCTTGAGCCTCACAAGGAAGAAGAAATTGAGCACATCTCAGTAGGGTGTGAAGCAGAGAAATGGGCGGGTGAACAAGCCACCATAATTCCACCACATAAGGAGGAGAAAATAACACATGGCGAGTTATTAAATTCTTATTTTTATGTGTCATTGTGTAAATCTGATATGGAAGGCACTTCCAGTGAAAATTTCAGAATGGTTGAGTCCCTTACTGATGAGGTTCACAATTCTGGTGTAAAAAATGAATGTAGTATGAAGGATGAAAATTGGAGAGAATATCTTTCTGGTGCACCAAGGATGAATGAGCACTTAAGTTGTATCCCAAATTATGTTGTTGAGGACATAAAAGATGAATATATTGCATAAACAACATATGGATCAGATTTCAAAACCTCGAGTGCACTGCATGAAATTGATCCGGTGATGGAAAATGAAGAGGAGGAACATCTACAAGAACCTCATCTTCTTGCAGGGTCATTGAAGATGGATGAACAGAAGATCCAAGAGGCCCTAAAAGTTCTCCATGACACTCACGCTTTAGTGTAAAATATGTGTTGGGAAGCTGATTTAATGGAAGACCAATCTTCCTTTGAAGCCATGGAGAATATCCAGAAAGCAATGTCCACAATCAAAGATAATTTCTCACAATTGCTTTCAGATAGAAATGACATGTTTGAGCTTGTTGAGTTATTGCGGGAAGCATCAATGCATGATCAAGATATTATTTGCATATATGAAGAAGAGAACTACAAGCTCAAAGGTGATTTGTTGGCCACCCAAGATTCTTTGAGATACACTCAAAGTGCCCTCTTAGAATCACAAATGAAGATAGAACAATTCCAACAAGAGTGGCAAGAATTGGCTCAATCCTCAACATTTCCTGAGAGTCATCCCTTTTGGGTAAATGGCATAAAAAATTCCATCGAGGAACCTCATGAGTGGGTGGGCCATGAGGAGCATTCTCTTTGGTATGTGCTTGAAGAGTGTGCAAAATAGTTTGATGAGAACCAAACACTTGATTTCTTTCCAAGGAAACTTGAGCTGTTCCTTGAAGACAGTCACTCTCCCATGGAAGAGTGGGACGAGAGAACCCAATTTGGGCCATCCAATAATGAAAAATTTGCAGCCATAATTCTGATTACTAAAGGTTGCAGACATGCAAACAAGGTTCACAATTCCTTCCCACATGTCCTAGATTCAACAACACCAATGGGGAATGAACAGTGGGTGAAGAAATTTTTCTGGTTTGTGTCACATGTACAACAAGGGGATCATGATTTGTCTCCATGGGAGATATATCCTATTGCAGAAGAGATGGATGATTATAGATCATATAAATCAAAAAGCAATATCTATGATTCATCCATTGGATGGTTGGATAGAGGAATCACTGAAGAGGAAAATATGGAAGGTAAAATTTTTATGTCTTGTTGCAAGAAAATTGTTTTTAATATTGCTGATTTTTCTATGATTTACAAGCAACAGAAAAGGAATGTGTGTGTAGCCACTTTTGACAAGAAGGAATCAGATCTACACTTACTTTCAATGTGTGGGTCAATTGATGGAGTTTTGCACCCTTGGATCAATGGCAGAGAGTTGAGCCATTGGATGGAGAGGGGAGCACCTGTTGAGTTCCATAGAGACCATGATACCTTGTTATTTGAGGGAAACATGAACATGACTGATTTTGATACAACTTACTCTCTTTTGGAGCAGCATTTTAGAACATGGGATCCTCACCCTTGTCACTTGAGTTTCATGTATACCACACTTGTTCCTTGTGTGCATTGGTCACATGAGAACATTTCAGTTGGAATGGAACGACTGGTGGAATTGTGGCCTCACTTTTTGGAGGAATATTTGGGGATGCATAGTCTTTATTTGATTCATCCCTACATTGGAGAGTTGCATATCTTAATTGAGGGTCCCTCAAAGTTTCAGGTTTGCATTGGAAAGGATGATTTTCCAATATGGTGGCATGATGTTTTCATCTTTCCCAACATTTCAAATGATGTTGATTTTTTCTTGTTACTAATGTTTGGGGAGATGCAGCATGAACAGTGGGATCCAGGCACTGTTTTGCTTAATAGATTTTTTTGGGCAGTATTCCTATACATGAGGGTTCCATACAAGCAATGGGATCCTGGCATTGTTTGTCCTTGGAGAAGTTGTTTGCATGTTGGCATGATGGAGCAAGCCAACCCTATTTTGCACCAGTTCATCTATGTTGCACTTGGTTTCAGTTTCCCACATAGGGAACACCTCATTGGATGGACTTATAGTTTACATAGTAGTAGTATATTTGCATTTCTGATGTTCTTATGGGATCTTGGCACACTTTCCAGATATTTCACTTGGATAGAAGTAGGCATGTTCAATTACAGATGTAGTGAATATTTTATGGGAGAGAGGATTATGATCAGAGTAGTGCAGCAAAAGCATGATGGACCTCTTGGGATACTTTGCTTAAGGACAAGCAATCTTGGAAAGGGAGGACTGTCATGTTCCCATTTTGACAGCACCATGAAGTAGATCGAACCCCATGGATCCTAGTGACAGATTGAATTAAATAATTAATAAGGGGTTAAGATGAGGCAATTAATTAATTAGGTGTGTGCATTTAATTTTATCCATAGTTGCTACCCACTTGGAATAAATAATTATGGAGCATTTAATATTATTGCTGCAATTAATATTTTTATTAATTATGCAATTAAATGATAAACTTGCCAAGCCAAGTAAGCACTAGTGTCCAAAAATGTTGCCAAAAATGAGAAAAGAGGAATATTTCAGGAAAAGCAGCATAAATCCAGAAAGCAAGATAAAACAGGAAAAGCAGGAAAGTATGAAAAGCAGGAAAGTTCAGAAAAGAAGGAAAGTCAGAGAAAGAGGGAAAATAAGGAAAGGCAAAGCAAAGAAAAGAAAGGAAAGTATGTCCACTCATGGGTGACCTATTATCACAAGTCACCAAGCCAAGTAACTTGCTCACCAAGTCAACATTAATTCTATAAAAGAAGTATTCCAGCTCCATTATTTAGTTTTGATGATTTGTCATTGTGGTTATGCTATGTGAGCATACTTTCTGAGTGTTGTGCCTCACACCATTGGGTGATGATCCCCAAATCCCTCCTCCCTTCTCTTCCATCTCCCTTTCTATCTATTACAGGTTTATGGAGTGCTAATGTCAGCCATTGAAGCTTATTCCAGAATTTATTACAGCCTCCATCAATTTCAGGATGAGCTCCAGTGAAGCCCATGCTTCACCTATGCTCACAGCCCCTTGCTGGTCAAGATTTGGGCCTCCTGCCCCTTAATTTTGGAAGCATATTTGTAATGGTCAGTCAATATTGTAATTTATGTTCTGTAGTGTCATAAGTTTCTGAAAATTACATTTATCAGGTCGAGATGTCCTAGACCCTCAAGGATATTATCTCAGTTCCATTAAAAGACTCTATTTTATCAGTGTATGGGGGAATTGAGTGAATATGTGTGTTGTAATGAATATTTCATGATGGGGAAGGGATTCAAATAAATATTCATGTTCAGAGAGTTCATAATTATCTCTGTTATAAATCTCAAGTTTCGCAAAATTTTATTTAAGATTATTTAATAGTTCTTTTAAGACCCTAGCTAGATTACTAGTTTCTAATAACTAGTTTTACTGAAATTGATGCAAAATAGGTTTTGTTAACCCAAATTGAGCTCTGTCAGTTTCTATAGATCAGTAACAGAACCTAATTCCCATATCAATCTCCAGAATCATTTTTTGTTTGGTTTGTACCACCCTTTTGCATCCTCCTCTGTGCAGGTTCTCTCTTGACCAAAATAGCTAGAAATCCCCAAATTCACCCAAAACACCTATAACCTTGCAGAACTTAAGTAAACTATATAAATAAATTTTATATAATAAATTAAGGCTGTTAAAAACCTCTGTAAGTATTCTGAAGCCTGTGGTTGAAGCAGGCAGAACTACTCTCCTTAGTTGCACGATTTGGCTGCCCAAAAGCGTGGTAGTAGGTTTCCGCGTCACGGATTCTGAAAACTAAATGGCACCATATCTAAATGTGTTAGGGGAGAGGAAATTCAATTTCTGACATCCCTTTTCTTACTGCTCACTTATCACTCTTGTCCTCTGCAAAATCTTCTTGAAGAAACCATTGTTTTGCCAATCCGAGAAGGCTCTGTGTGGACCCCTTAAACTTCAGAAATATTTAAGAAAAAAATTACAGAATTAGAGTTTCAGGTCTATACACCAGACTTGGAACATTACACAGTCATTCTGTAAATTTCCTTAGGTTTGCATGAACTGTAAGGGCTTGTGATTAGTTTGGATGATTGTTTCTTTTCCAAGGATGTAATGCTTCCATTAGCAGTAGGATTGGACAATAGAGTACATTTCCTTGTCATAGGTGGGGTACTTGTAAAATTTATCTGAAAGTGTCTGACTGTTATATGCCATTGGATGGCCATGCTGAGTGAGGACCACACCAACAACGTAGTCCGAAGCATATTTCTCGATCTCAAAGGGTTGTTGTAGATCCAGTAAGGTAAGAAAAAGCACTAAACATAAGCTCTACTTCAACTCCTCAAATGTGTGTTGTTGTGGATTGTACCAGATGAACTTGGTCTTAGATCCTCCTTTGGTCACATGGCTAATGGACCAAGCAATATTAGAGAATCCCATCACAAATTTGTAATAGAAGTTTCGAAAGCCTAGGAAGTTTTGAAGCTATGTGAGAGTCATAGGGGTCGGCTAATCGTGAATGGATTGGATATTGGCCGGATCTACATGAACACCATGTTCATCCACAACGTATCCTAGATATTGAACCCTTTCCATGCCAAATGAGGAATTCTCTAGATTGGAATATACCTTGTGATGTCGCAGGGTGTTAAGGACCTCATAGATATGTTGCATATGTTCTGCCCATGTTCTACTGTAGATGAGGATACCATCTAGATATACGAACATAAAGGAGTTAGTGAATGGACATAGAATTTCATCCATCATCCTAATGAAGGTTGTTGTAGCATTAGTCAAGCCGAAAGGCATGACCAACCACTCAAAAATACCTTCCCGAGATTTGAAGGCAGTCTTCCAAACATCGGTTTGCTCAATTGGCACTTGATGATAACCAAACTTCAGGTCAATATTGTTGAAATAATTTTCCCCCTTGAGGTTATCGATGAGGTCGTTGATCCGAGGAATGTGATATCGATTCAAAACTGTGATATTGTTTAGAGCTCGGTAGTCAATACAAAGTTTCCATGTCCCATCTTTATTTTGTACCAACACAATTTGGCTCCCACAAGGTGAGGATTTGGGTTGAATGTGCGCCTTTCAGATTAAATCTTAAATCTAGCATTTGATTTCTTCATTCTTCATGAAGGAACGTATGTATACAGGTCCATTAGGTAAAGGTGCCCCAGGGATCAAATCAATGCAATGCTTGAATTGATAATGTAGTGGAACCCCAACATGTGTGGTGAATATGTATTTGTATGCTTCCATGATTGTGTCCACTTGTTTCTGCTCTGTAGAGGGGTTATGTGTGGATTTGGTGGATGTTGTTTTGATATTTTGTTCCCCCTCAGAACAAACAACGAAGAGTATGAATTTGTCTATATGGGAGATTACCTTCCTGCACTACTTCATAGCGATGAGAGACACTGCAGTAGAAGAAAGTGTCTTTGGTATCCTATAGAGTTTCTTTCCCAAAGTAATAATGAAACTAAGAGGTCTAGACTCATACACAACATGATGTTTCTGGATATATCGTTGTCCTAATAGAACATCACAAACTTCAAGTGGGGAAACATCACACATTACCTCGTCTTTGAAGGGCTTGATGTCATAGGAGAGTAGGAATTGTTGACTAACGCGTATGTCTCGACCAAGATGAGGTTCTTCTCAATGAAATGTAGCAGAGTCCCTTACACCCATATTTTCAAATGGAAGAGGTGTTCAACTTCCTTTGGCTCCTCTGAATCTTCTGGTTGAATCTTTGTGGTTGCAATGGTGGCACTAGGTTCTGCGTCAATGTTCTGCTTACCCTTTTCTTTCTGAACATCAGTTTCTGAGTTAGAGTCTCGACTCGAGGATTTTGTCTTGGCCAAAAATGATTGTTTTGATCGAAATTCATTGGTGTTGTTCGAGGGGATTTTGTGGAAATCGTACTACTTTCCGGTGTCCTTCTTTGATTTTCCATGAATGTCCAGGACTCCTCATCAAAATCTTTTTCGGGGATAAAGGAGTCTTCGTCACTTGTATCATGCTCCAAGCTATACTTGTCCTCATTTTCATACTCATATTCTTCAGAGAAAAGGTCACAAGGTAGTAAACCTTCCAGACTATCATCATTATATGGAGAACACATAGGAGTCCCATCATGTATATTACAGTTTTCATCATAAGTTTCACTATAATATTCTGCAATGGTTTCATCCTCAGGCTTGTTCTGTTTAGATGGTGACAAACGATAGGCCTGGCCTACCATGTATATATGATCAGGATCGCTTGAATTTGTTTCCTGATTACTGACCTCGGGAAGTCCATGTTCCATGACTTGATTTGCAACATAACAAGTGCTTTCTTGGTGGAATTGTTCACAGGGTCTACACCATGGAATTACTTCTTCTACCATGTTAGCTGAGTCTAACTGGTTTGGAATCCTAGGATCTTGTTGAGGAAAATTCTTTTGATACATCTAATTCTGCCTAGGCTGAAAGTTCCTAGGTCCATTATTTATTTCCATTGTGATTATTCTATTGTGCAAAAGATTCAATTGTGCAGACTGATCTGCCATAAGTTGGTTTTGACTAGTAACCAAGTCTTTTATCATGTCTGTTACCTTTTCCATGGGATCTTTAGAGGTTCCCTTTTCTTCTGATTCAAAGGCTTTTCCCTTTTCTTCGTTGTATGAAGTGTTTCCCATATTGTAACTTGGAATGTTGGATTTGCCTGAAGACTGCATATTCTTTTCTATTTTCTCGGCCAATTCCTGAGCAGTTTTTAGATCGGCCGACTCTTTGTCCCTTAACTGGTACCTTAAATCACCAGTAAAAGCTTCAATGTAATATATGAGGATGGAGGAATCCCTTGGCTTGATTTCTCTAGGGAGGTCCGCAACCACACGCCTGAACTTAGTATTAAATTCATCAATGGTTTCATTCTCCATCTTCTTTATGTTATGGAGGGTAGCAAGCAGATGTCTTGGTTCTTTCTTTTCCCCCCATTTCTTATTAAAACCCTCTAGGAATTCACTAAGAGTTTTATATGAATCATAATCTAGGTCGAAGTACCATTCTTCAGCATCATCTTCCAAGGATAAAGCAAAGAGCGTCATTTTGACATCATCATGGTCATGGGCAGCATCATTGCAATAACTGGCCAGGTGCTTTTCAAACTTTCAAAGGTGAGACTTGGTAGTGATGGCATTATTTCCCTGAAATATGGGGATCTTCTTGATAGCATCATTCGAAATGTCATGAGGACTACCTGCTATCTGAGAAAAGTCAAGGGGTTTGAAAAATTCTATCATTTCTTGAGATTAGTGAACATGACTCTCTACAAATATGTGATGGATATCTGAGAGGGATTGGTCTCCTAAATATTCAAGGTTTCTATGAGAAGTCTGCCTATTCAATCCTTCTCTAGTAAACCTTTCGGGATTAGGGAGAGGATTGAATAATTGTCAGCGGTTTCTTCGGATAGAAATTCTTGAAGGGATGTTAGACAGTGGAGTCGCCAGATAGATCAAGTTTAATTTTTATGTTTTTTAAAGACTAGATCAATCAAAATTTTTTATCTTTTTAGTTGTTTAGAAAAAGTTAAGCTAAGT
Source organism: Pseudotsuga menziesii (assembly GCA_001517045.1). Taxonomy (NCBI): domain Eukaryota; kingdom Viridiplantae; phylum Streptophyta; class Pinopsida; order Pinales; family Pinaceae; genus Pseudotsuga; species Pseudotsuga menziesii. Next base: position 39,287 of record LPNX010818255.1, on the reverse strand, counting down.
TGTACTCAGGAATAAAAAGATTTATCCCCAGCAACGGCACCAAAAATGTGTTGCCACCTTTCACACACCTAGGTCACGTGGTAGAAATCTTCAAGCCACTCGGTGTGTCCTTGGGGACAAGTCTCGAGTGAAGGCTGTCACCTTGTTCTTGACTCCTCCGTTTAGGCTCAACTCCTAACGAAGCCAAGGGGGGTAGACCCTATTAAGTTACTAAGGATAATTACTTAGTGTTGTGATGTTAAATTGAATGAGTTGCTTAGGAGTTTGCAATTTAACTATAGATAATCAAAGATAGCAAGATATAAAAGATGAACACACGAAAGCACAATGCTGAGAGACAATATTTATATAAAGCAAGAAAATAACTAGTGCCTTAGAATGGAATCAAAAAATAGAAACAATGTACTTGCATGTGGTTGGAGTGAGTGTTTTGCGATTGCCTCTTGGTACGTTTTAAGTTAAGTTTGAAGTGTGAGTTGATTAAAATTAGGCTAAGGGGGCACTCCAGATACACCCGAGAGTACTTGGAGTATGTCCAAAACTAAACCTTCATGGCTACTCGCAAGGAATATGTGGGATGAAATGGAGTCTCTGGGGCTATTGTTCATAACGCACCCGTTAGGGTGTGACAGAGATCGGTGCCCCGAGGTCACTTTTCAGAAGTTCCCGCTTCCTTTGGGTATTTTGCCACCGTAAAAGGTTTGATCTAGGTGTTGGATTTTCACTTGATGGTTTGTCAAATGGGGAGAGTGAGTCCTAATTATACTAGTCACCCAAGTGCTTTTGATACAGCTTGACTGATCGAACAAACCGCAGGCAAGTGCAGAGCATACACACTGGAGTCTTGTAAATTTTAGTAAGTTTTAAACTGGGTGTTCTTGTTTAAAAGAAAAACCCTCCAGGAACCTCTTTTGATCCAAGTGGATCTCAATCGGGGAACTGAGGAGCGGTTAATTTTATGATAGCTGAAAACAAATGATTGAAAATAAAATAGATACATGATTCTAGTTTTCTAATTAGTCCTACCACGAATCTCTTTTCCCTTTCAGGTCAATCGGGAAATCGTGGGGTAAGTGTTATGATTACTTTGAAAAATAAAAAGTGGAATATGAAATTAATAATAAAATCAAGTATACTACCCTGCAAATTAGATCAATGCTAGTTTGAAAATAAATGAGCAGAAAGCGACGAAAAGGACACCGACGCAAATCCCCCCAGGGGGGATGGGGAATGGGCTCGAAAGAGCCTATTCCAAAAATAATTTTATTTATTTTTGGTTACAATATCAGTGAACTGAAATATCAGAAACTTCTTGGTCCTTATACAGGCTGAAACCAAGATCTTACAATTTTGCAAAAATTTTAAGATTTTAGTGAAAAGGGAGACCCCTGGGGGGATTTGAACGCTCCTGAGGCCACTTCGAACAGCAACTTCCTTTATTTTCTGTCATACCTGCTAAAAGACAGCGAGCATGTTAGAATAACATACGCCCAAAAGAACTTTAAGAGTACCTTTGGATCAACCTACCTTATCTAAAAAAAAATGAAGTTAAAACTAGCTAAACAGGCGAAAAAGGAACCAAGGAAAGCAAGATTTCCTTGGGATCTTGGCTTGCTGTTTATGAAACCAATGAAATACGCACTGATATTGTAGAATATTAAATTTTATAACAGCGAAAGGAAATCTAATGCATCCGATCTACAAGTTTTCTTTAAATTTTCATGCAAAAAGACGATTTCCCTAAAGCTAGATCTAGAATGCTTATGAAAATTTTTTAAGTGCAAGATCTAGACTATAGGATTTGATAAGATAGATCTATGTTAGAATTACTTTTAATATGATAGATCTAAGCAAAATCAAAGCTACGAATAGAGTAACCAGGTAAAAATGTTGATTTTTTGTAGAAATGAGAAGAAGAGGAGAGAAGGTCAGATCGTTGCTTGAATGGAGAAAGCTGAATGGACGCCCTTTTGTGGAGTGCTGAGGGACAGATTCTTGAGATTATTGGATAGGAATGGCGTCAATCTAGATCCACAGCTTCATCCAATCGGGAACCTGCAACTAAATAACACAAGCCTGCACACACCTCGTGAGATCTGGATATAGATGTATAAAGCAACAAAAATGAAAGATCATGCCAAAATAACCTTATTTAAGCATATAAATAAAATTTCTGAGCATACATCATATGGATAAACAAGATCAAGCAATATAGCTTTCCTAGTTTACACCCTTACTAGATTCAGTTGAATCCTTGAAGCCAGAACACAGAAGCAACACAGAATTTGGCAAGAAATTGCAGCTACCACATCAGCAGCATAACACTGAGAATCCACACATACACATGCACTACATAGTATAGCCTCCAAAGCTTCTTTATTCACAAATGATGATCAAATACAGATTTACAATGGAAATCCCTTTAGTCCAGCTCTAACTAGCTTGGAAGAGGGAGCCTCAAGCAGGATATATACAAATTACAGGCCATCCAGCCCAGGGGGGGCGCAAATCCCAAGGAGATAGACCAAATATGCTGATGGAGAGTCCATCAATGCCTGATCTGTGTCTAACTAAGCCAGATCTGAGTCTCACTGAGTGCAATTGTCAATCAGAGAGCTGATCTGACTGACACCTCAACCTGTTGACTGAAGCATCCACCAAAACTCATCCAGATGATCCAAAATGTGTTGAGGAGAGAGGGAGGGCGAAATTCCCCATAAAGGATGTTGAATATCAACTCTGGATCTGATTTGATCACCTCCTTCAGTCAAGGATTTGTCAGATCCAGTCAATCTGCTTCAGATCTAACTGATTTCAATCAAATCGGCTGAGAATCCACTGATCTATGATTTTGGATTTGCTCCATTATTCATCAATTTATTAATTAAAATAATCAATAATTGATTTTTGGGGATTTCTAACCTGAGTGATGGAAAATCACTCAAAACTAGGAAATAGTGGGTCCATGGGTTTACATGGTACTCTTAGCTTGAAAATGAGCACCTACATGACTGAAACTGACTATTTGGCCCACTTTTATTACAAAATAAATTTTTCCAATTAAACTATTAAAAAATAGCCTAAGTTTTGGAAAAATTATATTTTAATAAAAAACATTGAAAAAAACTAAAAAATTGAAAAATTGAAAAAACCTAGGGGGACTTAGACATGTTCATATGACTCGACCATGATGTCTAGCATGCTTATACATTGACACATAGACTCTAATAACCTCAATAGGCCTAAATGCCAAGCCGACCATCCCAACTTTGGAGGTATGGAGTGAAAAACTCAGAAATTATTAGTTGTTTATTCAACAACCAATAATCGCCAAGGGAAAAAACACCCTGGGCTGATCAGATTGACAAATAAAGTCTAAGAGACCGAGTATTTTATAGACACTATCATGCTAGAACATTTATTACAATTCCCCCATGGGGTATGAACATGTGATATAGTACAACAAAGCTTCTGAGAAGTAAGACTGAAGGTTCTCTGAAGTCTTAACAAGTTATCCTTGTCCAGTTCACCAGGCTCACTTGATAAAAAACCACTAAGTACAACTTAGGTGGTAACAGTCGCAACTAAAAGTGTGTCGCGGTAAAATCTCATCGAAGTAAAGTGGGTGTGTGTCGAGGTAAAATTATGTCAAGTTAAAAGTCTCTGAAAGGTGTGTCGACTAAAACTTGCCTTAGTAAAACCTTGTCGTGGGCATTTCAGTCAAAGTTATCCTGTTGAAGTAAAAGGTGGAGTTTCCCAAAGGAAGTATGTTGCAGCCCCAAAAGTAAATAAACAAAATTAACCACTTATACTATAAAATGAGAACTCGACACAGTTCTTGTTTTTCTCTCTCCTAATTTTAGTAGCTATTTTTACTTGTGTTTCAAAAAGGGTTGATACCAGTATCACAAATTTTCATTTTGAGGCATTTTTTTGGGCCGTTGAATCATCTTTGTGGTAAAATATTTTTAATTTCTATTTTCAAGTGTGTTTTTCAGAAATTTAATAAAATAACATAGATTTAGAAGCAAGTTATAATGAAAAACATATACATTTTGCAATCTTTTCTTTAAAATAAAACATTTTTATGGTCAAAATAAGATAATTTTATTGACACTATTGTAAAAAAATACAGAAAATAAAGACATTTAAAACCATTTTCAATGAGTTTTCAAAGATTTTTTGTATAAAAATGATACTATTTCATATTATTTTCCAAAAGGTGAAGATTCACATAAAATTAAGAAAAACTATACCATATATTTGTAAATGACATATTAAAAACATTATATATAGAAATTTTATTTCTAAAATAAAATTTGAAAGTCAAAACATTACTAATATTATGTAAAAAGGTAGCAGGGAGGAGTGGCGCGATTCTGAGAATCGCGCCACCCGTTTAGAAACCACCTCCGCTGCCACGCCGCCACTCACCATTATATTATGTCGACGGAATGGAATAATATAGGATCGCCTAATGTTGTCATTAAAAATAGTAAATATTATGTCCTGTGCTATGACCAAGGCGCTTACGTGATCACCCTTCACGTAATAGTTGAAGGCTTGTAAATGATAATCGGATTAACTTATATTTGTCAGCTTTCCTTTGAACTCTCGAATTTCCAGGCGTTTCAAATATTTCTTTGATGACAAGGTATGGTATGTTTTTTCAACTCTTGAATTTCAAGGCATTTGAAATATTTCTTTGATGACCAAGTATGATATTTATGTTTCCTTCTTTTTAATATGTTCGACTAAGATTTATAAATAGCCATTGAAATCTTAAGTCTTAGGTCAATATTTTTATTGCACCGAAGAGGTACATTCTACAGATCAGTAGAGGAGAGATGTGTAACTCTTTTCGTGCTCATCCTAGAGTTGATAGACGTAGTTTATAAAAAATAATAAAATATTATTAAAAATAACATGTTAGCTTAAATTAAATTTAAATTATTTAGAATTGTATATATATAACAACATAAAATAAACTAAAATCATAAACATTGGATTACACATTTACTCAACATTTCTACTCTAAAAAAGGGTTTGCACCTTGAGAGATTTGATCCGTCTAGATGCTTGGTAGGTACTTGCTAGATCCCCTTTTAGATGGATCTATACTGGTATTATATCATCCTAATAATCTGTATGCTATTTAGTGATTTATAAATAGCCATTGAAACCCTAAGTCTTGCATCAATTTCTTTATATTATATTATCTTTATAGTCTTTATGCTATAATATAGATTGTAAATCCATATGACCAAATGGATCTTGTACTTGTTTCAATTTTATTTGGAATGGGAAACACATAAATTTATAAAGAGGCGAGTCATAGCTGACCAATTTGTTAATTCCATCTCTTTCATTTAGTTTTAGTGAAAAAGAAATTTATGATGATTTCAACAAGGCTATCATCCCTCTTTTTGAAGTGGAGATCCTTTCTGCCCTATTATAAACTTTATACTTTAATGGTGTAATAAAAAACTTATTATAAACTTTATGCTTTAATGGTGTAATAAAAACTTAGGGATATGAATAGGAATTAGGATGGTTAATTCATTTCTATCTTTAAAATTATAATTTAAATATAGTTAAATTTTGATTTTGGAAAATAAAAAACACTAATTATAATAATTGTTTGGTATAAATCTCAAAAAATTAAATAATTTTTTTAACAAATAGTTTTGAAAATTAACCATCCTATTTAAATGGTCAAATTTTTAGACAAATCTTTTAACAAATCCATGAATGATTTTGAATAATTCCACATGGAACATTTTAGATATTTTTTATTAGTATGATGTTTGTAATTGAAAATCTAAAAAAGTTTTTTAATATTTATATGAATCATTTGTTCTTGTATGGTCTAATATATGATTTCATTATGAATTGCATCATAATTTCTTTGATTTTATATGGTTAGAGTGGTGGAATTATTGATGAAATATTTGTTTTTGTTTAATATGCAAGTTTAAAAAAACTTGTAATTTATCTCTTGATGAAAAAAATATTTTTCCAATTTAGGGGTTGATTTTAAAGTTTTTTTAAACAATAGTATGGGATGTTTAGGCCATGGCTCTATTTTTTACCCCGAAAAAAAAAGTGTATACTGGTATCAACACTTTTCTATTTGGAGGGTGTTTTTGGTGTTCTTTATGCAAAAGTCATCGTTTTTATGGCTAGAGTTCTCGTTCTTAGTATAAAGTTCTCGTTTCATAGTATAAGTGGTTAATTCTTAGTGTGCAGTAACTCAAGCCCCTCTCTCACTCTCCTCTCTCCATTCATCCTCATCCGCTCCCAAGATAAAACACACGCACACGAAAGACATATATGAGAGCAGAGTTTATCCATCATTGTGCATTCTGTAAAGCATAAGACAAGATATGAAAACATGGACTAATTAGTACGTAAATAAATTTACAATCAATCTTGCAAGTTATAATAAAAGCAGAAGTAGATCAATGACCATTATACAAGAAAAAAGTGGGTTTCCTAGAAGCAAAGCATTGGCCATATATTTCTAGAAGCTGTAGATTTCTATTATGGTTTCTTCAAATTCGATTATGGAATTTATGCACATATAGATGGGAGAGACTGGCTCATTTTGTGTGCTGGTTTCCCTTCCCCTTCCCCATTTGAATTCTTGGTCATCTCTGTGCAGATTCCTATGAAACTTCATGGCCATCATATGAATTTAGATGGTCTTACCACAAAAATAGAACCTAATGACATAATTTAGTTGATAAGTACCATAAAGTGTTTACAGAGAAACAATGCTAAAAACTCACATCGCCAAAAACTCTTTATAGGTTTTAGCAGACGAATTCATTGGAAAAAGGTTTGAGCACTTATGTGTTAGTTGATAAGTCATTTAATGATACATGTTCATAGTTTAGAAAATTCATCTTCCTCTTTATTGTCGCAACTAAAAGTCAGAAATATCAATGCCACGACAAATACGATCAGCTGACACCGAGATTCAAATTTGAACACTTCGTGGCCCGTCGGGGACCATTTTACAAGTCATAAAAGACTACTGCAAATTTTATCTTGCAAAAAACATTTAATTTGATAGCAAGCTCATCAATAATTAAACCACCAATTGTTGCGTAAAATTGCAATAGAATGGCAACACCAAAATTCAGCCATGTAATAGTTTTCGGTGGGACTCAAGAGACTACCTAGTGTTAATGGTATTGGTGAGTCAAGCGTGAATCATGAGTATAATTAGCAAGGCCATGTCGACCAGTGTCCACCTTAGTATTTGGAATCTACCAAATTACCAATTTAATACATGGATGAATTAATGATGGATCTTTGGAAATATTTGGAATTTGGATGGGCACGCTTCCCAAATCCCATAAATTGTGAGTCGCCATTCGTGGTAGGCTCAAGAAGTAGGCTAGAAGTGGCCACAGATAGCATTGATTCCTTACTTGTTTACATATTTAATGTCATCTTCCAACAACTATTTCATTATGGAAGTTCATTGGCTCATATGTGCTGGCAGTTGGGCCCTAATTTGGAATTTTGGACAAATTCTATAATCTAGATATTTGAAACTTTTGTAATCTTATGTAGTGAGGCTCCCGTGGCTCCCTGAAGAAACCAATTTGCAACTTGATTTATTACTATTAAGTGAAGCAAGATCAAAGCGAGTTGATATCACTACTATGGTTTGTAGATAGTGTTTGGTTTATTCATGGCTAAGTGAAGCAAGAACTGGCAATTCAACGAAGCAGGAGAATTAAGCTTGATTTCCACTTGGTTGTTGTGAATTTACAGGTATGTACAATATTAATTTATCCATCTAATTCAGGATTCCAAATATGATTTTTAGGGAATCACATGGATTCCTTTAGATATGGATTGCTTGATATGAACTTAGCCCGCTAGATCCCATTGGAAAGATGAAAGCCATATTTTTGTTTTCCTCCTTTAGTTTAGTGTTTACAAATAGTTTTGGAGTTAGCCATATCTAAATGGTTCTCATTTGGGAGTCGCTTACTGCAAGTATGGTTCATTTATGTGGTATTTCCATGGGAGAGAATCCCATTATATTAGCAACGAGGAGGATAGAGTAGTTTTTGTGGCAAGGTATTCCATTATTATTTAGGAAAATGGATGTGTCAGGGGAGCTATTTATCCCTTCTATGGTGTTCCATGATTAAATTTGCAGCGGTCTTCTATGACATGCCATGATGAAGTTTGTAGCGGTCTTCTATGACGTGTAAAATGGCCCTTGACGACTCTGAAGGTTTCAAATTTGAATCCTAGCTCCAATACAACTTGCTCACCGGCATGAACGTTGGATTATTGTTATTGCTTTGAGAGGCCATTCTCATTCCACAAGACCTAAAATTCAATACCTCTCACTGAATTACATAATAGAGCTGGGTTTAGGTAAACATAATAAAATATATTCTAGTTTCAAAATATTATTCATGAAAACCACGGTGTGACCGTGCACTCTGGGAGACAAGTAGCCACCAGTATAGGCTTCAAATTTGAAGCCTTCAAGGCCCGTTAAGAAGTAAAGAAATTGAGTTTTGATATATACTACATACCAGTGGAAGGACCCTAAAAAATAGTTAATTGATTACTATCTCTATGATTAAGAACCCTAGCTTGCAGCTTGTGAGGGACCCAAATGTTGTGATAGTCGCTATGAAATTTTATTTATAAGTTACGATTTCATAGCAAAAGGAAATCAGGTGATATATTTGTATAACATTGTAAATAGCTAGATTGCCATAATCTATTTTTCGACTTTGCTACATCCAATGATATCATTGAGCTATACATCATATTAGTGGTGGGACTCTAAAAAATAGTTAATTGATTACTATTTATATTATTAAGAACCCTAGCTTGTGTCCCACGGGGTACCCAAATGTTGTGATAGTATCTATGAGATTTTCTTTATAATTTACGATTGCATAGCAAAAGGCAATCAAGTGATATATTTGTATAATATTGTAAATAACTAGATTTCCATCATCTATTTCTTGGTTATACTACAACCAATGATATCTGGTATTGATTAGGTTTCCTCTGTTCTTGAGTTAGTACAATTATTTTATCATTGCTCTGACTTAATGCATGAATATGTTATGGTATTTTTCTTAAGCTATGTTTATGGTCTATGGTTTAGTTATATTTATGTGTGCAACGATATGTTAATGCCCCTGTATATTCTATTTAGGCTATACCACCCACTGCAAAGAATAAACCAAGCAACCCCCTATCCAAATAAAATTCCCAAATTGATAGTGGATCCAAGTCCCATCCACTTTTAGGGTATTCAAAATCCCAGTGTATGTCCATGGACACTAAATACTAAGCCTTCCACACCCTCCTAAGAACTTTTGGTGTGAGTTAGGTTAGAAATGAAATAAGGAAAAACATTTTCTTGGTCAACTTGCTTCTCTTGTCCCTTCACTCTAAGTTGGGATGGTTGCCATGCTGATTTAGTTAGGATAAAAATTTGCTTAGTAGACATTTGATATATCTTCATATGATTGATGAGATTTAATAACAAGATAGATTATGTGGATATTCCATAAGATTGGTGGAGGGATTTATAAACCTTTCTTTGAAAGTGTGGACAATATTTAGGGTTTTCATATAGAAGATAGTTGTCGCCCACTACATAACTGGAAATCATTAAAGTGAGTGATGTAGAATTTTGATTTTGCATGCATTTTGAATATGGGTTGCTTCAATTATTTTAATATGGCTATCAAATGGAATTTCCATAATTAACTATGGGATCAATACAAATAGAGATCGAATGTGATTATCATCTTTGAAAGTATATAGAGTTGTGAAAGACTGAATGCAAATGTTAGACAAAATTATGCATGCATAATAATATTCTTTGTAATTCAATTGGTAGGACGATTTTAACTATTTTATTTTATTTATTTATATGAAAATAAATCATGTTTGAATCAACTAAGAGCCTAGTTAACCAAACTAGATTCTGAGCACTTGACTTCATATAGTAAGATTAAATTAAGCTACTCTGTTGAACATTTTTAGGAATTTATCATAAAGAATCTTATTAAGTTTCAGAATTAAACATATTTATCAATTCGGAAGTTACCAACTCAATCTTGTTCATACAATCATATGATTTCTAATTAAAACACCATTTGAATTGAGAATTTGCTTCTATATTTTAGGATTGTTTTCATAAATTATTAAGGAAGTAAATGATTTTTATAGTCTTGTTCATACTATAAATATATGATCCAAATCTCATTCAAAATTATAATTTCCCTACTATTTTAGGAATGTTTTCAAAAATTATAAAGCCATATAATAAAAATGTAATCAAATCTATGATCCGACAACATTAAACTTGCCTAGACATTGGATCATAGATCATTAATTTAATATTTCTCAATATATTTTCATAACATATATCTTTATTATTAAACTTCACCACAGAAACTTGGTGGATTTAATGAGCAACAACACATTAAAAGACCTTTATTTATTTCATGATCAAGAAACCAATTAGGGAGTTTGGTTCTCTCTTATGGTATGTATTTGGTTTTAGGATCTGATATTGGTTTTAGGTGTCAAATGAATTTTAACCTAGAACTAATTTAAACCAATTTATCCATGTCTTGTGCATGCCCATGAATGTTTGTTGGATTGAAATCATACCTATAATATGCAAACTAAGTACTTGCATTTTGAACCTCCTTTCTGTGAACTGAATGAATTTGATTAATATGGTTTCTAGGAATCTTTGTAGTTATTGCACGAAACGAAACACTTATGCTCCTGTTAAATGGAAAACAAGTCCATGAGATCACAAATTCTCAAGCTGGTGAAATATGAAAATCATTACAATATGGGAGGGAGAAGTACCTTCTGCGACATTAAGCCTTGATAAGGATTTGGTGTTTTAATGACTTGCTATAACTAGTACCTCTAAGATATACCAAATGATCATTCAATTTCTGAAATAAGGCAGGAAGATATAGAATTTTTTACGGAGCATAGTATTTTTTGGTTGTAGGAAATGCTTTTTTATAATATTTTTCCTTGCATGTTTTCCTTTTTTAATTATTTAGTTGTGCAAAATGAAAATTATGTTTAATATTTATTTTAGTATTTTTTTAAAAATGGTTTCAGGTTATCGGCTTATAGAGAAATTGTAGACATTCACATAATTCTATTTCCCAACTGCATTTTTTATGGGTTTCTGTAAGGATCATGAATGAATTTTTCTGCGATGTAATTTATTGAGAAGCAATTTCTAGAATTGGTCGACCTAAAAAACATGGGAGGCAAACAATGCTTGATAATGTATTTAACTTGAGTCAACATGATGTAAATGTTGCAGAAGATTTTGATTTTGAAAATGACAAGGATATTGAAGAGGAAGGTCCTCTAGAAAAGAAAGGTAAAGGGGTAGGTACCAAAATATCATTCAAACCTGCATGGAATTTATTGCACATATGGGATTATCCAATAACAGGGCCAAATGGTGAAGAGCGTATCAAGTGTTTATGGTGTTTTAAATTCAAAGGAGATACACCATTTGCAAGGGAAGTTAGTATTACAATCCAATTAAGTGGATTAAATGTCCATGCATCATCTGAGGCTCATAAATGCTCGATTCAACTATTGGAATATGAATCAAGACAACCATGTTTTTCCCTCCAAAATCACATTGAACTTATGTAGGATGTTGAAAAATCTAGAATAATTAGCGCTATGGAAACTATGTATTTTGTGGATGTAAGGGATTTACTTTTAGAATTGTACAAAGAATTGTGTGACTTCAACAGGTATATGGCAACTCCTGATATGCCATTAACCAATGAATATTCTTCATATGTTAATATCACATCTGGTAAAGAGTTTTTAATTGCAACAAAAGCGGTTTATTGGGAAAAGTTAAAGGAAGTAATTTGTTCTAGTCCTTTTTATTTCATTGTAGTTGATGAAAGCATAGATAAAACAATGGAGCAACACTTGATTGTATATATTACATATCTAACGGATGGAGGGAGGAGTTCACGCATGACAAAATTTATTTGACTTCTGAAAATCAAAGACATCACTGCACAATCCATGTATGAAGCACTATCACGGTTATTATTTGAGATGAAGTTATCAAAACACCAAATGGTGAGTTTTGGTTCAGATGAAGCTTCATCAATGAGAGGAATCCATGAAGGTTTGGCATCTAAGTTGCTTCGTGAGGTGCCTCATTTGTTATGTATTCACTGTGTAGCACACCATGAGGCCTTAGCTATAACAGATGCTTCAAATTATTTTCCTGAATTTAGTTATATCGATAAACTAGCCAATAAAGTATATCCATGGCCAAGAAAATATGAAAAGAGGCATGAAGAATTCAAGAGTTTGTTGGACCTATTTTAAATTGACAAGTTGCAAGTACTTCAAATTCATCAAATATGATGGCTTTCTAGGGGGCAGGTTCTGAGCAGGATTTTTAAAATCATGCCAACATTGTTACAAGAATGGAAACATGATGATAGAAAGATGTATGAAATGGCAACAATATATCAAGTTCAATTTTGCATCCATTTGCTCATTGATGTTTTGAATGAACTAAATAAGTTGAGTCAATGATTTCAAGAAGAACACATCTATATAACATCCATTGGTATGCAATTAGATGCCCTCATTGAATTTCTTTGAATGAGATTCTTGCGAAACATATTTGGGGCTGGTTCTCAACATGTTTCAAATTTCTTAAAGAAATCAGAAAATGGAATTTTGGATTTTATTGATAATACAAGTGTTTCACATATCCATTCGTTAAGATTTGAACCTATAACAAATTCGCTTGGGTTTGGTACTATGGAAGATAGAATTCACTTAGGAAAAGCATTTATCCAAAAGTTGGTTGATTGTCTTAATGATAGGTTTATATATTTGCATGTATTCAATGTAGAAAAACGTTTTAGTACCCATTGTTACTTTAAAGAAGAGAATGAAAGAGGTTCTGAAACAAGACGATGGTTGTTATGTCTATGTGAAAAAATTGTTGTTGTAAACTGACCTATAATTGATACCGAAAAATGTGAAGGTGAAATGAAAAGTTTTGTTCTCACTTTACATTGAGAATATTGAAAAAAAACATGTTTGGAGCATGGGAGAAATGCAAAGGTGAACCAGAGTGGTGTGATTATTTTCCAAATTTAATGAAATTGTGGCAAGTTGGTATGATTCTTCTAGCAATCACTGCCAGTTGTGAAAGAGGATTCTCAAATTTAAATCGTATAAAAAATGATGATAGATCAAGGCTCTATTTAGAAACCTTAGACACTTTAATTTTTTTATCTCTATCAGCACCTCAAGAGTTGCATGAGGTAGACTGGAATGCATTTTATGAAACTTGGACAAAAATGAAGTTGTGATTACCTCTTCCACTAGGATGAGTGAGATGATGATCATACAATGTTTATATCAATATTGTAACGTCTATTTTTGTTAAGTTCGATACAAACATGATGGCGAAAACACCACAAATTCTATGGAAAAAGTAATATTTTATGTTTTTGAATTTTTTATCATTCTTTCTTTTTGGGCAATCCGAACTTCTCATAAGACATGAAGTGTTTATGTTGAATTTTTATAGCCATGATACCTTCAGTTCCTATGTATATATTGGTGTTGTGTTGGACTCAAATCGACCTTGGTTTCACCTACATATGTTTGGCTTGTTTGACTTGTATATTAACTGTGGATTTGTTTTTGCTTATTGATGTGTTGGTTCAAAATGTATATGTTTTGATACTATTGTATATTTCTTATACAATGGATATGTTTTGATATTGCAACTATTTTGGTATTGGTGTATATGTTTTGATAATGTTGTGTTTTTTATTGATGTATATTACTTATACAATTGATCGTGTTGTCACGTTTCATACATTTTATCAATAAAAAGTATATAGTTGTTCTTTGGGAGAAAAAAACGTTCTGCAATAACACATGTATTGAGGTTAGGCAAAGAATGTGTTTATTTGTTGAAATAATTAAAAATCGATATGTTTAGTTATATTTATTTTATTTATTTTTCTATATACTTCTATTTATTTTATTTATTTTTCCATACTTCTATTTATTTTATTTAGTTTTTCATATAGAGCATGCCGATTTTTTTCCAATAGTAAAACCTTAGATATTTTATAGTTCATTATTATTATTGGTTACATTATAAAATCATATATGTTCTATTTATATTAGAATAATATCTTGCAATAGTTGTGTATGATAAGGGATCCCCTAGCTTCTCTATATATGTGACGACCAATAAGTTTTTTTTGGTATTATCATATTGTTAAAGATAGTGTAGCTGCAAGACCCATTCTTAGGGAAGATGGTACCCTAGTCAATTAACTAGGGCAGAGTAACACCCTAGAAGGTACCCTAGGGCCCCCAGTAGTCTCCTGGGGATCTTGGTCTCGAACCAAGCAGGTTGATGCCATGAAAAAGTCCCTAACATATGGTTAGGGCCCCTATATGTCTTTAAGGCATTATGGTCTGGGACCAGACAGTTTCATTGACACGATGTCCGAGCAGATCCTGTAGGTTGAGGTAGAGACTTCTTAGTATGGGGCCAGGCATATTTTTGGTCTAGGACTAAGCAGTTCCTGTAGGAGCATTCCTGGTTAGTTAACCAGGTGAATCTTGGTCAAGCTGACCAAGATGATGATGTGTGACGTTCTCTCCCCTAATCGGTTATTTCTAGGTTGTTTCTCAAGGGATTGACCACCCCTTGATGATGTCACTAGCATCAAACCCTTAGGAGCAACATTGAGGACCAAAGGATCAAATCATCCAGTTTGGATCTTCTCCTTATACAGTGATGATAAAATTATATGAAACAATGTACCTTGAGAGAGAAAATATTAAAGTCTTTGGTCTTGTTGGTCCTATGGGTAAAAGGGGTTGTTTGTCCACCTTTACGGTACACTTTAGTCTTGTGGGTATGAGGGTTGTCTTAACTTCTTATTGTGACCCCTTTGGTTGACTTTTGGTCCTTTATCTTTTACTTGGTCCTAGAATCCTTGTTATGTGTACCTTTGGTATGGTGACTTTTATTTTATGGTTTTTTTTTTTGGACCATTGGTACCCTATCCTAAGTCAACTTAATTTTATGGTTTTTATTTTGTAAGGCCATTGGACCATTAGTACCATATCCTAAGTCAACCTAATTTTATTTTATGTTTTATTGTTAACCACCCTAAAAGCTAGGGTTGAAGAATGACCCTTCTAGATTTCCTTTCAAGTTATAAAAGCAAGTATTATCCTTCATTGTAATCATCTAAGTTAGATCTCAATTCTATGTCAAGAAGTATGTTGCAAAGATTTTACTGCTTCATGCCTGGGTTTTTCAGATTCAAGTTTAAGGTTGTCCCTTCTTGTTGAACCGCGACATTTTGCAACTGACATGTGATCTGACCCATGATTGTTTTGGGATGATTCAAAGATCTTTTTTTCTTATTCTTTTAATATGGGTCGTGACCTTCTCTTGGATTGTAGCCTGGGTGTCATTTTTTTAGGACCGCTAAGTCTGTTTGTTAACAACCTTAACTAACTGAGCCATGGTTGTATCCTCTCTGCTACTGGCTGTGAAATGTCTCCCCTACTGAGTCATGACTACATCCTCTCTGCTGCTGGTTGTGAAGTGTCTCAGTTGTTAGGAATTAATGTATCCTCTCTGATGCTGGGAAGTGTCTTCCCTATTGGGTGTGACTATATCCTTTCTGCTACTGTCGTGAAGTGTCTTTATTGAGCATGAATGTGTGTCACTTCTGGGTATGACTGTGTTTCATGCCTTCTTAAGAAGTGTTGCTAAAGCTTGATTAAATGATTGAAGTTTCTCTTCATGTTGATTAAGAATATGAGTTCTATATCCTTATTGTTATAACCCTCTTAAGCTCTCTCTCAAGGTACGTCATTTTTTTATCTAGGTGACTTGTCCCTTCGGTGACAAGATCAAAGCCTAAAAGTATCTAAGCATAGGGTTTATCCAAAACAATTCTAGATTAATATTGTTATCGTCTTTATTGCTATTATTTCTTGTGCTTTATTATTATTTTTATCAGTTATAATATTGTTATTGTACATGGAATTTGGTAAATCATCTCAGGGACCAACTTTAACGCAGTGACCAGTCGAGTGTTAAAGTTGAAATAGATGAAAATTATGTTTGAATTTATTGCAGCAATACTATTCTAAATCTAACTTTGTTTAATTATGTTTATGCATCAAAGTATAATTTTTATGTCAAATCCTAATATAACCCTAAAATGTAACACAAATAAGTTTCATGGGTCAGTTTCAAGTAACATATCCTCTTTATAATAATCAGTCTTTCTTTTATGTGTATACAATGGAAATTTTCATTACACACTACACAACAGTGGTAGAATCTACCTATTACTTGGAATACAACAGTGGTAAAATATACCTATTACTTGGAATATAACCACTCCACATTCCCAATATCAGTTGAATAGAAAATGAGCAGGTAATCCTATCCACTCATTTCCTTCAAGAGGCTTGCAAGTTTGGTTTCACCCATCAACATATTCACAGGACATTTGGAATCCATTAAATTCTAATAAAAGTATGAAATGGGTCACTTTGTCATTTGGATTTTGTTATAACATATGACATTTCTTTTTTTACACTATTGCTTTCAGATTAATATGAGGATTTCTTATTTTTTCAGGTTAATGGCATCCGCAGTCCAAATGTAAATAAGGTCCTTACTATATGCCCAATTATTTCTATGTTCATCGAGTTTACAATAGATGTAATTGAATACATAAATATCGGGGCATTAAAGCCATTGAGTTGTGGAGTGGTTGTTTAACAAACTCAATTATGTGCGAAGATATGGTGATCTAGCTCTTAGTATGTCCTTTTTCTTATATTTTTTTTCAAGGTAAGTGTTTTGTTCTATGTACATATGTATCTAAAACAATGTCTTCAAGGTTTTGGTTTCAATTTTCAACATATTCACATGCCGGTTTTGGTTTAAAGTTTCAACATATTCACAAGGAGCTTGACATCTATTAAATTCTAATAAAGGTATGAAATATATCACTTTTTCATTTGGAATTTTGTTGTGACATTTCTATTTGAATTCCCTTGTCTTTTCTTGTCATCTATTGGAGAGCTTTGAATTCTTCCTAATGGAATGCTTCAATGCATTCTATTTCCCTTTTACTTCTAGGCTAATCCACTGAGCCCCGAATCTAACACACCTAGAGTTACATTTATCATTTTTCTTGGGTCTAGGGTATATGAAATGTCAATACATGGTACAAAACTTCCCAATATCCTTTGCAACTACCAGAACAACATCATAATCATTTATGTTGCTAGGCTTCTGTGGTGCATGTTTATAGTGTTATTAGTATTCAGAATAGCCATAGATATCATTTTAAATATCGACGTTTCGGGTCCACAACAAGACTCATCATTAGGATGGTGTGATGTGAAGAAGAGTAGTGCCCAGACTGCCAAATTATTGCTTCTGGATGTGATATTTAATATTGTTCATTCATTTTTACTTGTCCAAACTACTTAGGAACAAGGATCCATTGATGTTTCGCCAACAGGTCCATACGAGCATGAGTAATTAGGTCTCTTAGAGTTTCCTTTACCCACAAAATGGCTATTTCAATATTGTTTTATCAATGGCATGCCAAAATAAACAAAGAAATACCTTGTATGCACAAATTTGTCCTCTAATCTAACCCAGATTTTCCCTTTAAAGCTTGTTACACCTTATATTATGAGGAAAAGTGTCCAAAAATTTATATTGCTTCTCTTGTCCATATTCACACCTAGAAATGCCTGAAGTCCTATTCTCTGTCGCATGAGGACATGGACAGTCCTTAATTGTGCCCTAAACTGAAAATGAAGACTTATAGGGCCTATATTGAGGAGAATATGACATTTACTTCCCTTTTCACCAACAAATCTTGCCCATAATGTCTCTTTCTTCCTAGGCTAGCTCAGAATTCCCAACTGAACACCCAATGCAAATAGGGGGATAACATGTATCAAAAGAAGAGCTCTAAGTAGTGATAGAGTCCTTTCAGAACTCAAAAATTCCATGTCCCAATGGTTGCACAGTAAAAATTATTTGGGTTTTTATATGATTTAATGAATGAATACAAATTGAGAGTGATGAAAGAATTCTACACTTTTTGGTTAAGCGGATCCATGATGCAATCAGGGTGGTTCACGAGGGTTCACATTCAATAAATAAATAAAAATGTCAAATATGGTTCTCAAGCTAGATTTGTCTAAAGGCTATGGTAAGGTAAGTTGGAAGTATTTGAGGTTAATGCTAATCCGATTGGGATGAATATGGAGTTAGTAAATTGGATAACGTGATGTCTACCTTCATATTTTTTTCCCTCCTTATAATTGGGTCAACCTCTATATAATGGGCGTTAAGATGGGCCTACCCTATGTCAAATTTTCTTTTCTTATTGGTCACTAATGACTTAAGGAGGAGAGTAAAAGTTTGCAAGAGAGAATAGAGGTATAAAAAGAAAAGATACTCAAATTTCTATATATGTCTCACTTTTTATTTGTAGATTGTGTTATCATAACTAGTTTGGGCTTTGTGAGTGAGGCAAAAAAAATATTAGGAAATTTTGTGATTACACTGCACATGAACGGTTATGGAGTTAATTTCAAATAAATCAAATATCTTATTCACTAATTTAGATGCAGACCAAGAAATAAGGATTTTCCAAATCCATCCTTTTAATGTTTCCCTTTTGATAATGGAGCAAGGCATCTAAGATTCATGCTAAAATCAAATGATTACAAGATTAATGATTGGATTTGGTTCCATGAAAAAGTAGAAACAAACTGAAAAGTCGATACTATATTAGGTGGATTTTTAAAGGAGTAAGATTGACTTTGGTGAAATTGACCTTGGAGGTAATCACTTTGTATTGGCATTCAGTAGGTTACATCCCGAAATGAATGTTGGAAATAATAAGAAATAAATATTTTATGTTTCTTATGGACAGGAAAGACCAGAAGGGATCCCTACAAAATGTTGTGTTATCAGATCCCTACACCCTAGGGAATATATCCATAGATTGTCTCTGATCAAATATGGATCTACCCCAAATTTTTAAACATGGATAAAAGGTTCCATAGGTTCCGTAATTTGTGGCATGTTCCCTTTGTTGTGAAGATGAAAAAGGTCTTGAACCTTCCATAATCATGACACGCATTCCCTCTGTCGCCAAAATGAAACTTAAAATTAAGGTCATAGATTTTGAAGCTGGCGAGTATTGCAAAGAATGCATAGTTGAAAGCCTTAGTAGAGCATGTGTGAGCTTAAATCCTTTGCAAGGGATGTGTAGGCCGAAAGCCATAGGATTTATTGCTTGTCAGTGTTTCTTCGGATAAATAGTTCAAAGCCATAGAATTTTATGCTTGAAAAAGAGACTCGTTCTTCTTGTAAGAAAGGTAATTAAACCCAAGTAAGCAAGCTAAATCCCATTAAAGAGAAGTGTAGCTTAGGTAAGGTCTTCCTTTACGACTTACTCTATAAAAGAATTGGTTTACTTAGTATAGGATGAAGCACTCAAAATACTTATTAGATAATAACGGTATATAAAGGCCTATTAGGGGATAACTGGAGATAAAGGCCTATTGGGGGATGATCGAATTGATAGACTTACTAGCGTGTTGAAAAGGAAAGACCTTAAGGCTCAAAGGGGTAAGCAAGGACAAAAAATCTTGATATCCTTCAACTTATCCGGCTACATAGTTGTTGATTCTTTCCTTTTCTATGGTCCTCCTTTACACTCATAAATCTAGAGTGGAGAGAGGTTAGCTTTCCATATAAAGCAAGCTTAGCTATATTTGTTTTCTTTATAAACAACTTTCATTACTTGTCAAGTTCAGTTGCATATAAAACAATTAATTTCTTAATATTTTTTATTTTTTTTTCTATTTTTTAAATTCATTTACATTGTATATATTAAATTTTTTATATACTATTACATTTTCAAGTGAAAAGAATGATTTATTTTTACACATCAACATTGAAGTATTTAATATATCAGAACCCTTCAAAGTGAAATAGTGAAATAAGACCCTGCCCTTCAAATTTGATCCCTGGGTGACACTACCCCTTTCTGTATTAATATGATTAGCTGACACTACCCCTTGTCATGTTATTTGCATTGAAATGAGCAGGCCTTGCATTGGTTAAAGAGATTAAACCCGTGAAATTAAAATTCAAGATTGAAACCAAGAGTTTCAACAACCCTTTAAGCAGAAATCATTGCAACCCAGTATATTCTAATTTTAGCAATAAAAGAGTTCATGTTTGAATTTGCTCTTACAAGATCCTTCTTGGGATAATTAACCATTGAAAAACCATTAAAGAGAATCTATTGAAAAACCAAATATTAAAGAGAATTAGAATTTCAATGTCTCAGGTACATTTAAATTTCACAGCTTATGATGCATGGAAGCGTCCTGGATCTCCTTGAAGGCCTCTGTGAAACAGTTGGACAGCATATTTACATCGGTATAAGCTTTTGGACCCATCACATTGATCTTGATAGTGTCCATATATCTCAGAATAGACACATAATGAGACTGCATGAAAAATTTCCACAGTAAGCATAGAAAACTATGTTTAAATTCCTTGTATCAATCAAATAAAAACTGAAACATTTGAAATTGAAATTGAAATCCAAACAGTATATTGTAAATTTATGTTTCTGATTTAATGGAAAGAAGGAAAAAATGGTGAAAGAAACTTGATACAAAGAAGTAAAAAATGGGGAGTGGGACAATGTATTTACTCACCAGAGGTGTACCGGATACGAAGAAGGAAAAGTTTTTAATTGCATTTCCATTTATCGCGATCTTTTCCATTGGGCCAATCATATTTGATAGCATCATCGTTGTATTGGCAATAGTATTGTATAAAGTTCTAGAAGTCGCCTGAGTTATATCATGGATCAGAATTAGCATATCCATTTAAGAATGTGCTTTTTATAAATGAAAGTAATTTAAACATAACTGTTATCCTTTTAACTTTGCTTTTTATAAATGAAAGTAATTTAAACATACCTGCGGTCCTTTTAACTTTGCTAAGCATGTCATAATTCTGGCATTGATGAAGACTCCTAAGGACATTTTATATCTATCCATTATACGCTTTGCCGTACTCCAGAGGATTTTCTACCTTTCCCATGATAGGTACTCGCACAGGGATGAAAGCAATG
The DNA here is from genome assembly GCA_001517045.1 of Pseudotsuga menziesii. Taxonomy (NCBI): domain Eukaryota; kingdom Viridiplantae; phylum Streptophyta; class Pinopsida; order Pinales; family Pinaceae; genus Pseudotsuga; species Pseudotsuga menziesii. The sequence goes on along the minus strand of LPNX010818255.1, from coordinate 17,991 downwards.
TGGTTTCACCAAGGTGCTTGGGTGTTTGGTTTCAACATTTCATCTATGCTCTGCACAAATTTAAGTATATCTGAAAGAAGTTAGGGAAGAAAAACTCATACATAATAAATAAACACATTTTGAAAAGCTATATATGGGTCAAATGATTAATGCATAACCTGTTACTCTTGATTTATTCATTTTTTTAATAACAGTGTCCTTCAAAGGCTCAGATCTCTTTTCATAAGCATCTTGCGGGTTTTGTTCTAGAACTGCAGTACCCAAAGAGTAATTAATAGTTCATCACATCTGAACAAATAAGTAGTAAGGACGGCATCAAACTCGAAGGCAATTGCCGCTAAACTATGAAGTAATAGAAAAATGATTACCAGCTGATAGGCGAATTTGCAAGTAACGTTGCATGCCGTAGAAAACTATTGCGGTGATCACATCATTCACTGTCTGTATAGCATAAAATTAGAGCTGGAAGTATACATTCTTATTTCAATCAGGCAATATGAAAACTAGTGCTGAGCATATGGTGTACTAATTACATACCCCTCCTACATAATCCTTTATCTGTTTGATGTCCTCCAAGAGAAACGTAGCGGAAGAAAGAGCAGGGGGCACGTGTTCGACTCCAGGAGGTCCTCGAATAGGCAGCTTGCTATCGTCAATCCATCCGGTCATCCTCAGTGAATAGCTAACTACATCAACGATCGTGTACCAGACTAAACGCATGAAATACCATACTATGTGGAAAACATTAGCTACAATGGATCCCTTTCAGGTAGTATTAGTAGTGGATCTAATACTACGATTGAAAGTTGGAAAGGTGGGTGGAAGATCGGGATTGTCGACTCTTCTGACAATAGCAAATAATGTCGACACGAAAGAAACGCCATCTCCGAGGGAATGATGGGTTTTAATAACCAAGGTGGCTCCCGGGGCCTTGCTCGTTTTGTAATTCAAGAAGTGAAGCTCCCACAGAGGTCGCGACTGATCCAGAGGCGTGGGTGCCAATTTAGAGATATAGTCATCCACACAGGCGTCGTATGAATCCTGGCCAGGAGGGAACTCTGCAATAAATATGTGGTCATCCATGTTCACTGTTGTTTTATGCCATCGCAACACTCCCCGATCGTCCTTCTTCTGCAAGAGATGCACACGAAAGACATATATGAGAGCAGAGTTATATCCACGAGTGAAGCACACTACAAGACATGAATACTGCATGGACTTATAATTAGTACGTAAATAAATGGACAATCGACCCTGCAAGTTATAATAGGAGGAGAAGTAGAGTACTACCATTATACAAGAAAAAAGTGGGTTTCTTGGCAGCAAGGCATCGGCCATAGATTTCCATAAGCTGGAGATTTCTGTTATGGGTTCTTCAAATTCGATTACAGAATTTATGCACATAGACATGGGCGAGACGTAGAGAGCCTGGCTCATTGGGTTTACTGCCTGCCCTTCCCCTTCGAATTCGTGGTCATCTCCGCGCAGATTGGTAGGCAACTTCATGGCCATCATAGGAATTTAGACGGTCTGCACACAAAAACAAAAATCTAATGACAGAATTATGGAGTGTTTACGGAGACACAATGCTGAAAACTCAGATCGCTTAAAACACTTTATAGATTGTGCAATTGAATATCTTTTGTGGTAGTTGATAAGTCATTTAATGAGACAGGTTCATAATTTACAAAAGTCATCTTCGTCTTTATAGTCGCAATTAAACCTCAGAAATGTCAATGCCACCATAAATATGATTACTTGACAATGCCACCACCCGTTGTCTTATGTCCCCTCACGGGACTCTATTGTGAACGTACAGGTGGATTAAACCCCTTGTCTTATGTTCTCTCACGGGACTATATTGTGAACGCGCAGGTGGATTAAATTGACGTCCAAGGTTTTGTTGCTGCTAATAGATTGACGTCTAAGGTTTTGTTTCGATCTCTGAGCTGCCACGACATCTACTATCAGCCTGCTAGTGTTTTCTTCAACCTGTTCAAGTTGTTGCTGTTGTGAATAAGTCGTGTCCGTGTCAATCTTCTCAGCTTGTCAAGGGTTTCCTTGACATGTGTTGATCTTCCTTGAGATAGGCATAATCTTTTGTAGGCTGCTAATTCTGATTGACATGTGTTGATCTTCCTTGAGATAGGCATAATCTTTTGTAGGCTGCTAATTCTGATAGAAGCCCTTCTTGGGGAGGCCATGACTAATTGACACCTTTCTAATAAGGGTTGTGACGAATAGATCCCCTTAGGGTTGGGTCATGACTGATGTAAACCCCTTAGGTTTGAATCGTGATGAGTTGTTAGGTAGGCCATGACTGTGTGGAATACTTCTTGAACTGGGTGGTGACTGGGTAAAACCCTTCTTCGGTAGGCCGCCGTGACGGTTTGACCTTACCTTCACTGCACCATGGACTCTCACCGGAACTCATTTGATATTGTCAATACAAATTATTCTTTAGATTTTAAGTGAAACCCTAATAAAAAAACACGACAAAGATGCTTAAAGTGTAGTATTGAGGGTAGGCACTTATTGTTGGGAAGCATCCATCCGAGTTGGATTAAAGTAAGTAGTGAGTTATAGGCCCGCCCCATACCGACACCCCACTATCCCACCCCGCTATCAGTCTTTCCTTCCAATCAAAATATATAATTAGTTTTTCATTTCATTCCTTACCGCAAAGCCTATGACTTAGCTTACTTCTTTTAATAAGCTTCTAAATTTAGCTCAAATAATAATTTAATTATTTTTTAAAAATTCTACAATAGTCCTCAAAATAAAAAATAGTAAATTAATGTTAAATAAATTAAAGTGGATTACTATATAAGTTAATAGAAATGGTTCATTAATATATAGCAAATTTTATATTCTTTTAATGAAAAGTGAATTGAATATTGAGATATAAAAATAAAATTATTAAGTAAGATATTTTGTCATATATTAAATTGAATTGAGCAAGACATATTAAATTGTTGTTTCGTGGTGAATGTATTTATATAAAATATTATCATCATATCATGTTTGAGATATTAATTATATTTTTTGATTTTGTCTTTGATTTTTGTTTTTATTTTGGTTTTATGTTTGATGAAAAATAAAAAATAAAGTATAAAACTTATTGATCACTTTTGAATGGTAACTCTTTTCTTATTATAATTTTGTTTTACATTTTTTTTAAGAGAAACAAAATTGATTAATTTAAAGTCTATAGAGAATGTAAATACTTTATTTGTATTGGGAGCTTTTCCTTGATCTAGTATTATTATAAAGGTGTTCTAAGTATTGTATTTGTATAGTCTTAGGGTTTCTACATTATTCTTTTGTAATGAATGTATTCAAATAGAGCTTTTTTCTTAGCTATATTATTTAATTATTGTTTTCTATTTCTATCTCAATTTTATGTTTAATATTTACAAATTTAGGAATTAAAAAAAAAATCACTCTATTTTAATGTGATTGGCATACTATGATATAAATTCTACATTACCAAACTACAACCCTCACATATACATAAGTAAATTACTAGTAACTAAAAATCAAACTAATTAATACCATTTTTGCAAATGTCAAAAATATTATTTAAATTATGACTACCAATCTATTCATCGTGTTTTAATCTTGATCATTATCATTAAGCCATTATAGACTAGATAATCCAATATTTTTAAAGCATTGGCTACCTACAATCACCAAGATATTCTAGTTGAGCCCAAATAGCTACGTTCGGGACATTGCCACCTCGTGGTTGTTTATTAGAGTGGGTCATGACCTTGGGGACTTGGGGTTGTTCAGACTTGATCTATGAGTCTTGGATGCCTCCTGTGTTGGGTTGTGACCTTGTGTGTGCTCATTGAACTAGAGTTGTGACCTATATGAGGTGTTTGGACAGAGCTATGGTTTTTGTGGGCTGTTAGGAGTCTGAATTGACCTTGTTGGGTTGCTAAGATCTGAGTTGTGACTTGTGTTAATCTTCTTTTAAAACTAGTTGTGATCCTGCTGATGCCTAACTGTGTTTGGGGCTGGGTATCACTATTGGGGTTTTCACACTTGGTGACTGAGTCATATTGAGTGCTACGGTATGTGCCTAACCTTATTCCTAACCTTTTCTCTCTCAGGGTATGCCAATTGTTTCATTGTTGGCATCGTTATTTATTAATCAACTGTTTCATTGTTGGCATTGTCATTTATTAGTTGTTGGTCATTAGTTTGTTTTTTGTAGTGTATTATTGTTTATGTTCTCTACATTGCATTTGATGAAGTGTATCTCAAGGACCAACTTTAACACAATGACCATTGGTGTGTTAAAGTTGAAATAGATGAAAGTTATGTTTTCTAAATTTATCCTATCTTGCTACAACTGTACCAATTTTGTTTTAGAAATTTATTTTTCACTGCTATACTCTTACTTTTGAGTACTTGATCTACAATTTTTGCATAAATTAGTTAAATTGTTAAAAACCCCTAAAACTTTAACAATACACTTGGGTAGCCTCCAACACCAATTTACTAATGTGAGTCTAGCATGAGACAATTTATGCATTTATGAGTGTGAATTTCCTTCTAATGGATTTTAACTCTTCTTACTACTTAGTATGCCTTGGGAAGATGGTTCAATGTTTGAGCTAGCACTTGGCGTTCTATTATATGTTATATACCAAAAAAATATGATAACCTACTAGGTCAAAATACCCACAATACAACATTAGAATCATCCAGTTAGTATCTCAACTTCCTTCTTACTATCAAAAACTTAACTATTATAGTGTTCTCTATTCCATGCAAAAAAATACATAAGCATTTAAATTATTTATCCTTCCTTGGGATTGGCTACACACTCTTTTTAGAAATATCGAGTGCTTAGCCCAATTTCAACCACATAGTATCCTTTGGTGTTAAGATCCGACAATACATATGGATCATTGATCTTGTAGAATGATCAATAATCACAACAAAAACTCAATGAATTGGTAAGAGGGATTTTAATCTTATTTGAAATGGATTTTTTCTTAGACTCTTCCTCAATGAACAAAATCCAACTCTGAAACCTGTAAACAATCTCCAACACACTTCTAATGATAATTCATGTCTTAGGCAATTATATTCTTTCCACCCAAGGTGGGATCGGGTTTTGATTAGCTATCAATGAGGAGGCTTGCACGTTATGCGACTATTTCTCGACTTTATGTGTAAAAAGAAATATGAATACACATTGGCTGGTTGTCCTTGATCTATGTTTAGTTCTTTGATACTTTCAAACTACGACACTAAAATGTTATTACTGACAGGTACATATTTAAGAAAAACATTATTACTGACAGGTACATATTTAAGTAAGACTTTTACTGAAGAGGAATATTAAACCCCAAAAAGTAAAAAATAAATGTTTAACATGTAAGATTCTTGTGAAATTCCAACAGTCGGTTGTATGCACATAAAGGTTTTATGGGCATGTACTTTTCTAATAACTTTTTATGTTATTAGATAAATTAGCAATTATAAATAAATAATAATTTTACATTACTCATTGATAATTAAAAAAATATAAAATTGGAACGTTAAACATACTCTTTATTACTTTTATGACAAATAAAAGAGCATCTTATGTAATTGCACTCCATGTAAAATGAACATTAATGGGTGTTGTGAATAGCTGTTATTTAAATGTAAAATCTCATTTTCAATGCAAAGTGATAAAAGCCATTAGAAATCCATTGAAAAACCCAATATTAAAGAAAATTAGAATTCCCATGTCTCAGGTATATTTAAATTTCACAGCTTATTATGAATTCTTGCACATGATCTAGGAACTAGGAATCAAAATCATCAAAGAATAATTAACAAATACTCATGAATTGGAAATAACTGGAATACCAAAATAGGTTTCCTCTCTGTATCTTTTATAAACAATAAAGGTTACAATACCATGCATGAGCAATGGCTTAACTCAATGAAGAATTCGAATACCTAAGGGACAATTCGAATTCAATGAGTGAGTCTAGCTTAACTGACTCTTTTCCATGCAATCTCACTCAGTTAACCACTTGACCAAAACCCTAATTGACTCACCAAACCCTAACTGAAGTTTGGAGTGCAATAAATGACTTAATCTCAACTGAAGGAGATCAAACACATGTCATAGCAATCCAATCATCAAGTGCTAGTACTGCATGACTGCAATAAACCCTGATGAGGTTAACTGAAGTTGAACTGACCATCAGAAGTTGGTGAAGGCGCCTTGTTCACTCCAGTTCATTAAAATAATATTAAATAATCATTAAATAATATATTTAATGCATGGAGGCGCCTTAACTGACTGTAACTGATTGGTTGAACTAAAAGTAACCCCCAGTTAGCAATTAGGTGCATGAATGTCACACAGATCACCCCTGGAGTGCTCCAGTTAGCCTCCTTGACTGTAGGAAAGGCTAAGTTAGCCTCCTTGACTGTAGGTAGGCGTGGGAGTGACTGGGATGATGGTAATTAATGCTCCACTGATGTCAATTAAACTTAGGATAGTGGTTTAACTAGGCCAATTTGACCGAAGGAGTGAGTATGAAGGTAAATGTCTCCAACACTTATGATGCATGGAAGTGTCCTGGATCTCCTTGAAGGCCTCTGTGAAACACTTGGACAACATATTTGCATCGGTATAATCTTTTGGACCCATCACATTGATTTTGATAGTGTCCATATAACTCAGAATAGACACATAATGAGACTACATGAAAATTTTCCACAGTAAGCATAGAAAACTATGTTTAAATTCCTTGCATCAATCAAATAAAAATTGAAATAGACGAAGTTCAAACAGCATATGTTTCTGATTTAATGGAAAGAAGGAAAAAATGGTGAAATAAACTCTATACAAAGAAACAAAAAATGGGGACAATCTATTTACTCACCAGAGGTGCATCGGATACAAAGAAGAAAAAGTTTTTAATTGCATTCCCATTCAATGCGATCTTTTCCATTGTGCCAATCATATTTGATAACATCTATTATATCAAAATCCTGTCACTATCATGTGATAAGACATTTGACATACCTACTTGCCCTAAATCCCAACTTCTGGAGTGGAAACTAAAAGGTTTTTCATCAATCTGTCATACAAATTCCCAGCACCGTGCATGCCCCTTTATCCAGGAGCGGTACCCCTGCTTGCACCACCTTTCATAGGTTGTCCACAAGCAGTGTCACCGCCCATTGCCCTTGGTCCATAGGCGGTTATTACCAGAACCGCTCTGTCATAGAAGAAGAAGCGCGGTACCCTAGGTAAAAAGGGAAAAAGATAAGTTTCTTGAGGCTTCTAGATGATAAGCCTCATGTACTGCTTTATCTCTACTGTTGTGGGTTGGTTGAGCTCGAGATCCCTCATCCTAGGACCTTAGATGCCACCTCACCCACTAATTTCTCAACCATCTCTATCCATTAAATCCCTATAAATATGAGCTCATAGCCATGGTTGAGGAGAGAACATTTGAAAGTATTGTTATGTTGTTGGATTGATTCTTGGCCCAAGATTGACATTTGGAGAGAGCATAGAGAGCTAGAGTCAGAGCTTTTGGGGATGAAGAGTTGGTTTCATGGAAATGCATGTCAACACTAAGGCTTTGTTGGAAACTTCTTCATATTTCTAATGCAAGTTGATTTATGTCCCACATATGATGTTGTTGTTGTTATTTCACATATATATGTTGCTAGATTCCTTAGTCATTAGCATAGATTAGTAGATCATATTCTAGTTGCTTGGATTCGTTTCGTGTTGAGCTTTTTTGTAGGTACACAGGTGAACTGTCAAATCCTTGTATTCCAGATATCTACAGCATCTAGGGAGAGTCTTCAACCTCTGTCCTCTATTTGTTCTGGATTTGAACCATTCAGACCAGTGGAACACCTTGTTGTCCGTAGGAGGTGAAATATTCCAGCTAACAAATCTGGCGACTCCGCTAGGGAATAGAGTATTTAGTTGTTCTGATCTTCCTCAGTCTGCAACTCTTGTCCGAATCTAGGCTTCGTTTTCTTCAACTCTTTTCAGTCAGATCTACTTTCTGACTTACATTATTTGGGTTTGAAATTTCTAGATCTATTCAGATCTGAGTCATTTCAGTCTTTTATGCTCTGTTTCCATACCCAATAGTATTTGCCTTGATTTTTTCAGTGCTTGGTAGGGAAGATTGGTTCTTCATTTCCTTGTCTGTTTCAAAGAGAAGTTTTAGTTTTCTCTCTTTTGCTTTATTCGCAAGCTTGTTGAACAATTTTCTTCTTATTTTGTACATGATTGTTTGAAATTCTAGATCTTACTTTCATTGAGAAGAAACATCTATTTCAACTTTGTGTGCATTAGAGTCAGATTTGTTTGGAAGCGTTAGTGAAATCGTCTTTCCATTGAGTTTTTATGCATCTTTTTCAAGAATGAAAAGATAGGAAACATTTTTATTTATGTTATATGTTATCTAGATCTCTTTCTTATTCGCTTTGAAGATTGTTTGGGGTGCATTGATATTTCACTTTTCCTTTGAAAAGGTAGAATTGCATTTGCATTTGGGTGTGCATTTTTTGGGAAGAAAAGTAAATCTCTCTCCCTCTCTCAGGTAGAATTTCATTGAAGAGGAAAACTTGGATTATCATATAGATCAGTGTGCATCTTCTTTAATTCAAGTTTTCACTCTATGGTTCCACCTAAACGCACAAGATAAAATTAACGGTAGTACTAGGTTAAAACTTTTAGCAATTTGAGTGATAAGTTAGAGACGTGTTCGGGCGTCGTTAAACATAGGAGCTGTCGTTATTTGTCAGCATTACATCCCGGGACTCGCGTGGTTCTTCCACATACCGTCGGTATATCGAACGGCCTTTCACGTATCCTTGAGGTATATAGAAAGGTACTTCATGTACTCGATTGTATATCGGAAGGCCCCTTGTGTATTGGTCCTCCCTTTATTGCCACTCTAAATCTTCCTGGATTAACTATAGGATTACCGGTCTGGCTGTTTAATCCGGTAATTCATGTTACACCTAATGTCTCAAATGTCACCTCTCCTCTGGGAGAGGATCGAACTCAACCCGATCCTGCTCCTTCTTCGCCGGTTGTGGCTTCGCCCCTTTCTTCTTCTTCGCTTGACCAAAGCTCTATGGTTAGTAGTCATGTGGATAAGAAGAAGAAGAAAGGGAAGAGTAAGAAGAAAAAGGATAAGAAAGAGAAAAAGCAGCAACCATCTGCCCTTGATGGTGCTCATTCTAAGAGAACACCCAGAAAACCCAAGTTCCCTTGTAAGCTTTGCAAGGGGGACCACCTTCTTAAGGAGTGTTTCGGTCTCTCCAGTGTACAAGAAGAGTGGTCTAAAAGATCCAAACCATCTATGTCATCAACCTTCGACCATCATGTTGACGATACTCCCTCAACCAGTGACCCATTGGTAAAAGGTCGTAAGGGTAAAGTATTGTATCCTTGTTTGATATGCAATGCTATGCATCATAATTTTCTTTGTCCAAGCATGGATGAAGCTTTGCGTTGGTTGGAAAATATTACTGATCATCAACAAGTGATTCCAACAAGTGATAGTAAGTTATTCCTCGATCCCCCACTGGTTGACCAAGTGATCGATTCAGAATTATCTGTGGTTGATACCACTCTTCCTTTGGAGAGTGAAGTTAAAGTGGTCGAGTCGGTGTCATTTCCACCCGATCTCGCTCTTTCATCAGAGAGTGTTAAGACTGAAGTAGTCATTTTGACCAAATCTTCGTCTTGTCCTTCTCTTCTAGTAGAGAATGAACTTAAACCTGCTGAAGTTTTTATGCTTCATTCTGATTGTTCTCGACAAGAGGAAATCTTGTCTGTTTCGACAGAACCCTCTCCAAGTAATGAGGTTATTTACTTTGACTAGAGTAACCTAATAGAGTCTCGCCTTCATTCGAGTGTTCCTTTCCAGATAGTTGTGAATGTTACTGCTAGGCGCATACTTCGCACTATTGTTGACGAAGGGGCTTATGTTAGTATTCTATCCTCAACTGCTTGGCAAGCTTTAGGTTCTCCTCAGCTTGTGCCAGCCACCGATCGGATATTGGCTTTTAATCGAAGGCCTACTACACCTTTAGGGATCCTTCCTCATTTTCCTATTACATTAGGAGGGGAAACTATCTGTATTGATGTTATGGTGGTCCAAGGTCCTTTAGATTTCAATCTGCTCCTTGGACACGATTATGTTTACGCTATGAAGGCTGTTGTGTCCACACTCTTTAGAGTTATGCACTTTCCCCATGATGGGAAGATTGTGACCATTGATCGGTTTCCTTTGTTACACCTAACCATCGCATTACTCCTAGTAACCAGACTACCCTGAATGTGCCGCATGTTCTTGTGGTTCCTTCCCCTTCTTTTAGTTAGCTTCTTCCCATCATAGGTAAAATTGGGGGGCATGGCTCTAGCCTCTGGACTTCATAATGGAGCTAAGCCGCTAGCTTTTACGAAATGGGGGCAACCTACCAACCTCTGGATATTGTGTTGCGTAGGAGCAGGTTTTAGAGCATAGTTTACGCTTTTGGTTTCAAGCTCGTTAAAAAATAAAAACACTCCTTAAGCATAGTTTATGATTTTGGTTTCAAGCTTGAATAAAAATGAAACCATGTCTAGAGCATAGTTTACACTTTTGGTTTCAAGCTCGTTAAAAAATAAAACCACTCCTTAAGCATAGTTTACACTTTTGGTTTCAAGCTTGCATAAAAATGAAACCATGTTCTGAGCAAAGTTCGCATTCTATGTCAAGCTCATTAAAAAATGAAATAGATGCCCCTGAGCAAAGTTCCCATTCTATGTCAAGCTTGTTAAAAAATGAAATAGCAACTGACCATCATGTCAGGTTTTGACCATCATGTCAGTTTTCCCTGAGCATAGTTTACGCTTTTGGTTTCAAGCTTGCATAAAAATGAAACCATGTTTTGAGCAAAGTTCCCATTCTATGTCAAGCTCGTTAAAAAATGAAATAGCACCTAACCATCATGTCAGGTTCTGACCATCATGTTAGTTTTCCCCGAGCATAGTTTATTTTTGGTTTCAAGCTCGTTAAAAAATAAAACCACTCCTTAAGCATAGTTTGTGCTTTTGGTTTCAAGCTTGCACAAAAATGAAACCATGTTTTGAGAAAAGTTCCCATTCTATGTCAAGCTCGTTAAAAAATGAAATAGCACCTGACCATCATGTCAGGTTCTAACCATCATGTCAGGTTTCCTTAAGCATAGTTTACCTTTTGGTTTCAAGATTGCATAAAAATGAAATCATGCTCCAAGCATAGTTACATTCTGTTTCAAGCTTGTGTAAAAAGGAAACAGATCCCATTCCCTTGATTTGAGTCTTCCCTTTAGTGTTAGAACTTGAACCTTCGCCTACCCGATTCTCGTTCTTCCTACCCCCCTGGTGAACATTTTCACATTAGTAACCAGGTTTTTAGGTTGGGTATGGAAGAAGAATCGTCAGATGAAATGAAGCTTGGGGGCATGTCGAGCCGCTAGCAACCATGCTAGGGGTAAGCTTCGCTAGCAATCAGGCCGGGGGCCAGATTCCAACCTCTGTATACCATGTTGATGGGATTTTTTTAGAGCATAGTTTACCCTGTGGTTTCAAGCTCGTTAAAAAATAAAACCACTCCTTAAGCATAGTTTACGCTTTTGGTTTCAAGCTTGCATAAAAATGAAACCATGTCTAGAGCATAGTTTACTTTTGGTTTCAAGCTCGTTAAAAAATAAAACCACTCCTTAAGCATAGTTTACGCTTTTGGTTTCAAGCTTGCATAAAAATGAAACCATGTTCTAAGCAAAGTTCCCATTCTATGTCAGGCTCGTTAAAAAATGAAATAGAACCTGACCATCATGTCAGGTTCTAACCATCATATCAATTTTTCCTGAGCAAAGTTTCCATTCTATGTCAAGCTCGTTTAAAAAATGAAATAGATCTCCCCAAGCATAGTTTACCTTTTGGTTTCAAGCTTGCATAAAATTGAAATCATTTCTGAGCATAGTTCATTTTCTATTTCAAGCTTGTTAAAAAATGAAGTAGGTTTCCTTTAGCATAGTTTACCTTTTGGTTTCAATATTGCATAAAAATGAAACCATGTTCTAAGCATAGTTACCTTATGTTTCAAGCTTGTGTAAAAATGAAACAAATCCCCTTCCCTTGACTTGAGTCTTCACTTTAGTGTTAGAACTTGAACCTTCTTTTCACCTGCCTGATTCTCGTTCTTCCTACCCCCCTGGTGAACATTTTCACATTAGTAACCAAGTTTTTAGGTTGGGTATGGAAGAAGAATCGTCCAATGAAATGAAGCTTGGGGGCATGTTGAGCTACTAGCAACCATGTTAGGGGTATGCTTCGCTAGCAATCATGCTAGGGGTAAGATTCCAACCTCTATATATCATGTTAATGGGATTTTTCAAGCATAGTTTACCCATTGGTTTCAAGCTTGCGTAAAAATGAAACCAATCTTTGAGCATTCTTTCAACTGATCTTCGAGCTCGTTAAAAACAGTAAGATGGCGTTGAGCTTACTTTTCATTTTTCGTGCTCTAGTTAAAACATGAAAAGTGGTTTGAGCTTAGTTTATTACTTTTTTGTGCTCTGGATTCAAACATGAAAAGGGTTAATGGAGTTCTCTTTAAACTCTTTTCAGGCTCCCTAAATACGAAAAGATTGTCGAGCGATCTTGTCTTCTTCATGCTAGTTAAAGTATTTGAAGAGTTGTTCGTCCGACGGTAGGTTATCTCTTTCTTGGTTCGGATAGGACTATTTACGAGAAAGGAACACTCCAACCAATCATGATTGGAAGAGTTCTCTAAGGTATGATTTTACACTTTTTTGGGCCTGAGACTAAATCATATGAAAAAGGACCCCCATGGAGTTTTCTTCTGTATTCGTTCAGACTCTCTAAACATGAACGATACCGAGTTTTCTTTCAGTGGACTCGTTAATCTAAACATTGAGAGACCCATTTTGGGAACAAACCCCTCCTCTCTCAGGTTCATAAAACATATGAGACTGGACTTGTCTTCTGACAAGCTATATCGAGTGTTTGTTACCCTCTTTCAACTCATAAAATCGAAAAGAGGCACTCATCGATCATGATGGGGAAAATGGGAAGGGAATCATTTTGCAAATAACGGGAGTTGTTTGTTGTTACCTTTGAACATGGCACTTGTCTGCACAATCATGTCAGTCAATTGGGTATTCAACTAATCTCCATGATGATCCACTTTCATGAGTCATGTCAATCCTTTGAGTCTTTCAAAAGAATGCATTGTCCACTGTCGCATTGTGTATCTGTCCTGTCAAGTCATGCTGCCAAGTCATTTTGTCGTGCCACCCAATGTTCAAAGGGGATCTGAAGAATTTTTACCTCTGCAGTCTACACAGTATTTGTGTCAGTATCTTTGAGTCAGTCATATGGTTACTACATTCACATCATTCCAGAACTATGTTCCGAGTTTCGTGTCGTCGATGTGGGACTCATCATGGCCCTCCTTCGACGAGACTATTCCCGTTGACATCAACTCATCATCTGGGAAATAGTCTTAGAAACAATATTTAGTACCTTGAGATCTGTATGCCTTAATGACAGATTCTCTCGCTCTCGACATAGGTTCACATCATTGACCTTTGATTGATAGAATCGATTGGGTGTTCGACATGAGGACATCTATTCTCACTCAGTAGATTGTACTAGAATACCTTGGGAATCATTGACATTAATGGTGATCTCCCTTGCACTTGTTAACGGTTCACATCATTGGTCGGTAATCAAGTGGTTTCTACCATGTTCGACTTCAGATCATTGTAATCACATGGATAGAATTGTACTTTGTGGAAGACGAGACAAAGACCCTGGGCATTTGTTTAAAAGCACTCATTGCTTTTTCCTCGGGTTGCGATGGAGTTTTGTATATCTAGCATGGACCCACATTTGTGTGGTCGTGGCTATGCTCAAATTTGCATCTGTATGACATAGATCTATGTTGTATTTCTGGTAGCTATGTCCAAGTTTGAGTCCTTTATCACATGGATCTATGTTGTATTCTAGTATCCATGCTTGTTTATTCCACTCATGGATCTGCCTTGTATTGGTCTGCAGCTATGAGTTTGGTTACTTGTGTCTATGAGTCAACATACTGATGTACTACAGATGCCTATTTGACTGCATACTCCGATCAAGCCGACATTTTCATCTCCTGGTGATGACTTGTTCTCAAAGCTCTCGTTTATTGTATCACTCTAAGACTCATGCTTTGGGGGGCATCCTGTTATACCAAAATCCTATCACCATCATGAGATAAGACATTTGACATACCTACTTGCCCTGAATCCCATCTTCTGGAGTGGAAACTAAAAGGTTTTTCATCAATCTGTCATACAAATTCCCAGCACCGTGCATGCCCCTTTATCCAGGAGTGGTACCCCTGCTTGCACCACCTTTCATAGGTTTTCCACAAGCCGTGCCACCGCCCATTGCCCTTGGTCCATAGGTAGTTGTTACCAGAACCACTCTGTCATAGAAGGAGAAGCACGGTACCCTGGGTAAAAAGGGAAAAATAGAAGTTTCTCGAGGCTGATAGATGATAAGCCTCATGTACTACCTTATCCCTATTGTTGTGGGTTGGTTGAGCTCAAGATCCCTCATCCTAGGATCTTAGAGGCCACCTCACCCACTAATTTCTCAACCATATCTATCCATTAAAGCCTTATAAATATGAGCTCGTAGCCATGGTTCAGGAGAGAACATTTGAAGGTATTATTATGTTGTTGGATTGATTCTTGGCCCAAGATCATTTGGAGAAAGCATTGAGAGCTAGAGTCGGAGCTTTTGAGGATGAAGAGCCGGTTTCATGGAGATGCATGTCAACACTAAGGCTTGGTTGTAGACTTCTTCATATTTCTAATGCAAATTGATTTTTGTCCCACATATGATGTTGTTGTTGTGATTTCGCATATATATGTTGGTAGATTCATTAGTCACTAACATAGATTAGTAGATCATATTCTGGTTGCTTTGATTCGTTTCGTGTTGATATTTTTTGCAGGTACACAGGTGAACTGTCAAAGCCTTGTATTCCAGATATCTACAACGTCTAGGGAGAGTCTTCAACCTCTATCCTCTATTTCTTCTGGATTTGAACCATTCAGACAGGTGGAACACCTTGCTGTCCGTAGGAGGTGAAATATTCCAGCTAACATCATCATCGTTGTATTGGGAATAGTATTGTATAAATTTCTAGAAGTCACCTGAGTTATATCATGGATCAGAATCAATGATCCATTTAAGAATGGGCCTTTTATAAAGGAAAGTAATTTAAACTTACCTGTAGTCCTTTTAACTTTTCCTTTTATAAATGAAAGTAATTTAAACATACCTGCGGTCCTTTTAACTTTGCATTTTTATAAATGAAAGTAATTTAAACATACCTGTGGTCCTTTTAAATTTGCTAAACCTGTCATAATTTTGTCATTGATGAAGACTCCTAAGGACATTTTATATCTATCCAGTATACGCTTTGCAATACTCACAAGCTCTAGACGATTTTCTATCTTTCCAGTGATAGGTACTCGCACAGGGATGAAAGAAATGCGGTTTCCCCAAGGTGCTTCAGTGTTTGGTTTCAACATCTCATCTATGCTTTGCACAAATTTAAGTTGTCAGTAGATATCCGGAAGAAGTAGTTAGGGAAGAAAAACTCATACAGAATAAAGCTATTGGTCAAATGATTAATGCATAACCTATATTCCAGCTAAGACTCTCGTGTTTAACAAACATAATGTTGTTACTCTTGATTTATTCATTTGTTTAATAACAAAGTCCTTTAGAGGCTCAGATCTCTTTTCATAAGAATCTTGCTGGTTTTGTTCTCCAACTGCAGTACCCAAAGAGTAATTAATAGTTCATCACATCTGAACAAATTAGTAGTAAGGAAGCCATCAAACTAGAAAGGCAATTGCCGCTAAACTATGAAGTAATAGGAAAATGATTACCATCTGCAAGTAACGTTGCATGCGGTAGAAAACTACTGTGGTGATCACATCATTCACTATCTGTACAACATAAAATTAGAATTGGGAGTATACATTGTTATTTCAATCAGGCAATATGAAAACTGGTGCTGCAAGCATATGGTGTACTAATTTACATACCCCTCCTACATAATCCTTTATCTGTTTGATGTCCTCCAAGAGAAACTTAGCGGAAGAAAGAGCAGGGGGAATGCGCTCGACTCCAGGAGGTCCTCGAATAGGCAGCTGGCTATCGTTAATCCATTCGGTCATCCTCAGTGAAAAGCTAACTACATCAACGATCGTGTACCAGACTAAATGCATGAAATACCATACTATGTGGAAAAAATGAGCTACAATGGATCCCTTTGAGATAGTACTGGTAGTGGATCTAATGCTACGATTGAAAGTAGGAAATGTGGGTGGAAGATCAAGATTGTTGACTCTTCTGACAATAGCAAACAATGTTGACATGAAAGAAACGCCATCTCCGAGGGAATGATGGGTTTTAATAACCAAGGTGTCTCCCTGGGCCTTGCTTGTTTTGTAATTCAAGAAGTGAAGCTCCCACAGAGGTCGCGACTGATCCAGAGGTGTGGGGGCCAATTTAGAGATATAATCATCCACACAGGCGTTGTATGAATCCTGGCTAGGAGGGAACTCTGCAATAAATATGTGGTCATCCATGTTCACTATTGTTTTATGACATCGCAACACTCCCCGATCGTCCTTCTTCTAGAAGAGATGCACACGAAAGACATATATGATGAGAGCAGATCAGTTATATCCATGAGTGAAGCACACAAAAGACATACATGATGAGAGCAGACCAGTTATGTCCATGAGTGATGCACAAGAAAGACATATATGATGAGAGTAGATCAGTTATATCCATGAAAGACCCAAGGAACCTCAATAAAATAGATGTATGTTCTACCATTTATGAGACTTGCTTTCCCTGAAATAGTAGAGATAAGAGAACAAAAGAATTTTCCACACAAGCATAGCATGAAAGACCCAAGGGTAGGGCGCTCTATGCATGAAAGCCGGAAGGGGAGGGAACTCCATTCAATTAAAAGATAGATGAAGAATCTTCCTAAGATATCCATCATAACCCGTGTAAGCCAATAATCTAAGTAAGGTGCAATAGCTAGGCTAAAAATACAAGTCACACACTATTGAAAGATGTGTCATGAAGGTCTCTAAAGAACATGGTGTATATTGCATGAGAAATGGATAAGATATACTAAAGTATATTCAAAATGAATAACCCTACTTAGACCCCAATAAATTTAAGTGGTGTCCCCCATCTTTGTAATCAATAGAATTTTGGGTTTGCAAGCCAAATATACTACATATGAGTGACCTTGTTCATTCAAGAAAAGTTCAGTTAAAATGCCCGAAATCACCTTCCTACATGACACCTCGCTTGCATGGATGAGAGTTCACCTAGTGGTTTAGCAAGTTGATCACGCTTTGGAAGAAGTATTGATCTCATAATGGAGGAATAGGGGAATGATCATTGGGACATCGTTTATCATGTGCAATGCTTATCAAGTTGAAGGTACCATGGAAATTTACACTTACAACAATGTCTACGTCTAGAAAAAATTAGATCATTTGTTATTTGAAACATGTGTGCATAGAAATAGGATACAATTTATGATGAAGTAATTTTTAATGGAATTGATCATTGCATCAAAAGGAAGGAAGGAAACAAAAACAAAATCATAAACTGTTAGGGTAATTAGAAACAAAAACTTCTAAAACAGGGAAGACTCTACAATTTTATATGATCAATAGAGTGTTTCTTTCTCTTGCACCACTTAGAATTTTCTCTTAGTTGTATTCTCTAATTTCCTTAGTAATAAGCATTCCCTAGACCTTTTTCTGTATCATTAGAACCTTAAAACCCCTATATATGCAAAAAACCCCAATATTGAGCTTCGACCTTCAAACCCTAAG
>LPNX010818237.1:210146-220382 GCA_001517045.1 Pseudotsuga menziesii | reverse complement strand
CATAGAATTAAAACTTTAACAAAGTTAAATCCATATTAGAGCATAACGTGGGTTTAAAGTTTAAACAAAATTCAAAGAGTTAATCATTTTATGCAATTCTTAGCCATAAATAAAACTTTATACCTATAAACATAACTCTAGTACTAAGTTTATTGAAGCAAAACAGGAGCGCGCTTTATTGAAGCAAAACGGGAGCGCGTTTTAGTGAATCAAAACGGGAGCGCGTTTTATTGAAGCAAAACGGGAGCGCGTTTTAGTGAAGCAAAACGCGCGCGCGTTTTTGTCTACTATCCTAATTGGCATGCATGTTGGCAGCCTTGGGATTAGGCTTGGCAGGGTCGGGATTGCTTGGGATGATTTCTATTTTATGGATCAAGCGTGATTGACTTCATTCTACCATTGCATCTAAAAGGTCCCTCAACTTCTTGCACACACCCGTGAGTGTTTATGGTAAATTTATTTAGTGTTTTTTTATTAAATTTTCTAAATGCCCGTCATGTCAGTATTCAGTATCTGTGAGTGTTTATGGTAAATTTATTCAGTGTTTTTTTATTAAATTTTCCAAATGCACCTCATGTCAATCTTTATCTCTAGCATTTTTGTGGCAGAAATCTACTACTGCTCATTATAGGTCTTTCTTTTATGTAAAGACCCAAGGATTGTTTTAAACCTGCGACTATTCGAGGGTGATAATGAAAATTTGTTGCAAACTGCTTCTGTCTGCTGGATTCCTTTGCCATTTTAAGCAATGAAAAGACATAGAATGGAGTGCTAGAAGTATCTAGTCTATGTATGTTCAATTTTCCTCACATTTCAAATAATCTTGAAAAGAGAAAAAAAAATTAATAAATAAAAAACTAATACATACAAAACTAACCTATGTACACAAAACTTAACAAAAGAAACCTTTCCATTTGTTTTTTAATAAAATTTGTTTCTTACAAAAAAAATAAAGACATCTTCCATTTATCTTATAAATAAGATAATTAAGAGATATTTTTGAAGTTTTGATTTGATTTTTTGTTATGTAAATTTTTTAATTTGTTTTTTTATTCACATGGTTGATGTGAACTCAACCATGTGAACATTTTAGTCAAAATAATTAGAACATTTAGAATCTGGAATTAATTTACTTTGTTATTTACATGGTTGATGTGAACTTCCAATCAAAAGAATATAATCATTTAAAATGTAGGTTAAGTTCATTCAATTCTAGTAACTTTGTGTACTAAATTTAAACTTGTCATAATGTTTATAACTTGTCTTTTTTTAAATTACAATTAAAATAATTTAAAAAATCACAAAACCAAGTGTTTATCTTTCTTTTATATATTTAAAACATCACAAATGACTTTCATTCATTTCCTAAAATTTAAAATATTTAAAAATCAACACCAAACATAATACCAAATTTTTATTACAATTTAAAAAAATTAATAAATAATTCGTAAAAATGATTTTTTCACTACTTTATTACAATTTTGAAAATTTAATTATAAAAATGAATCTTTCAATTCAATTTTTATTGATATTTTAAAAAATTGATATTCTTAAACATCATAAATAAATGTCACTCCATTATTTTATTTCATACATATTATCAAAAACTTTTTCACTTCAATAAATAAAAATTGATGTTTAAATGTCACTCCATTTGTTTCATACATATTATCAAAAACTTCAATTTAACTTTTTCACTTTAATTTTTATTAAAATTGATATTCTTAAACATCATAAATAAATGTCACACCATTTGATTTTGTTTCATACATATTATCAAAAACTTTTTAACTACTATTGATTATTATTTAATTTAAGTTTTTTTATAATATAAAATAAGATTAGTTAAAAATCTAAAATACAATTGGTTATTATTTAATTTAAGTTTTTTTTTAATAATATAAAATAAGATTAGTTAAAAATATAAAATTTTAAAACTCTTCTTTGGTGCATTACACTTTCGTGTAATAAGATTTGTTAAAAAATATAAGATTAAAATTAAGTGCTCTCACGATTACAATTCTTTATATTTTAGATCAAGAAAATGACAAGATGAGATTATACAAATGAGATATTAAGTTGGGTTAGATACAAATAAAGTGGGGCATGTCTTCAAGAATGGGTTACTTGCTAAAAAAACAAATATATATATAGCAAGATGCTTCTTAAGCTTACATATCAAATTTGACATTAAACTTTAATCTTAATATACATTAAATGAAATAAAATAACATAATTTTAGGTACATAATTATATGTATAAATGGGCCATAGCCATATAGCAATTACATCAATAATTCAGACATGGAAACACCCTAGTTATATGAGAACATTAACAATATTTTTGCAATAGGACTTCGTGTAGGATTTGGTTCCATTCAATATATTAATCTCAATTCATAAAGGAATGTGGATTATTTTGGGTTACTATGATGAAAATCCACATTCCAAGAATGCACATAAGCCATTGAACATATGATGTTCAAAGTGGGTTGGGAACCCATCTAGCATGTCTTTTCATTGCAAAGCCAAGCATAGATAATTGAGGCCTAAGTAAGATTCAAGGAAAATGTCCTTTATGTTTCTCCATTGTTGTTCATATGACTTGTAAAAATCTTTGCAAATATGTTTTTTGGAGAAAATAGGGAATTGTAGCACTCACATAGAAAGTTGTCTTTAGTCATTGTTGCATGATATTAGATCCTACATTCTCACTCTTATGCTTGGACCCAACATGATTCATTGGTCTTGTGCACTTGTTTTGATTTCATTTGGCTAATAAGAATTTGTGTTATTCACTAGGTTAATGCAATGGTTGATTGGTTGTAGTGTGAGTCTCATTTTCTTAACATTTCCCTCTTATCCTTTATGAAAAATAATAAAAATATGTGAAAACCAAATATTTCTTTATGAAAAAACTATCTTATTATCCTACTTTGAGTGAGTGAATTTGTCCACATTAACATAAACACACTATTATACATAATAATTAATGAATTATTTAAGTCAACACAAAATAGTATAAGATTATTACAAAATTATCTAGCTACATTTTTTTTTCATTTCCTTTTCTCTAAATTATTTTTATTATTTTGAAAACTTATTTACAAGACAAATTTCTCCACATAACCACCAATTTTTGATGAATTCTAATTAACCTTTTACATTTTTTCATTTCCTTTCTTCCAATCATTTTTATTTTTATGAAAACTTATTTACAAACCTAGATTTCTCCACATTATTATTAACTTTAAGATGAATTATAATTTTTTTTTCAATTTTTCTTTATTATTTTAAAACTTGACTAAAAATTTTGATTTTCATGAAATACAATAATTTATTTATAAATCTAAATATATACGAACGGAAAAAGGAAATGGGAATACAGATACCAGTAAACCAGCATAGTGACTTGCACGAAACCCTGCCAGAGGATAGTTTGTGGGAGAATTTCAAGAAAATATTGTCTGTTGTCACAATTAAGGGAATTGTTTGGGCCGTATCAGATATCATGTGATTGTTAATGTTTACAGACATTATTTACCGTGTGAGGTACGGTAAATAAGCTATCACAAAACGTAATCCGATGTACTTTGCTTTCATTGAATTGCACTCATACCCTCACTTGACACCAGAGAGAGTAAAATTCATACTTCACCATAATCTCGTCCTGCAATACTGAAAGAATTAGGAGGGTTTATTTAGCCCTATGCCGTGAAACTAGGTTTTTATTGGTTTTGGCAGCACAACAGAGGAAGGGCCATGCTATTTTCAAAGCGTCTGTCAAACACCGAAGGGGTCAAAAAAATCTAGTGTTTGAAGCCTGAAGAATTTGTACCTGTAATAAAAGTTACGATTGTCAATTTCAGAGAACACATATCATCCATTGCGCAAAGTTGTTCAAGTCATATTCTTTAGCATTATTTGAATTCGTGAATTATCAATACTAAGCGATGCTTGCCAAGGAGACGTTGTCTTCACTGCAGCAAGGCAATTGCTTATGAATAATACAGAGATTCCGAGTAGGTACTTCTTTAACTTTTATTGTCAGTTTATGCATTTTCAAACACTACAAATGAATTATTGTAGCAGGCCTAAATAGAAATAAATTTTGATATTTTATAGTAAAACACTATAAATTATCCCCTTTAGCAGCCTTAAATAGAAATGAAATTTGATATTTTATAGTGAATCAGCCTTAAATAGAAATGAATTTTGATACTTAATAGGGAGAAATGAACTGGATCATTTTGGATCAGCAGCTTATATTGGATCATTTTTGAACTAGCTTATATTGGATCAGTTTGGACACGGTGTTCGAACTTATGTTCTTAAATTTAGAAAAAATAAACAGCATTGAACTGTTCAAACTTTTATTACATTAAATTTATCTCTGAATGTGTGAAAATATTTAAGGAAAAAAAATGTACAGAGATTATTTAAAAGAAATAACTAGTTATGTATGTTATTGCCTAATAAACTTTTATTTTAATTTGTGAAAATATTAAATCGAAAAATCATATATGTTTAGACAATTCAGAGGAATCAAATTTTAAATAGAGGAAATAACTATTACATAACTATTTAAAAAATAGTTTATTATAAAAAAATTTAAATTGTGTAACCCATCAAGAATGTGCAGTTAAAGTTACAGGACTGCTCATAAGATTAGAGCGCAAAACGGTTTAGAAAATAATTTAGTAACAGAACTTATACACAACCTATCAAAATTTTAAATAGATTATTTTCGACTGAGCAAGAATGTATCAATAAAGTTACAGGACTGCTCATAAGATTAAAATGCAAAACAGTTAAGAAGAAAATAATTTAGAATAAAGAGTTTATTATCATCCTTGCAATAATACACATAAAGCTACAGGAGTGATTATGAGATCTTAAACAAATTTTGGTTTATAATTTTTAAAGATGGCATTCATCGTGTTTTTCATAGAAGTATGGTAGGCATTTCCCCAAGCGCCCACTCTTTATATATATATGCTTTGGATGAGTTGTTTGGACTGGTTTCACTTATAATATGTTTGGTATGCTCAGCTATGGAATGCATAACCCATCAATCACTGTCGAAAGCATATGAAAATGTTCGTTAAGTTGATCATAAGTACACATTATTGGCAAATGTGGAGAGCTACCAAAGGTTTAAGGAGCATATTCTGAATATTATTTATAGGAGTAGTCTAACTCTTCGACGATTTCGCCCGGAGAGTTAGACTACTCCGACGTCCGGCACGGCATTAAATGTCATCAGCCTCTGTCAACCTGGATATGTCAGTGTCCAAAGATGTACAACGATTTACCATCGTCTCGCTGCCCCGCATCATTTTACTGTCCATATGAAAAAGCAGTAATGGTACCCATCCGGAAGCTCAGATTATGTATGCATGGTAGTGAACACTAAATGTGTCCATGCACATGGATTCATGCAGAGGCCTCGATGTATACCAATGACTCGTCTGAATGTGTATTAATGTCCTCAGTTTGAATATGTAAAAGGCGGGCTTATTGTTTTGAATATCATAAATTTTAGTTTCTACCCAGTGCATTTCATAAATTCTAATAGCTACTCTTTTTTTATTTCATTAACAACAAATGGGACAATAGTGAGTGCGGTTAGAAGAAAGCTCATGCAATACCAGCGCAAGTAATAAGCATTGGATGCTATGGAATAAATGCATTGTGTATCCATTACAATAGTCATCTTTGAATTGTTACAGGGTTACTTATAGTTTTGTTGTTAGAAATTTTGAAACTAATAACTGAATCAGGATGATATGTTACAAACATTGAGATGGAGCAGAGACTTATCATGGCGGAAGATAGGCATTTAATGTATTCCATTGTTACTACAGCCATTTTTTGAAAATGTCTGGGATGTGGATGACCGGTGATGGAGCGCAGCGTTGTCAATTTGGAAATGAATTCACGGCTTTGTAGGTAAAATGTCCATAGCCTTCCTGTTGATAGCATTACAAATATCACCGGTTGTCCATATGATGTAGTAACAGTGGGAGACATTGATAGCCAAGAATATATATATGAAATGTGCCTTACTTGAGGTGAACCTTTTCATCAATGAATCATGTATAACCATTTAAATTCTTACCAAGCGTTGTTCGTACCCTGAATTCAAAGAATGCCACTGAAACAATAACGCTTTAAACTTTAGCATACAATTTGAAAGAAGCGTGCAAGCCTTGCCACTTGTTGCGACATCAAACCCTAACTTTGGCTTAAATGTCGTTTCCTTGGTGGAAGGAAATGAGGTGTAATTTGAATGAACCAATTATTGAGAGGTAGGGGTACTGGTTACTTTCAATGGAGCAAGATGTATATTAATAAAGATGGGGTTTGGTTGGGTTTTCAGTGGCAAGCCACTTACTTTCTTGAAGTTTCATGGGCTATGTAAGCATAGCAGAAAATGTGGCATAAATAAGCTTAAATCAACTCTGCAAGATGAAAGGAGGCTGGACATGCTAAAATTTTATATTATTTCTTCCTTTATAGTTTGTTTTACTGAAATAGAAGACCAGCCCAATATGTAGATGGGATTTGTGCAATTAGCTGATTGTCATATAACTATAACTACTGTAAACTTATGACTTTCAGCAAATAAGTAAACCAGAACCAGTTTCATGACCATGATTTTTTCAAGTACAACCTCCACATGAAAGAATAAAGGACATTATATGTGATAATGGAGACCTCAAATCCACAATTAGTCCATTTCAACCTGTCATAATGGAGTGTTTCATCCGTCTGTATACGTATGAAGGCGTGAATCAGATCACTCTCCAATGTATCTTGAGGTTTCAAATGGAAAACAAAAACCCTCCAGTCCGTTCAAATTAAATGCTAATTGGCCATTATTATTAACTGCTGACACACATAAAATCCCTCGTACCTAGGGATATGATTATGACTAAGAAGAACCACGCTAAAATTGAAAATTGGATTTTAAAAAATGACAGTTTTTTTAGAGTTCTTTTTATTAAACAGGATTGGTTTGAAAATAACAAATTATATAAGCTTTAGAAGCATACTTCTTTAACGTAAGGATTGAGTAAATTCTTACAAAAGAATTTCTTAGGAGCAGCCTGTAACATTTATTCTAAGTCAGGCAACAACACATAGGGGTATGGCACGCAGTCAACAAATTTGTGAATTGGCGTAATACTTAGCAAGATCAAACGATCATGGAACCCGGTAAATTCATGGAAGCTGTGAAATCGGTTTGTCCTTGTTCAAAGCAGACATGTATTGATGGCTTAAAAAATAATAAATAAAACATATATCAAAATTATAAATTGAGAATTAAATACAATTTTTTGAATCGTGGGATTATTATACACTAATAAAAAGTTTCACAGAAGGTTCTTAATCTATTAGCAAAATTTAGAAACCCATGTCCAAACAACCTCACTTTCAAAATCACAATGAGCAAAACGGAAAAAGGAATGATAAGAGTTACCCTGGTTTCCTGAAGCATCCATTGATTGGCCTGCTAGATGAGCTAAACCCAATGTTAAACTTTTCTATTGTTTACCTCTAATCGCGGTCTCACAACTAACCGTTAGATTATTGCTCTTAGAACACAAGGAAATCCTAAACATAAAAGTTTTGTATGGATTGAAAAACAAATAGTTTAGTTAGTTTATTTCTCTTAGAGCACAACGGAGTCCTAAACATAGTAGTTTTGTATGGATTGAAAAAGAAATTGAAGCATCCCTCCATTCTAAGCTAATCAACAATAAATAGGTTATCTTCGGCCATCAAAGTCTCTCGTCCACCTCAATTTCGATAACATGCCATCCTGAGAAACTCAGTTATTAGTTTCAAAATTTATAACAACAAAACCCTGTAACAACTCAAAGATCACTATTGTTATGGATACATAAATCCTTTATTCCATGGCATCAAATGCGTTAGAGATTCCTTCTAACAGCGCTCAATGTTGTCGCATTTGCTGTTAATGAAACAGAAAAAATGAGCTGCCAGAATTTATGAAATCCAAATTTAAAATGAAGCATGGAACTGGGCTAAGATATTCAAATTTAAATGCTAAACACTAAACCCGCTTTTTCCAAATTCAAAATAACCACATTAATACACATTCTGATGGGTCACCGGTATTCATCGGATGGCATCATGAATCCATGTGCATGGACATATGTTCTGTTCACTGCCATACATGCGAAATCCGTGATTCCCGCAAGCCCGATGGATACCATTACTCCTTTTCTTATCACCGGTAAAATGATGCGGGACTATCGTAAATCGCCGTACATATCTAGGCACTGACATATACAGGTTGACATAGGTTAAAGCGGTGCCAGACGTCAGAGTAGTCTAATTCTCCTCGCGAAATCGTCGAAGAGTTAGACTACTCCTTATTGATATATGTGTGATGTCATAACTAAACATGAACCAACACTTAAATATAATTTTGATGATAAGATCGACAGTACAGTGTAGAATTTCCTTACCATTGTCTGAAAATTAACAAAGCCCATTCCATTCTATTGTGCACTTGCAAGGGATACCTAGCATTCAATTTGACCATATTAAATTCTTAAACTTGATGTATTTGATACAATTATAACTTGGAAGATAACTGATTATTATTAGTCAAATTAGTCCTAAGGGTAACAGGATTCACGAATCAATTCCTTGACACTTCGCAGCTATCAATATTGATTATTATTATATTGAATATTAATTGTCGGAGGATTATTATTGATAATCCAATCTGAATCTCTCTCAACATTACAGGTCATATGATTCACTTTAAAATTACTAGGTCTGATCATGAAATTTTGCAAGCGCTGTTAATAATTCAAACTGGAGCAGTTCATGGATGGTAGAATGGATGGAAATCACTTTTAGAAATGAAAAATTTTCGGAGTTAAAATATGAGATGTTAACTATTAAGAAATCCTCTCTAGCCAAGTTTTTTTAAAGTCTCATTGGTACTATTATATTATGGGCAAAGTTCAGTGATCTGTTTAGTTCCAATTTTGTATTTACACCATCTCATTGCATATGTTTGGAACATTAAAGCATCAGAAATCAGATTAGCAACAAGTTTCTATTTCACTGTTATAACCTTTTGTTCTCCTCATGATATCCACAAACCCTTAAATTTATTGGTGTTAATGATCCAGATGGATATCGGTGGCCACCCACCTATTCCACTGGCTCAAAACAATTGTCCATTGTGGCAGTTTCCTAGTTATTTTTCGGCAGTTTTTCGAGTCGTAAACTTTCGGGGCCGTTTTGAGGCCTTAAACGACGTTTTTTGGAGATTCGGGGCCAAATGGTTGCCATCGGCATGCATTTGGCCGACCAAAAGTTGTAAAGCTTAGACAGACCTTTCCAACGAGTTCTCGAACGCCCAAATCGGAGATCGTATGCAAAAGTTATGACCCCGGGAAGTTGACTGTTCAACTTACCACCGTGGGGCCGCAAACTTTATGACGGTTTATCTTCTAGGGTTACGTTTTGGGACTTTTGGGGTTCTCACCTCGCTATTATTATTATAAATAGGCCCCTTTGGCCTCATTTTGTATTCAGCTTGGCACGAATGAGCGTAGCGGCCACATCTCTTCTCAGAGATAGCTACCACCATTCTAGCAATTGTATTACAGTCTGTTCTATTTACGCCATTTAATAGAATATGTGTTTACTGTATCTCTGTTATCTTTGCAAAATGTCTCTGATTATTATGATGTGTATGTTCTTTCATTTCGTTCACGCATAAATCCGGATCAGTGGTATCAGAGCAATCTGCTCTTTGATTGTTTCTCAGCGCATGTCCCCGACGAGGTCTGAGTAGAGAGAGTTTGGTCTTGAACTATTTTCACTCGATCATTCTCGCCGTCCCAAACGACCTCCCATGGCGGAAGAAAAGAGAGACGACGGAGCAGGAGATCCTATCAAGTCGCTGCTCGAAGAAGCCCTCGAGGGACAGAGGAACGAGATGATGGATAGTTTCGCCCAAATCCTTCGGCGAATGCCGGCCGCGGCAAGTGCATCTTCAACAAGCAGCCGGTTCGGGGATGCAACTCCCTTCAAGGTACAAGTTAACTTTGATATTCCTTTATTTGAAGGCAATATTGATGCAGATGCTCTGGATAATTGGTTGAATGTTCTAGAAAGGTATTTCTCTGTTCACAATTTTTCCGACAGAGAAAAGATCACCTTTGCGCTCCTTAAGGCAGTT
>LPNX010818237.1:194142-210014 GCA_001517045.1 Pseudotsuga menziesii | reverse complement strand
CGAGGAGAAATTTCGACAAAAGAACAAGCGAGACTCTGGACCTGCGAATCCACCGCAGAAGCAAGGCAAGGGAAACCCTGGCCCGCAGAACACAACAAAAGACAACGACAACCAGTCCCCGCCACAAGCAAAGAAGGGAGATCGAAAGACAAAGAAGGACACTGGTAAGTGGTGCGAATTTCATAAAAGCCCTTGGCACAACACTGATGAATGTCGCTCAAAGCAGTCATTAGTGGCTGAGATCAAATCTTCAGAATCAGATCCTGATTATGATTCTGAACCCAATGCCACAGCCGCACACAATGGAAGGCAGATCATTGATGCAGACCCCACTGCCATTGTTGCTACCGCACAGATTCAACTAGAGGATCCTGAAGAGTCAGAGGTAGAGGAGCGCCTATTCCACTCACAGATGTGGGTGAAGGGGATGCCTCTACATTTTGTTGTTGACAACGGCAGCCAAAAGAACCTGATCTCAGCAGAAGTCGTCAAGAGATTGGAGCTTCCAACAACACCACACCCGCAACCTTACAGCATCAGTTGGCTAAGCCAAGGACGAGGTATCCGCATTACTCAACAATGCCTCCTACCATATGGCATCAAGCCTTTCCAATACGAGGTATTGTGTAATGTGGCCCCACTTGAAGTCTGTGATGTTCTTTTAGGACAACCATATATGTGGAAGCGTCATGCTATATATGAGTCACGGCCTCGCAGTGTCATTGTCACTTTGGGAGGACAACTCTACCGGATCCCAGAGACAGTTGCACCTGACAAAGTCTCGCAAGGTAGGAAGATAAACTCCCACATCAGAAAATTATTCCTCTTCACAATTGCGTCTGAAGGAGAACATAAGATCACAGAGACCTCCACACCCTCTGCACAGGGTATCTCTGCTCATCAGACACAAGAAGAAGACAGAGCCATTGTTTCCTCATCTATCCGAGTACCTCTACGATGCAAGGCCACGCATTCAAGGTGCTCATCCAGAAACAACTCATCCAGACAACAATTACAGCCCTCTCGGGATGCCAAAGAAAAGCAGCCTCTTCACTTCAACAAATGTCGCGCCAGGAGATCAACTCAACACACAGTTCGAGATATGATACAGGATTCGACGCAATGGAGACCATTGCTTCCTAAGGAGGGAGGATTGATCCAGATGGATATCGGTGGCCACCCACCTATTCCACTGGCTCAAAACAATTGTCCATTGTGGCAGTTTCCTAGTTATTTTTCGGTAGTTTTTCGAGTCCTAAACTTCCGGGGCTGTTTTGAGGCCTTAAACGACGTTTTTTGGAGATTCGTGGCCAAATGGTTGCCATCGGCATGCATTTGGCCGACCAAAAGTTGTAAATCTTAGACAGACCTTTCCAACGAGTTCTCGAACGCCCAAATCGGAGATCGTATGCAAAAGTTATGACCCCGGGAAGTTGACTGTTCAACTTACCACCGTGGGGCCGCAAACTTTATGACGGTTCATCTTCTAGGGTTACGTTTTGGGACTTTTGGGGTTCTCACCTCGCTATTATTATTATAAATAGGCCCCTTTGGCCTCATTTTGTATTCAGCTTGGCACGAATGAGCGTAGCAGCCACATCTCTTCTCAGAGATAGCTACCACCATTCTAGCAATTGTATTACAGTCTGTTCTATTTACGCCATTTAATAGAATATGTGTTTACTGTATCTCTGTTATCTTTGCAAAATGTCTCTGATTATTATGATGTGTATGTTCTTTCATTTCGTTCACGCATAAATCCGGATCAGTTAAATACACAGAGTATTAGTACTACTACTTGCAAGAACGAAAGAGTAATGCAAGAAATTGCACTCCTAGGAAAGCAAGGGCGAGCTTAGAATTACATGTTCAAATATGAGAAAGAGGGATGAGTTATTTCCAGGTTCACCGTCCTTCATAAAGAAGGGTTCTGATAACAGATGAATGGTCACCAAATGACATAAATCATGTTCTAAATCACAGCATGTCCTATAATCCAGGCCGTTGACACAAATTTTTCAAGCTGCACGATTTCCATGACCTGTCCCTTCCAAAGCGGTTAATCTTTCAAGAGAGGTTAATATAAAATTGAGAAATCAATGACCTGTCCCTTCTAGCTGTGGTTGATTTGGACAGATCTGGTTGATAGTTATTGAGGGCGACAAATAGACTACATGCTATATAGCATTTTTCGCCGTTATTGAGTCAGTTTGCGGGCATGAGGTTCCTTTGCCCCCATCTACACAACCCCCCCACCTCTGATCCCTCGCAGGACTGCTAACGCAGGACATAGACTTCGTATGTTTGTTCGCTAACTAGTGAATGCATTATCGTTGCATCCTTTGCTTCTTGAGATGCGGCTGTTGTCGGAGCTTGGCCTTCTATTTGCGTTAGGTGGCTATGAATCTACTCAGCAAAAGTTAGACTTTTTTAACAACGGGAGGCTGTGATTTTCTCCAGGCCTGGTGATTGCCAATTCGTAGGGCAATCCTTCTGGTTTACGCGATCGACATTTTTTTTACTGTGTTATAATGGCCATCCTCTGCCATGACTAGTTGTAATTCTCTACGTGCTGATGTAACAGTTGTTTAACTTCATGCCCTTTGTGATTTTCTGCCTTCGCCCATACGCCCTTTCTCTCGTTGCTTTAGCGTTGGATCTGTTGTGAGATGCTCCAGCTGATTTGTTGCTTTGCTTGGTTGGCATTCGAAACATGGCCACATGGCAGAGGGAGAGGGCCTATGAGATCCTGCACATGGTGGAGAGTAAACCTATGAGATCCTGCCACATAGCAGAGAGAGAGTGGGCCTATGAGAGATGGCCATGTGGTGGAAAGAGGGTGCGCCTATGAGATCTCACCATCTAGCGGAGAGAGAGTGGACCTATGAGAGATGGCCATGTGGTGGAGAGAGTAGGCCTATGAGAGCATGCAATGTGTCGGAGAGACCTATGAGAGATGGCCATGTGGCGGAGAGAGAGTAGGCCTATGAGAGATGGCCATGTGGCAGAGAGAGGAACTATGAGAGCATGCCATGTGGCGGAGAGAGAGCGGGCCTATGAGAGTCTGCCATGTGTCGGAGAGAGTGCAGCTATGAGAGCTCGCCATGTGGCGAATAGAGTGGCCTATGAGAGCTTGACATGTGGCAGAAAGACTGGGACTATGAGAGATGGCCACATGGTGGAGAGAGAGTGGGCCTATAAGAGACTGCCACATGGCAGAGAGAGAAGACCCATGAGAGGCTGCCATGTGGCACAGAGAGAGCACGCCTATGAGAGCCTGCCATGTGGCGGAGAGAGAGTAGGCCTGTGAGAGCTCACCATGTGGCAGAGAGAGAGTGGGCCTGTGATAGCCAGCCATGTGGAGGAGAGAGAGTGGGCCTGTGATAGCCAGCCATGTGGAGGAGAGAGAGTGGGCCTATGAGAACCTGCCATGTAGCGGAGAGTGTACCAATGAGAACGCTCCTTGTGGCGGAGAGAGTGGGCCTATGAGAGCCCGCCATGTGGCAGAGAGAGAGTGGGCCTTTGAGAGATGGCCATGTGGCGGAGAGAGTGGGCCTATGAGAGCCCGCCATGTGGCAGAGAGAGAGTGGGCCTTTGAGAGATGGCCATGTGGCGGAGAGAGTGGGCCTATGAGAGCCCGCCATGTGTTAGAGAGAGGGCCTATGAGAGCTCGCCATGTGTTGGAGAGAGAGTGGGCCTATGAGAGCTTGCCATGTGTCAAAGAGAGAGTGGGCCTATGAGAAATGGCCATGTGTTGGAGAGAGAATGGATCTATGAAAGCTCGCCATGTGGCAAAGAGAAAGTAGGCCTATGAGAGATCACCATGTGGCTTAGAGAATGGGTTTATGAGAGCCTGCCATGTGTCGGAGAGAGAGAGTGGGCCTATGAGAGATGGCCATGTGGCAGAGAGAGGGTGGGCCTATGAGATCCTGCGATATGGCAGAGAGAGAGTAGGCGTATGAGAGCCCGCCATGTGGCGGAGAGAGTGGGCCTATGAGAGATTCTCATGTGGTAGAAAGAGAGTAGGCCTATGAGAGCCCGCCATGTGTCGGAGAGAGTGGGCGTATGAGAGCCCGCCATGTGGCAAAGAGAGTGGGCCTATGAGAGCTCTCCATGTGTTGGAGAGAGAGTGGGCCTATGAGAGATCACCATGTGTCGGAGAGAGAATGGGCCTATGAGAGCTCGCCATGTGGCGAAGAGAGAATGGATCTATGAGAAATGGCCATGTGGCAAAGAGAGAGTGGGCCTATGAGAGATCACCATGCGGCGAAGAGAGAATGGATCTATGAGAGCTTTCCATGTGGCAAAGAGAGTGGGCCTATGAGAGATCGCCATGTGGTGAAGAGAGAATGGGCCTATGAGAGCCTGCCATGTGTCGGAGAGAGAGTACGCCTATGAGAGATGGCCATGTGGCAGAGAGAGGGTGGGCCTATGAGATCCTGCCAAATGGCAGAAAGAGCGTGGGCCAATGAGAGCCTGCCATGTGGCAGAGAGCCAGTGGACCTATGAGAGCCAACCATGTGGCAGAGAGTGCTTATGAGAGCTGGCCATGTGGCAGAGAGAGAATGGGCCTATGAGAGTTGGCCATGTGGCGGAGATAGAGTGGGCCTATGAGAGATGGCCATGTGGTGGAGAGAGTGGGCCTATGAGAGCCCGTGATGTGGCAGAGAGATGGGCCTATGAGGCCCACCATGTGGTGATGTGAGAGTGGGCCAATGAGAGCCCTCCATGTGGCAAAGAGAGGGTGGGCATCTGAGAGCCCGCCATGTGGCGGAGAGAGTGGGCCTATGACAGATGGCCATGTGTTGGAGAGAGAGTGGACCTATGAGAGTTCGCCATGTGGAGGAGAGAGGGTGAGTCTATGAGAGCCGGCCATGTGGTGGAGAGAGAGTGGGCCTGTGAGAGATGGCCATGTGGTGAAGAGAGTGGGCCTATGAGAGATGGTCATGTGGCGGAGAGAGAGTGGGCCTACGAGAGTTGGCCATGTGGCAGAGAAAGAGGGCCTACGAGAGCTCTCCATGTGGCAGAGAGAGTGGGCCTACAGGAGCCCGCCATGTGGCAGAGAGAGTGGGCCTACGAGAGCCGGCCATGTGGCAGAGAGGTGGGCCTTTGAGAGTTGGCCATGTGGCAGAGAGAGTAGGCCTATGAGAAATGGCCATGTGGCGGAGAGAGAGGGCCTATGAGAGATGGTGATGTAGCGGAGAGAGGGGGCCTATGAGAGATGGTGATGTGGTGGAGAGAGAGTGGGCTAATGAGAAATGACCATGTGGCAGAGAGAGTGGGCCTATGAGAGCCTGCCATGTGTCGAGGAGAGAGTGGGCCTATGAGTGCTCGCCATGTGTCGAGGAGAGAGTGGGCCTATGAGTGCTCGCCATGTGTTGAAGAGATAGTGGGCTTATGAGAGCTCACCATGTGGCGGAGAGAGAGTGGGACTATGAGAGCTTGACATGTGGCGAAGAATTTTTAGCTCATTGGTTGTCAATGTGGGATAGGTGGGTGCGGTTTTGTTAGGTTTTGCAGCCATTTCTTTTGAAGACCTGCTAGTGGAACCAATGTCGCGAGCTTGAAACGTTGTGATGCAAGCCTGGGTGTCACTGTCTTATTTGCCGTTGGGGAAGTGTTGTCATATTCAGTGTTAAACAACGACTTTCGAGCAAAAAATCTATAGAAGAGATGATCAAACTCAGGGCTCTCTCCTGCTGCTTTGCAAAATCATGTAGATGCGGGTGCTTTAGCCGAGAAATTTCTTCGATTGGACCGAGCTATCATCTGCATATTGTTGTCTTCTCCATTCGAGTTTTTGGAAGATTTTGTAGTAGAAGAGTGTTCTTCACGAGATCTGCTACAGCAGCTGCAGAGACAATTGAGTTTGAAGTCTTCTGCTCCGATCAAACTAATATGCAGAGCGTTAACAGTTTTACACTCACCGATGGTCTAGGAGTGAAAGATTTCTAGGGCAATCCGAAGAGGAAGGGAATGGGAAAAATACAAGCAAATCTCAGTTTAGACTTTAAGACGATAGACAGGTGCCATTTTAGAATGCACACATTTTAGATTTATGGCTGCGAGGTTTAATATAACCTCTGTTACCATTCTTTGGCGTTTATTTCATGCTCATGTATTTTCAAACAAAATAAATAAATATTTAACATATTTTATTGAAATGTCATGAATGAGTATGGCTTGAATGAAATGAATAGGGAACTTGTTTTGTTATCATCGCCAGTACCTTGCTTGATTGCAATTTTTTTTTGTAACTGGGACAAATGCTGATCCGTTCAAACTTCTGCTACTTGTAAATACAAATTAACATGGATTTAAATGGAATCTGCACATAAAATTTGGAAGTAATAGTTTATTATTGACACACAAGCTGCAGGAATAACAATTTATGGATTTCTTAATTTAGACATCTATTTATTGTCTTTTCACCCTTTTCTTTTCATCTTCAAATTTACATGCTTTGTATTTGATGGAATTCTTGAGATTAACTCTGATATGAGGATGGGTAGTGATTTATCTTCTAATTATAACTGAGTTTATATATACTTTTGACATGAATGAAGATGAGTGGTGATTTATCTTCTAATTATAACTAAGTTTATATATACATTTGACATGAATATATATAACTGCTCTAAATAAGGTATCTGGAATTATTCATGTACAATTGCTCTAATATTTAATAGGGTTATGATAAGTGTGTACAATTGCTCTAATATTTAATAAGGTTATGATAAGTGTGTATTACTTGAGGTCTGTGAAATGACTCGTAATCAACTTAGTAATCACAAGCTAAATCACCGCCCCCAATTTAAGACCCATGCCAGATTGCTGCATAACACAAGTACTCAAGAGAGGTGTAATATAAAAAAGTTGTTCCTCAACGTTTATCAATAATCAACTTGAAAAAATGATACAAATGAGAGGTCTATGTTGTAATTATACATATAATTTATGGTTGGGGCACTAGCATAAGAGATTGACTTGTACGTTCATATCCAAAGCATCCCAATAAAGTACAATAAATGGGTTAGTTACCCATTTGTAATCTCAATAAATCCATCAACACAGTTTGTCAGTACACTGCCTAAAGTGAAAATCAAACACAATATATCAACACGTAATTGGGGCAAGTTCTAGAATTTTTTCACTCAAGTGAAACTTTTAACATCTTAAAGTGTCAATGTAACCGACCTTCCAAGCTGCTTGCATTGACGGAATGGAGAGCATAGGAATATTTTCATCCCCAACATAAACATAACATATGTAAGTACTTGTAAGTTGCAAGTATCTAGATCACTTGTGACTATGGGCTGGGCTTTCTCACCATATAGATTTAGAAGAATATAATGGAAAAATATCTTCCCTGGAAGTTACAAAGGATATTATGCTTTAATCCAATTTGATCATTTCTACCCATCCTGAAAACCAACACCTTAATCCACTTAACCAATGTTTTTTAGAGGATTTGGTAGGAGACATTAAAAGGAGTGGCAAGATGTCAACCTCCTACCAAATTCCATCTAACAACTTTAGGGAGAATCTTGATAAGACATGCATTAACAAACTCCCCATACCACCACCTATGATAGATTCCTAACATATTTTCAAATAGGTGAGGCTAACCACATGCCACATCTTCTATTGCATTGGTTGGGATTTGGCTCCTATCATATATCAATGAAGACTCTTTTCATGCAAGGATTAGTGTATGCCCAGTACTTTCAAATCCTATTCTTCTACAAATATCTATTCAACAAGGTTGTCCTTCCCAACCTGACCTAGCAATCTGCAGAGGACAATATTCTTTGCCTAGAGCCCAAGACACATTTGCAGGCGTTATTGGAGTAGTTAGTGGGGATAAGAAAGAGGTACTTCTTATTGATCAAGACTCAAGATGAGCCCCCTAATTGGTTGAAACTTGAATCATAGATGGAATTTTATAAAACCATGGAAGATCATTCTTTATTTGGGTATTCCCTTTGGTATTAAACTTTCTATTATTGATTAGTGAAAGTGGATAATGACCAAATTTAAAAAAAACCAAAATTGGAGTAGTATTGATCGTCCACTCACTAAGAATGTTACAATGTTGATATAATTCTAGAAACATAGCGCATTTATTATTCTTCCCCTCTTCCTCTCTCAAGAAACATATAAAATGTTGGGTAAGGTGCTTAGAAATTTTCTATGGGGCAAATGAGGTGGGGCAAAAGGGATTCTTCTAGTGCCTTGGGATCTTTGCACTTTACCAAGGGATCACGGGGATTGGGAATCCCTTGTATAAAAGCACAAGGAGATACTCCTTCGATTGGGAATCACTTACATAAAAACACAAGGAGATACTCCTTCCAGAGAATGGGTATTAAAATTTAAGATCAAAGGAGAGGGAAGTTACATGGAAACTTTTATTCTGTCCACGAGCCCAATATGCTCAATGCATTTAGGGTATGAAAGACCCTTTAAACTTTGTGAAATAATTGGTAACACTAAGACCTCATACTTTAAGGCTCAATGCCACTTAAAAGAGTGTGGAATGCATGGAAAATAATGTTTGATTTTTTCAAATGATTGTTTTAGAGATCTTGGGATGCCTGGGATCTAGTGTTAAGACCTATTTGGATGTTTCATTCTCCAAGTGGCAAACTTGGTCTCTTGACTATTTTTATGGTAAATGCCTGGCCAAAGAAGGGATTTTCTATTGGAAGGCCATGTGGAACCATGACCACCCACAATGAAATAATTGGCTGGAGCTCAAAAGTTAAATAGAGCATACAAACTTGCTTATGGGGACAATTGTAGAATGATTATTTAAAACTACAGAATTAAAATGCAACTCCATGGATTAGAAGCTACCTAGAGAAAAGGAAATGTAGTAAGAAGCAATTCTACAACTATGCAATAAAGGACCTTTATGATATTGTAAGAACACCTTTGAACTTGTTCCACAATTGACCAAAAGGTGGGGAGTGAGCGATCTTGAAGCACATTAGCTATGGAGGAGCTAGTCTATTTAAAAATACCAGTATTCCTTCAAACACGAAATATTGGGGTGGATTATGTTTTACCAATGTTTTGTTGTTAAGACCAGGCTTCGTAAAGTTGATGTTGAAATGGCTCATGCAAACTGTGGTAGAAATGAAATGGTTAATCATGTCTTTAGGAGATGCATGTCTACCAAGACATTTTGGGTATGGTCGCAAGCTGTTTACTATTTTTTCACTGTCTTACTTTCTTAGAAAGGCCCTCTCCTCGGGGACTCTTGGATTATTAGGGACAACAAAAAACTTTTAGTCTTTTCTAGTAGTAGGAGCTGGTTTTGATTCTAAAAGTCCAATTCATCTCCTTTTGGAAATGATATTGAGTCCCTTAGAACCAGGCTCAAATGTTAGCATTTATAGCTTTCTTGTAAAGGAAATTCCTTCTAATCTTGTTGTTAGAATGATGTAACATTTGGTTCCAAAATGCAACTCTTTGTTCTTATTATATGATGCATTTCTCAAACAAAAGAAGATCTAACCATAAAACTTAAACTAAAACCATCACTTTTGGTTTTCTAAGGGAATTTCCTTGTAAGATTTGTGTTAGATTGATGTCATACTTTGTTCCATGAAATAATATATGATACATTTCTCAATAAAATATCTCGCCTAAAAATTTAAAGTAAAAGCACCTGGCCTCTAAGGTAAATAAATCTCATTCAATGTTTAAATTGGTTTAGTTCAATACAAGAATGTGGATTTTATTGTTTCTTTCCTCATCAACATTATAAGCTTTATTTATTGTATTGATTCATGAAGCTTTGTTGTGTAATGACTTCAAAGTTCAAACCAAGATAAATGAATTCCATTAGCACTCAAAATAAATTGAGAGCCAACCATTTTAATAGAGTAATATCGATAAGGTGCAATAAATAGTTTAACAACTACAAATCCTCTATGCTAACAGAGTATTTCAGAAAGACGGTGCCATAAGCGGGACCATCATGTAAAGGAGCAGTAAAACCGCCAATAATTGCATCCGCAAAATTTCGATGATGAGTATCGACAGCAACACAAAGAGAAGACACAGGGAGGTAAGATCGGACAAGCGGACCTAAACCAAGCTTTATTGCACCTAAATGGGCATAATGATAACCTTCTTCGATATCCCAATCGATTTGTGCTTTATCGATTAAATTGATATGAACGGGCTCATCAGAGTCAGTAAAAGAGACATCAATAGAAGAAACCTTAATTTGTGTGGCAAACTTATATTGTCACCAATTCAACTTATAGACATTAGAAGGAAGTATTTTTGGCAACTTCCAATCCTCAGAAGGATTAAAATCTTGTATATTGATTATAGAAGAATTAGATGAAGATGGTTCATTCAGAAATGATGATCTTCTTTCTGCAAGACAGACTTCTGTATTATTATCATATTGACAATCTAATGTAGCGAGCGAAATTGTATCCATTGAGGGGTCCATGATTAAACTGGGATTCTTAGCTCACGCTGGTCTCTGATAAAACAAGGACTTACGACGCTTCCTCAAAGCTGTCACGTCCCCATCCCTCAAACCGGTGAAGAGGACGAGACCAACACCAAGCATACGGGAAAAAAGCCCCATGAACATAAACAAACATCAATGCTGGAGTTAAAACTTACAAGCATACACAGATGCAGAATGAATCAACATTCAGCGAAAGCAACACACATACATTTCCAGCATAAAACATGTTCATCATAATTCATTATATAGTAGATATAGATTTCAGAGAAGAAACAGTCAGTAGCACTTATCTTTTGATGGAGAATTCACCCGGAACCAGCTACGTCGCTGCAACGTTCCACCCAACCATAGGCCAGCGTGCTCATCAATCTCTCAGCAACACTGCCACCCCCGAGCTGGGCATGATTCCTCCAGGATAAGGGTCAACTGCAGGCTTACACATAGCCAAGGGGACACCAAACAGCCAAACCAACACCGCTGGGTTTATCAAGCCATCAATAGATCGGCCAAGCCATCACAGTCCGAAGACCAACCACTGCATACCAGTAGCAAAACAACCCTTCACAGACCCGTGAAGAAGCAAAGACGACCAGGGAAAATCCCAACAAAAGGTGAGCACAGCTCAAGTCCATAAGACAACACAGAGTTGTTCCTAGCCCTATCGTGGCCAAAACAACTCAGCAACACACCCAAACCAGGGTATAACAGCAACCCAATTTCACAATAAAAACGGTGGCAACAATCCACAGCCCACAGCACATGGAAAAGGAAACAGAACTCCCAGCATAGACATGGGAGACTTAGCCAACAGATTTGGAAATCCACAGCACGCAGCTCCTCCACACAAACGCTGGAGAATGACGCAGCTCATGCAACATGGGAGAAACACACACAGAACCCAATTGAGGAAGAAAATCGGACTCACAGCCACATCCGAAAATCGTGGGAAGAATAACATCAACCCAAAACATGGGTGAAATCAACAGCAACCCAAAACTTAATTGGATACCACAACCAACAAAGCATGGGGAAGACAGCAGCCCCAAAACATAATCAGTGAGCCCAAAACACAGGAAAAACATACCCGATTTCCACTTTGTGGGAAAACGTAAATGACCACCGATACACAGCTCCTCTCCTGGCTGTGTGAGAAGGCAAGGCCGCGAGAGAACAACTTGCCGGTCTCTGCGTGAGGAGGAAAGAACAGAACCGACCTTTGCATGAGGAAGAACAGACCAGACGTGAGGGCAACCGACCATGAGGAGAATGAAGACCGGCGTGAGAGAAACGAAGGTTCTCCACTGGGCATGCGTACCGTCCAAACTGACAGCAGCCTGCCAAAACCCACATCTTCCCATGACCACGTTTCCTCATGCAATAACTACCCCCAACTAACAAAGTCAAGACATTGAAGAGGTTGGTGAAACAAGAAAGGTGGCAACAAAACAAAGGTTTGACATCCCCACCCCTTATCCTTTGGAACCATGCCCTTTTTCATTCAACGCTGCACTGCTGTAGCTGGTTGTGGTTTATTTTATTTGATGTGCGTGTTTACATGATGCCGAATTATAATGTGCCAAATAGCACTACATACCATGGGCAACTATCCCTATTGCCGAAACATACACAACCAAATCGATGGTGGGGCTTTTGCCTTTAGCTCCTCACCATGATTAATTACATTATATACATCATGCAAATGGGGTCAAAACTGGGGATGTGACATTCCCCTCGCCCTTGGAATAACACCGTCCTCGGTGTTCCATTACATATATACAATACATATACAGTTGCACATCAAAATTTCAAAATTGCAGATCTGTCCCACGTTCAATCATCTACTTTGAATGTTCACGACCGAGCCCTCGGCTTCCATGGACTTATTCTGTTGGTTCTCAGCTTCCATCTAATCCTGAAGTCTAGGAACCTTGCAGCTATTGCCTTCATCATGTTCCCTTATTGGGCAGTCCCAGCGTAAATGATGTCCTCCGCATTGCCAGTATCTCACTGGCTGCTTCATCTTTACCTGCTGCTTCATCTTTACCTGCTCAATTTCCTTTGAGTCTTCATGCCTGGACCTTTTCTTATCGGGTCGCTTGGACAATTGTCCTGTTGCTAATCCACCTTCCTTTCCTTTGCCGATTGCTCCCAGAAGGCCTTTCACCTCCCTTTGCAAACCAATAGAGTCTTGCAAAATCTGGTGGTTCATTTCACTCTGCCTTCTTTGTATCTTGAGCATGTCCCCAAGATTCTCTTGGGTCTTGGCAATCATTTGAAGGACATTTCCAGCTAAGTCCAACAACTTTTGATCTGCTGCCATGATCAATGTGCACCACCTGGTTTCACTTTTCTCACCTGTGAAATGCACCATTGATATTTTATCAGACCAAGCATAATATAGACATTAAAATTAATCAGTTAATTACCCAATTGGCATGACAGTCCAAGTCTCATCAAATGAGGCTTTCCTATTTTTCATGCCTTCCCAACAGGCACATGAGCTCATTCATGTCCATTCCTGGGCAGGGAATTAACTATTCCAGCATTCACAAATTTACTTAAGCAAATACACACATTTCATTCTCAATCATACATGCATTCAACAACCTTTGTTTTCACAATGCATAAACATATATATATATATATGTGTGTGTGTGTGTGTGTGTGTGTGTAATCAAAAGGAAAGAGAGAGCAGTAAGAGTTTTTCTCCTCTTTATTTTGTTCCATCCTAGAACCCACACC
Source organism: Pseudotsuga menziesii (assembly GCA_001517045.1). NCBI lineage: Eukaryota > Viridiplantae > Streptophyta > Pinopsida > Pinales > Pinaceae > Pseudotsuga > Pseudotsuga menziesii. The sequence goes on along the minus strand of LPNX010818237.1, from coordinate 196,774 downwards.
ATCACAGTGGCTTTTCATGCTCTCAGCCTCTTTCACTTCACCGTGAATGCTGGACCAATCCTTCTTGGTCATGACACTTAGTGTCTTTGGTCTATTCCAGACCTCTAAACCATAGTGTCTCTCCACATGGTTTGTCTCAACTGCTAGGACTCCCCCGTCTTACTAGCACCTTTTTCATTACCGTTCAACCCGAGCTTTCCAGGACAGTCACATGTCCACATGCACCCCTATGATGCTCTCATAGTCCTCGCTTCCAGCGATACCTATATCCAAACATTGAATAAATTCACGTGTTTAGTTTATTCTCATTAGTTTTATCTTGCTCTAGAACAAGAACTTAAAACATCATAACCCAAATCATATACACATGTATATTCATAAGCAAAATAATCCAATACTTATCTGTATTGTGCGTTTCCTCGTTCATCCATAGGATCCTGCTTCGCTTTGCAAGCCTTGGGATCGCCTATGGACTTAGATGTCAGGTCAGCACGCAGGCTTCTTCTCAACATCAATAATTAATGTCCAACCAGTACATTCTCATGTCAACTGGGCTTGGAAATTTACTGTGACCATTTCCAGGTCTAGGATCTACTATGGATCCCCAGGCATATAACAGCCCAACATACACTTATATCAACCATTTACCTTTACCTTTAGCCTGTCAACACAAGCAACACGAGCAATACAAGCAAACTCATTAGCGTTATTGCTTTAAAAATCGTAATCATATTTCATATCATTCGGTCATAATGGATACTAAATCAAAACATGCTCCACATATGGAATTTAATAATTAAACATGCATATTCATAGCAAGGGTTACAGAACACTTATCCATTTGCCGTCGCAGTATGCCTTTATATCTGTTAGGCACCGTCAAGGAGTTGGGAAAGGCTGAATGCTAAGCTGGTGAGCTCACTGCAGAGCTAGGAATACTTACACCAGAACTAGCCTAACTTCTAAGACACCCACACACACCCAACACAAGGAATCAGTCCCTTCTCTGCTACTCAGTCCCTCAGGCCCTGCATTCCCTTCCAGTGCTATCCCGGGGTTGTGGAGAAGAAAGTCAGCCCTCTAGCTTTGTCTGTGTGGTTCCCAATCACCAAGTTTAAGCAAACCAAGCTCCCATCCCTGCTTCTTTTTTTATGTTTCATATTCACACGTCTCACCGACATAATCTATACCATCTCACTCATGTTATTACCAAACATGCAGTGCAGATGAGACATTTTCAAAATGTCCAATGGCGTTTCACCCGAAACCCATTTTCAAGGGAAAACCTTCCCATGACGTTTGGCTCTTGCAGGTCATCACACATGATCTTCCTGCAATGTGCACTCCTGACACATTCATCAAATATCCAAGCATTCAGTCATTACCTGATACTACAATCCCAATTGATTGTTCCATAACCAAGCAATGACATTGGTAATCAAATTCAATAAGAATTTACAATTCTATCCATTACAGGAATTGACTTGCTCAATTGTGGGTCTCTAGTAAGCAACACTACTATGCCCATTATAATTTTATGCTTACTATCATAACATGATTACCCACTTACCATGTGTCCCTCCTGACACAATCTTATACAAGCCAACAACAATTAGTAGTCGTTAGCGCTTCTTAAATTCAAAATTCACAATTCAAATTTAACAATCCATCATGCATGCCAACTACTTTCACAATCATGAGACTTCTTCTCATAAATGGTAGATTTTGGGATTGGTCCGGGTCTTACCTCTCACTGCCATGCCTGAAATAATCTACCTGAAACATAAGCTTCAAACATCCAAACACAAGCTTATGCGAGCCAGTAGTTACTAGCAATTGTCAACAATTTCTTAAATTTGAAATTCACAATTCAAATTTAATAAGTTCTTTCACATGGTAGATTCTGGCATTGGTCAGGGTCTTACCTCTCACTGTCGTGCTCGAAATAATCTACCTGAAACATGAGCTTCAATCAACCAAACACTTGGTAAGTCTGGATGCATATAACCTTTTTATTGCTACAACCATCACTGAAGTATTTTCAGAATTTATAAAATTCAAATACTTTCAGCCGTTACTCACATCAGTATATGCCAAAACTCATTTACTTCATGCAATCATTATCATACTACCATTGCAAGGTATAATCACAGCATTCATGCAATTAAATGAAGTGGTTAGATACTCCTTACTTCACAGGCGTATCATTCATACCGCCTTGCTCTTCAATAGAGCATTTCTGGCAGCCGATTGATCATGACTATCCTGCATTCATAACAACCTTTGAAATGGTTCCTGAATTGTCATCAATTCATCATTTCAGTCATTAGTCATTCATAATATCACATGCACTCACCTCAATGCATTCATGCAATACATCACAACATTGCACCTATACTTATGCAATCAGTCATTCACACCCTTCATAGGCATACATCCATTGCATAACTACAAGGTTCATAAAATATTTCCAATGCCTATCCATTCATGCTATCTTGCATTCAATATACCGTGCATGGCCTAACCATGATTAATTCATATAGGGTGCATTATTATGATCAATATCATCAACATATATAGGCATGACACCTTTTTACATTCCAATATCTACATGGTACGGGGTCTCTTATCT
>LPNX010818237.1:122060-191620 GCA_001517045.1 Pseudotsuga menziesii | reverse complement strand
AAACATAATCAGTGAGCCCAAAACACAGGAAAAACATACCCGATTTCCACTCTGTGGGAAAACGTAAATGACCACCGATACACAGCTCCTCTCCTGGCTACGTGAGAAGGCAAGGCCGCGAGAGAACAACTTGCCGGTCTCTGCATGAGGAGGAAAGAACAGAACCAACCTCTGCGTGAGGAAGAACAGACTAGATGCGAGGGCAACCGACCATGGGGAGAATGAAGACCGGCGTGAGAGAAATGAAGGTTCTCCACTGGGCATGCATACTGTCCAAACTGACAGCAGCCTGCCAAAACCCATGTTTTCCCATGACCACGTTTCCTCATGCAATAACTACCCCCAACTAACAAAGTCAAGACATTGAAGAGGTTGGTGAAACAAGAAAGGTGGCAACAAAACAAAGGGTTGACATCCCCACCCCTTATCCTTTGGAACCATGCCCTTTTTCATTCAACGCTGCACTGTCGTAGCTGGTTGTGGTTTATTTTATTTGATGTGCTTGTTTACATGATGTTGAATTATAATGTGCCAAATAGCACTACATACCATCGGCAACTATCCCTATTGCCGAAACATACACAACCAAATCGATGGTGGGGCTTTTGCCTTTAGCTCCTCACCACGATTAATTACATTATATACATCATGCAAACGGGGTCAAAACCGGGGATGTGACAAAATCTATGGCCTTTCCTCAGACAACCCAAAAATTAAATCCCTCATGCCCAACAATTTACCCAACTGTCATTTCCACAGCCTATAGGAAACAACTTTACTAGATTGCAAGTAGAAAATACATAATAAGCTATTTAATCACAGAGAACGAAGATATAAAATAATGAACTTACATAAATTCTTCGAGGTACTGGCTCTAATACCATAATATACCAAGATCGAAAAAAGCTCTCTTAATTCAACAGTTACAAATACTTCAAAGTCATGTAGATCGGATTCAGAGGGCGAAGCTCATCACTACAGACACAAATTCAAAACACTCAACTAACACACAGACATTTATAGACTTGAAGCTTTATGGTGCGATGTTATACTCCTAGGAGAAACTTGCAGAGTATATTACTTCAGACTCAAATGAGCTCAACATATGAGCGACTGTCCACCCAATTTTCTCTATGTCTTGCAAGCTACCTCAGCTCTTTATTTATACAACTTGAACCGGTATCTCGGTGACTCAAAACTGTCACTAACGAGTCAAAATGAAAGCATCCAGGATGACAGGTGGGGACAACCATCGTCATTATCTCGTCCCTTGGATTCTGTAGACATGTGGGGACCCGGAATCTTCATTATGACTGACTCTTCCTAATCAGTACAAAATGCAGAATAAAACACAGTGGAGCATAACCGGCCCACGACGGTCTTCAATGGCCCACCACAGCTTTCAATTTATTCGTATGGGTCTCTGCCCTACCGACAAATGTAGACTTCATGTCTATTTCTAAGGTCTAACCCACCGCAAGGGAAGTCGAATCCTGGAATATATGAGTCATATTCCTCGAAGGCATCTAGGTTTGGCGGGTCTTCTTCAAGCTGGATCAGCGGGTACAAATTAGGACTGAAGCATCTTTCAATATCTGATCCATGATTAATTGCATTGGATTCACAAAGGAATTATCCCTGGAATAATGACTCCACACAAAAGTTTAAAGGCAATCTCCTCGTATGCACCTTTGAGTCAATTCTCTGTCCTTGAGCATCACGTTTGATGTACTTTTGAGAAGTGTACAACGTATGCTCTAGCCGTGTGTAGTGTCTGCCATGATGATGGAGCATAAATTTAAACCATTTATGCTCTCTGTCGGCCACTTCAATATCAGCTTTTATATGAAGTATGAAGTTGGCACGATGGTTCACCCAATCTGTTCTTGGACAAAACTTATCTAGTAAGACTTTCGTCCAACCAGACCATGCATTATGCAAGAGGTTTGCTGGGTCTGCACAAATGACAATGTTGCGCTGCTCTCTACAAAACTGAAGAATCAGATTGTAGGATGTCCATGTTAAATTTCCATCCCCAATGTCCACATACCAAATCGGACCATATTTCTCCTCGTTGCAGTCTATCCAAAGTTCTATGCAACCCTTTAGCTGTTCTAGAGCATTCTCAAAATTTCGAAACGCATCTCTCTCCAATCTTTCCATTATCTGTATTTTTAATGGAGAGGCTTCAATTTTCTTGATAAGAGTAAGGTCAAAATATTTTTCATCTTCTTTCCTTGATGCAAAATCAAGGAGTTGTCTTCGTTCTGCCTCTGAAAGTGATTCATCCCAAGGCTTCAGGAATAAGCCATTTATGGGTTGATAAAGCGGTGCTTTACCACGATCTGCATCAGAACTAGAGGGGCCAGCTGTGAACATACTGAGAGTAGGAGCAATTTCTTAAGGATGTTCTCTTGTGAGCATGTCAACAAGACAATTGAGATAACCTGGCTTATACACAATGTCAAAATCAAAATTACTAAGACAAATAAACCACTTTAAGATGCGACTACTATTTTCTACCATTAAATTTTCATTCTTAAAAATACCAGGCATTATTTTTAGATTTGTTCTAATAACAAATCTAACTGGTTTGAAAAATAATATAAAATGCTGGACTGTCTTCATAACAGCCAAGATCTCTTTGTCTTTGGAAGGGTAGTTGAGTTTTGCTGCTTTAAAGGAACCTGAACCATAACCACACACATGTTCTTTGCCTTCTATAACTTCAAGTAAAACTCCACCCCAAGTGTGGGAAGAAGCGTCTGTCTCAATGATTATCTGTCCTGAACCCTGAAGTAAATAAAAAGGAGGCAAATTCAACACTTTGGCTTTGATATGATGAACAACCAAAGTCATCTTTGGTGACCACTTTGCAGGATTCTTTTTTAATCTTTGTTGAAGAAGAAGTATATCAGTAGCATGTCCTTTGTAAAAATGTCTGATGTAATTGAGACTACCAAGGAATCTCTGCCACTGAGTGTTATCAAGGATCTGGTGGGAAATGACTGAAAATGCTTAGGACATGCTTTTACAGGATGACTTGTCCTCTTTGGATCTTAAATCCAATAAATTCCATTTCATTCTTACTTATCTCCATCTTGCTTTGAGACAGGACTAACCCATGTTTAAAAACCAAATCATAAAACATTTGTAAATGTTTTAGGTGTTCTTGCAGGTTTTTGGAACATATCAGAATATCATCAATGAACACAAGTACCCACTATTTTCTCTAAAAATATCTTCCATACGTTTTTGAAATTCTGATGGAGTGTTATTGATTTCAAATGGTAAAACTTTCCACTGGTACTGACCGTGTGGAACTACAAATGTTGTTTTAAAACAGTCCTTTGCATCAATACCAATTTGGTAGAATCGTGATTTCAAATCAAATTCACTGAATATTGTGCAACCAACAATTCTTTGCAGCAGGATGGCTTTATCTGGCAGAGGGTTGAAGACTCCAAACATCTTCTTGGTTTTATTCTTTTGGGAAATTTGAGGGACCAAGTGTTCTTTTACTGAATCTATCAAGATCCTTATTGCCTTAGTATAATTCTTCCTCCACTGAGTTTTCTTAGTTTCTTCTTCTGGTTTTGGAACCTTATCACTAACCAACTTTAGAAGATCATTTTTTTCAAATATAACAAATATCATAGAATTCCAAGAGATGAAGTTTGAAGCCCCATCAAGTCTATCTTCAACCTTCATACCAATCATCTTGACTACTGACTGAAACTGATTCAGAAACCCTAGCAAGAGCTAAGTCAAAAATGACGTTTGGATTCTTAAATTTATGATTCCATAGATAGATGCACCCTCCTAGGACGAGTTGAATAGACCTTATTTTTCTCCCAGATTCGTGGACAAAACAGTAAGAAAATGGAAGCCCTAGTTTCTATTACCGACAAAGTTTAGGTCAAAACTAAAATTTCTCGAAATGAGGATTTGTTTCCATAGAGAGATGTTCCCTACCAAGGTGAGTTGGATAATGTAAATATCGAACCAAATAAATGGATAGAAATTCTTAAAACATGGAGCCTTGGTGCTTGACCCCAATAGAAATTAGGTCAAAAATTGAAAGTTCAATAATTTGGATTTTGCCTCCACAAAAAGGTGTGCCCTCCTAGGCTGAATTCCAATATGCTCTTTGTTAGTGCTAGAAATTGTTCCTAGACTACCACAAGAACACGCTAACACAATCTCAAAATTAAATAGAATAAAATTGGTTTTTAGGGTTTTGGTTTTAAAAACTTCATCAACAAGGAGGAAATAAACATCCACAAGCTAATATAGAACTGAATCATGCAAGTTGGATAAACTGGGGATCAAACTCATCCCAATATGCCACAAACATTACAGACGAAATACTAATTCCACTCACATGCTACAAGCATTTACATGAATAAACCTTTAAACATGAAATGAAATTGTAGACTGAGTAATCAACCAGATCAGAAATGAAAAAACATGAAAGATAAAAGGTCTTATCAGTTTATATATAATCAATAACAGTCATCCACTTACACAAGAGTTATAAATACTAGTTTGAGAAATCAAATCTCCAAAAGCCTCTCCTTGAGTGAAAAATCCAAACCACAAAACTGTATGTTTGTCTTCCTTTTATCATTAAAAAGGTAAAGTAGTTCCATAACTACCTTCTAGGTCGAAATTTGAAACAGTCACATCAATTAGTTACATGATAACTCAAAATCTTTAAAGACAATTAACCCAAAAATAACAAATCGGATTTGGGGAAATTTGGTGAATTTTTGAAAATTTGGGTCTTAAAGACGTCTTAGTATCTCTCGATCCGGGACACCTGTGAAACAATTGAGAGAGTTTTTTTAAATGAGTCTGTTATGAACAAAAACCTCTCTTGGTTTTTAAAAATTCCCCTTCAATTGATCGAAATATGTGCTGAAAATTTGTGACTAAAACAAGAAATTATTAAATAATTCAAACCCTAAAAATAGGCCACAAAGGTGAATTCGAATCTCTCAAACGATAACAGCTGTTGTAAAACTGAGAGAGGTTTTTCAGAATTCATTTCCATCACCTCGTGATTTGATCCCAATGATAATGACAAAAAACATGAAAATAGAGATGCTACAGGAATCTTCTCATGAAAATATTTCACAAAGAACTAAAAAATGAGGGTTAGATGATAAAACAACTTGAAATAGACTTTTACTATAAGTTTTTGAAAGCTTAAAGATATACATATTAATTAATAATCCCAAAATACAAACCTTAAAACTAAATTAATGTAATAATTCAACCATTAAAAGCATTAAATCCAACAAAAATTACTAATTGTCAAAAGTTCTTAAAATCAACATAAAATTTAAAATAATTTTAAACCAACGGTTGAAAATTAGGACAAAAAGAATAGATAAACTAAAAACAAGATCTAGTTATAACATCTGGCTCTTGCTGCGGGATGAAGTCCTCTTTGTGAGGTTTCAAGAACCTGTAGACCTTGTGCCTTATTCATTGGGTGATGGAGCCATTTACCAAATCTCTGCAACTTTCTCAAAATATTAACACATACATATGAACTGACAAAATATTGCTACAAACCAGCATACTGAAAAGAATCTACATGCTTGTATAGCGAGCTTATTTTGCTATTTAATCCTACTTCTAATTGGAGGAAACAACCCAATCAAGTGTAATCATACTTCTAGTGAAGCCAAGAAACTGTTTGACTGAGAATCATAATTCCATGCATGCTACTGTTTGAGAAAACCCATAGATGTGATAAATGTAATAAAGAGTATGCAGGTAGCTGATACTTATGACTGGATATAGAAAGTATGCCAAAATCTGGAGCATTAAAAACCTTTGAAAAATACAACTCCATCCAAGAAGCCACGGGATCATGAAATTTCTGATTTAAAACTTCAATGTCTTCATTATATTCATCATAAAGTGAAGCATTCTCTTCCTCTCCATTGCTATTCTTTTTGAACTTTGGCTCAAGAAGTAAAACCAAGGGCTCTTCAAACTGCTTCTCAACCTTTAAATAAAACCCTTGATCAAAACTTGAACAAATAAAATTTTGAAAGTGACCATAAGTCAAGAATGACAGTTTATTTCTTATATCAATAGTAAGAGGTTGAAAAACAACAACTTCTTCTTCATAACATGATAATCTCATTACAGGAACTAGGAAATTTCTACAATAATCCACTGAAATTATATTATCATCGAAAAAGTGAGAAAACTGATATGAAGAATCAACACAAGCGTCATTTATATCCTCGTTCATATGAAAATGTGAAAATGATGAAGAAAACTGTCTTAAATTTGAATGATACCTATGTTCTTCTTCCTGTTCATAAGCTTGTATATCTTCAACATGAGCCTGATCTCGAAACATTTTGCAAGCTCAGATGTTCTCCTCCAATCCTTTTGCATCCTCAAACAATTGTCTTAAAGATGATGATTTCCTTTCTAACAGGAAAAAGACAAGATCTGAATGTTGAGCCATAACATAATATACCATAGCAAGTTTTTCCGAAGGTCTGATCTTCGTAGGCATACTAATATAAAAACTTTGAAACCTCCAATTAAATTTAGTAATTGGCTCATCATTCTCCCTTTTCAAACTATAAAATTCGGAAAGAAATTGATCATAAGATTTATTCTTACCCCAATACTTCAAAAATACATCATGTAACTCTTCCCACGATTCAATTGAATGAAATTTTAAATTTCGGAACCAAAACCCAGCATCTCTAGCAAAGGATTTAAAAAATAACCTCATGACAACATCCTCATGCATGATTTCAAAACTATCAATGAAATTATGGAAAGATCCTAAATGCTTCTCTGCTGTAATATGGTCTTTTCCAGTAAAATGGGGAAGATATTCAACAAAGTAGGAAGGGTAAGGATGTAAGAGAGATGGCATCCTAAGAGGTTTAAACATCTTCTATCTAAGTCTAGACTGAAAATCCGTGAGTTGAAAATGAGGTTCACCAAGTTGTTCGCAAGTTTCAGCAGTGATGGTAGAAGGTAATAGATCAACTTTATTCTCTAAAAGATGACCAGAATAATTAGGTACAAGAGATATGGGTATATGTATATCATGTTGCACATGTATTTCAAATGAAGGAATAGGATCAACATCAATAAAACAAGAAGAATGTAGACTTTCTTCTTCCAAAGAGGGATATGTACCTGAAGGTTTATGATCGTCGGAATGGACAAAACAAAAAATAATTCGTTTGACATGCAATGGGAAAGATGAGAAAGAACTGATGAATAAGAACAAAACCTCATGGAGGAAAGTAACAAGTTGATACCTAGTCTTTCCATTTGGCTTCATTTTTATGTCAACAAAATTCTCCTTGCAGTTGAATCTTTAATCATGGAGTCGTCGGTGAAAAATTGTAGTCTAAAAGATTTTCTAAATTTGTTCACCTCTCAAAATCAGATGAATAATGATATCCCAGGGAAGATATACTCCAGCTTCGTCCCCGACAATGGCATAAAAAATGTTAGTGCTAGAAATTATTCCTAGACTACCACAAGAGCAAGCTAACACAGTCTCAAAATGAAATAGAATAAAATTGGTTTTTAGGGTTTTGGTTTTAAAAACTTAATCAGTAAGGAGGAAATAAACATCCACAAGCTAATACAGAACTGAATCATGCAAGCTAGATAAACTGGGGATCAAACACATCTCAATAAGCCATAAACATTACACACGAAATACTCATTCCACCCACACGCTACAAGAATTTACATGAATAAACCTTTAAACATGAAATAAAATTGGTGACTGGGCAATCAACTAGATCAGAAATGAAAAAGCATGAAAGGTAAAAGGTCTTATCAGTTTATATATAATCAATAACAGTTATCCACTTACATAAGAGCTATAAATGCTAGCTTGAGAAATCAAAGCTCCAAAAGCCTCTCCTTGAGTGAAAAATCCAAACCACAAAACTGTGTGTTTGTCTTCCTTTTATCATTACAAAGGTAAAGTAGTTCCATAACTACCTTCTAGGTCGAAATTTGAAACATTTACATCAATTAGTTAGATGATAACTCAAAATATTTAAAGACAATTAACCCAAAAATAACAAATCGGATTTGGGGAAATTTGGCGAATTCCTGAAAATTTTGGGTCTCAAAGACGCCTTCAATCTCTCGATCTGTGACACCTGTGAAACAAATGAGAGAGTTTGATTTAAATGAGTCTGTTATGAACAAAAACCTCTCTTGGTTTTTAAAAATTCCCCTTCAATTGATCAGAATACGTGCTTGGAATTTGTGATTAAAACAGAAAATTATTAAATAAATCAAACCCTGAAAATATGCCACAAAGATGAATTCGAATCTCTCAAACGATAACAGCTATTGTAACAATGAGAGAGGTTTTGTGAATGAGTCTATTGTGGACAAAAACCTCTTTTGTTTTTCGAGAATTCGTTTCCATCACCTCGTAATCTGCTCCCAATGATAATGGCAAAAAAAAAGAAAAACAAAGCCGCTACAGGAATCTCCTCATGAAAATATTTGACAAAGGACTAAAAAATGAGGGTTAGATTATAAAGCAAACTTGGAATAAACTTTAATTATAAGTTTTTGAAAGCTTAAAGATATACATATTAACTAATAATCCCAAAAGACAAACCTTAAAACTAAATTAATGAAATAATTCAACCATTAAAAGCATTAAATCCAACAAAAATTACTGATTATCAAAAGTTCTTAAAATCAACATAAAATGTAAAATCATTTTAAACAAATGATTGAAAATTAGAACAAAATGAATAGATAAACTAATAACAAGATATAGTTATAACACTCTTTTTAAGATGAATCTAAGGTTGCAAAGCTTCGAAGTATGGAGACCTAGTTTCCAACAATGGCTTCTTTTATCACTGCTCTGATACCATGTTAGTTTTTATAGATAGCAATATAATTCCAATATTATGTGCAACGAAATATAAAGTGGGATCACTAAAAGAATAACCAAGCACATAAACAATAGGCACAAAGATTTTAATATGGGAAACCATGAAGGAGAAAACCCAACAACCTTCTAATAGAGATAATTAGTTCAAAGAGTAATGTACATCGAAATACATAGTAGTCACATATAACAGAAAGATAAACCACAAGAATAAAGGAGATAATCCTCCAAGATAGTGAACCCTAGAAAAATAGTCTTCTTGCTATTGTAGTGAAATTCTTCCTTGAGTGGATTGAAATTGCTTGGTGAGAATGAGTGAGGGCACCTTTTATTTATACTTTATCATGTTGACATTTTCACATTCCAAGTGGCGTCAACTTGTCTTATTTTACCGGTATGACTTCTATTTGTGGTGGCATATTAATTGTCGTCTTCATGTTTTTGGTTGGGCTGATTTGGTGAGGAAGCCTCACACAACTACTACATCAACAAGGTTCACTTAGAAGGGCCTCACAAATGATGAACTGAAGGATGTAAGGGAGCATGGTACATGTCCACATAATAAGGTAGAACACACACACCCTATAGGTCTATTACAACTTTTACCTATCCCAGAGTAGATGTGGGAAAACAGCTCCATGGAATTCATAATAGGATTTCCCAAAGCACAAGGAGAGATTGTATATATGTGGTGGTGGATAGGCTCACAAAATTTGTTCACTTATTTTCCATTTCATCAAATTATACATCAACATAGGTGGCTGATCTCTTCTTCATATAGGTGTTTAGATTACATGGTATAGCTAAGACAACCATCGATGATCGCATAAAACCATGAGCTTGTCACTTCCAATATTGGAAGCGCTTCCAATATTTTTATTAAAACAAGAAGTGCAAGAGAAAATCCTAAACCATCCTTAATGGTGGAGAAAGCTTCATGCTCCCCTTCAAACTCAACATTTTCGGCTTCATCTTTAGACTCTAAGGCTCTTAAAGAGATTAAATCCTTTGCTAGGGTGAATAAATGATTTGTCTCTCCTCAAACATCAAGGGGGTGGGGTCCTCCCTAAATTTCTAACCTTCCAAAGTTGCATGGACTGTTGTAATCCGAATTTGGTTTTCTTGCAAGAACCTATGGTCTATGGGGAGAAATCCTATTGCTTTTCTTAGGATTAACAAAGGATTGGGGAGTGGTTTTGATGATACTGAAGGATTATTAGGTGGTATTATAGTTGCATGGGACCCTTGTAAGGAAAACCTGAAAGCCTTTAAAGTCTTAGTTGGAATTCTACTCTCTATTCGATTAATAGGTTTCCCAAAGGAAGTAAATTCTTTGAATTGTTATGTCTCATACCAGGTTAGGGAATTATTTTGGAACAAAGTGAGTTTGGAGGGAGCTCTAAGTATTCCAAACCTAATTTTGGTTGGTGACTTAAATTCTACTTGGGATTCCTCGAAGATTTTGGGAGAGAGAGCTTGAATAGACCCATTGACCTGCTTCTTCTTGGATTTGTTCAACTCTGCACATCTTGTCGATGTGGAACCCATTCTTATGAGGTTGACTTGGTGAAATTTAAGGCATGGTGATTGTGGGATTTCTTACCATCTTGACGAATTTCTCTTTGCGAAAGCATTCGTTGAGAAGATGTTGAGGTTTACAAACTAGGTGGACTCTTCTATGATTTCACACCATTATCCAATAATTTCGCAATTTGAATATGAAGGTGATCGCAAGAAATACCCCTTCAAATTTAATCAGAGTTGGATTAAAGAATTGGATTTTAGAGATATGGTTAGATAGGAGTGCGGTAAAAAAAATGGATACAATTAAAGAAGATTTGAACTCGCTCCAAGAAGATTTAAAAGCTCTCGACCTGATTCGTTGGTTCTACTGGATCGTTCTCTGGATCTTCAGCTTCACAATTGCCTGGCATTCGACATCATTAGCTGTATTGGAGCCTGGGACCATTGAGGTACATAGTATCAGTGTTTTTGGATTAAGATTGCTCGTCCTTCAGACCTGGTTTGTATTTCTTCTTTTGTAGGTTCAGATCGTGATCGATCTCTCAGGATTTATGAAATTTTAATCATCTTGTCTTCTTTTGTTGCTCTGTCTTTATTGTCAGAGTGTTATTTAGACTGATTCTATGTGTGATCTCTTTCTATGGCCTTTATAGCCTCCCCCCCCTCCTCTTCCTCCTGATATTGATGCATTAAAATGCCTCATAGCCTCCCGTGGGAAGAGAAAGGGAATTCCAATGGTGCAAACATTTGTTAAGAAACAAAATATTCCTTCTGTTGATCTGCCGACAGAACGTCCTTGCCGAACTTCCTTGAATCTAGAGAAATGTGGGATCATTGGGAAATTTACAGGACTTTGGCCATATTTGAAGGCAATAGATGGACGGGTTTAGTGAAATTGGAGGCCCTTGGTCTCTGAAAGAATTCACAATCATCTAGTTGGCAGAGGCTATTATGTTTTTGTGTTTGAATCAACAAATGACAAAGATCTTATTTTTCGAAATGATCCATATTTTATGGGTCCTTAGGGACTCTATTTGAATAAGTGGACTCCGGAATTCGACCCTACCCATGATGTACCTTCAGCTGTTCCTATTTGGGTTAGGCTCCCCCTTCTTCCCCTTCACTGCTGGAATTTAGAATCGTTGGAAACCATTGGGAATAAGCTCATAAAATACATTGATACAACATAAAGGAAAGATCAATATTCGTGCACATGAATTTTTGTTGAAGTGGATTTAGAGATAGGGTTGCCTAAGGAAATCAAGTTAAATGTTGTTGAATGGTCTCACATTCAGGATATTGATTATGAAAAACTACCTTTCGAGTTCCATCACTGCCATGGATATGGCCATTTCGCTCTCAATTGCAAGAAAAAATTAGAAGAAGAACTTGAAAAAGAGAAGACAAGTCAATGGACTCAAGTACAGAAAGCAGGCACAGCTAAACATGTGAAAGGTAAAGGAGGAAACACAGGGAATGGAGCTATTCCTATTGAGAAAAAATCTTTAAAATCCTAGACTATTGGAAATTCTACTGCTTCTTCAAATCCTTTTGTGGTCTTAAGTCCTTCTGATGATCGGAACTATCCTATTCTCGAAGAAGGTGACGTGCAGCAATACGAAGTTCATAAAGAAGATGGTGATGTAAATCGAGGGCCACAGGAAACTGAACTAGTATTCTTAGAAACTCCTAGTGTAGATGTTATCCTGTAGGATCTTCATAAATCTCCCAAAGGAACTATATATTCTCCCTCTTATGCAGATGTTCTAAAGAAGAAATCGGTAGAGAATTCTGGTTCCTCGAAAGAAGATGAGCAATTCACTAAAATGGCTGGAAGGAAGTCTCGAAAGGAGATCAGAGAAGAAGAAGCTGAGAGACTAAATATACAGGGCAACCGGGCAACAATTGAAATGTCATTAGGAAGAAGTAAGTGGAATAGGCCCCTAAAGGGAGGGACAAATCCCTTTTCCATGGGTAAATCATGCAGATCATCTCGTGGAATTGTAGGGGATTGGGGAATCCATTGAAGGCTGAAGCAGTTAAAGACCTACTAAAAATGGAACCTTCTGACATTCTCTTTCTCCAAGAAACAAATATAGAAGAGGAAGCTCTTTTATCCATCAATAGATTAAAATGGAAAAATAATGTAGGCATGGCAGTAAGTGCTCGGGGCACATCAGGGGGCCTAGCAAGATTATGGTCCGATGATAAATTTCTTCTAAAAACCTCGTATGCTACACAACATTGGATTTATACAGAATTACAACATTTATCTAGTAAGATTTACATTTCTCTCTTCAATATTTATGTCCCTGTTAATTTTCTCGAGAAAAAGTCTGTTGGAAAACTCCGTCAGATTTTATGGAACTTCCATTCTCCTATAAACATAATAGTGACAGGGGATCTCCATATTATTTTTGTTCCTAAGAAGAAAAGAAGAGGAATTTGGGGCAAGGATTCACTTCAAGAGGTCGTGGAATCTTTGATTCAAGCTAGAGACCTTTTCAATTTCAAAACCAAGAAAGGGTGATTTACCTGAACCAATAATAGAGTGGGGGTTGCTAGAATTTATGCATGTCTGGACAAATTTCTAGTTCAAATCTCATTGTTGGATGGAAACATTTTAATCTCTACCAAATTTTTTCCAAATCTAACTTCTGATCATCATCCAATTTTTGTAATGTTGGAAGAAGAGGAAAATATCAGACCTATTTCGTTATGGTTCGGTCCTCTTTGGATCTAGAGGGAGGGCTTCTGGGAAACAGTCACCCAAGTTTGGTCTCAATTTTTTGAAGGCTCCCCCAACTTTCTTTGGAAACAAAAACTTAAACACACCAAATACGCTTTGAAAAACTGGATTAAAACCCTTCTCCCTAATCCATCGAGAAGTAGGGAAGTGTCAGTGTAGGCTTTAGCTGAGCTTCAGCTTAGTATGGAGAAATCTGAAATTTCCAAATCGTAGCTGGTGAATGAGCATGCCGCGCAAATTAACTCTTTCCTCTCCTTTCACTAGGAAGAAGAACACCTGTGGCTTAAATCCCGTAGCATCTGATTGCATGCTGGGGATAAAAATTCTACATTCTTTCACAGGAAATGCAGATCCAGACTCTCACATAATCATATCTTAGAAATACGTACAAGTGATGGTGAAGTTATTAAAGGACAACTTCAATTACAACAGGCTGCTAAAATACATTTCCAGCAATTGTTCCATCAGGATGGTATTTTTGATGAAATTGTGAATGCTGATTTTTTATCCAACATACCTTGTTTGGTCATTCATGAGGATAATGCTGGACTAGTGAAACCTTTAACTGAAAAAGAAATTGTAGATGTTACATGGGCAATGGAGCTGGATAAATCCCCCGAGTTGGATGGATTCTCTATCCATTTCTATAGAGTTTGCTGGAACATTATAAAACATGACCTCTTCCGTATGATCTCAACTTTTCTTAAAAAAGCCAAAGTGGGAGGGAGCACAAATTCTACCTTCCTAGCCTTAATTCCAAAGGAAGTTAACCCAACATATTTTGATATATTTCGACCCATATCGCTTTGTAATGCTTCATACAAAATCCTGGACAAACTCTTAGCCAATAGACTAAAACCTCTGTTAGGAACTTTAATTTCTCCTCTCAATGGGGGAATTTGTTAATGGAAGACAGTTGATAGATAATGTGATTCAAGCAGAGGAAGCTCTCCATTATAGCTTTCAAAGGAAGGAGAAAGGCATGCTCATCAAGTTAGATATGAAAAATTCCTTTGATAGTGTCAATCTTTCCTTTCTTGATCAAGTTCTCAGCTCTTTTGGCTTTAGTGCATATTTTGTTCATTTTATAAAAGCTTGCACAGATAGGCCTTGGGTAGCGCCTCTTGTTAATCGTAGACCAACATATTTCTTCCAAGCTTCAAGAGGTCTTTGTCAAGGGTGTCCCCTATCTCATTTTCTTTATATTTTGATGGCTGAATCTTTAAGTAGAAAGCTTTCAGCTGAATTGGATGCAGGTTCTCTCCATGGCATTACGATTGCAAGAGGTGTGGATCCTATTAATCACGGTCTTTTTGCTGATGCTTCTCTCCTATTGGGAGGGGCATCCTTAGTCATCGCTCGAGCCTTCAATGGAATTTTACAAAACTTATGTTTAACTTCAGGAGCTTTGATTAACAAAATCAGGAGTGTTGTATATGGATGGAATGTTGACCACCTGTATATTCTCAGAATAGCACACTCCTTGGGATTTCCTGGATTCGATAAGTGGGATAAGATCAATTATTTGGGTCTTCCTTTAACCTTGGGACCCAACCCTTCTTTGCTGTGGTTGGAAGTGATTTGTAAACTAAAAAAAAATGGTATCCTGGGGTGGCAAATGGTTAACTAAGGCTGGTAAATTGATTTTTGATTAAGGCTGTCCTTTCAGCCCTCCCCATCTTCTAGTTCTCTCTGCTTCTTTCCCCCAATTCCATCACAGCTCAGATCTCCAAACTTCTTCGAGATTTTATTTGGGAGGGTGGAAAAGTTAATTACAATAAGATGCATTTGGTAAGTTGGGATATTATCAAAAGACCCACTTCGAAGTGTGGTTTGCAAATTCGAGATCCTGAATTGGAAAATCTGGCATTGGGTGGAAAACTCATCTAGAAGTTGTATGCAGACAAAAACCATCCGATAAGTAAGATCTTCTGGATGAAATATCTAAAGGGTGGTTCTATGAGAAACTTAAAAACCACAAACACCCATACAGGCACAACAATCTGGATTTTTTTGCAGAAGAGGAATAGATAATATTCACCATCATCTCTATAGAATCCCTGGCAACGGGAAAAGGGCTTTATTGTGGGATGATAAAATCTAAGGAAACCCACCTCTTTCCTCTATCAATTCGCTGAATGAGATCAAGTATTGGTTAACCAAGAAAGGCCTTCTTAGGCTGGCAAACATTTATATTTGGGACAACGCTGGGAATTGGGTTGGATGGTCTTTTCTTGAGACCCCAGAACATCTTCTCTATCAATAGAAATTGCTGATTATATCGTTATATGGAAGTGCACCAGTTAACTGATTCTATAAAGATGAATGGGGATGGGGCCATTCTAGAAAATACTCAGCAGCACAAGGTTTCTCTAAATTTCAAATTCCCCTTGTCTCTAGCTTATCTCCTGTGATCTAGAAATCTATCTGGTATTCTTACAGTCTCCCCAAGGTGAACTTCTTCACATGGCTGCTTATGCACAGAAGGGTGTTGACAGGAGAAAACTTGAACAAACGCGGGTTCCATGGACTGTTTAGGTGTTTCCTTTGCAACTCTTCCATTGAAACGTTAGACCATATTTTCATTGACTGTGTTTTTTCTCAATTGGTGTGGGATTTGGTCCTCAATGGCCTGACTGCTTCTGCTCCCTTCCAAATTTCAGTAGTCTCTCTTTTTACTTCTTCGCAAGACCAGATTCCAGAAACACAAGTTAAAAATTATGAGTTGAAAAAACTATGGCAAATTGTCCTGAAATGCATTTGGTGGAAGCTATAGACAACACATAATGATGGGATCTTTAACAAAATGTTGTCGACTCCCTTGAGCGTGGCAAAAAAAATTAAAACTCTCATATTGGAATCCGTATGCAGCTTGATTTCTCTCTCATCATTACCAACTGAGGCTAATACGTGGCTGGGTAACTACACACTGGAACTAGAAGAATGATCTCCTGTAAAACGGTGCGTTCCCATTCATGGGGAATATGTTGCAGTGAAGTAGAATTTTTATCCTAGTGGAAGAAGTCCTCCTCTGCTACCATTTTTTTTATGGTGCATCCAAGGGAAATCCCAGGACAGCCAGAACCAAGGGTCTGATTATTTCACCTGTTAGTCAGATCAAATCTTGCTTCAGTTGGGGACTAGGATTAATGTCGAATAATCAGGTAGAAAGTTATAGTCTCCTCAAGGTGCGCCAGATTGTAAAGGAGATCGGGTATAAGTCAATTCAATTTTTTGGAGATTCAGAGTTGTTGATTAAACTATTAAACTCAAAAGGTCATTTTAAAAATTCAGCCTTGAATAAAAATCCACAGAGAATCCAAAATTCATTGAATGAGTTTGAAAATGTTTCCTCTTTCCATATTCTGCAGGAATTACATAAAAGTGCATATTCTCTGGCAAACAAATCTTGCCTGTTGTCAGAAGGTAATCTCAGCTTCAATGGAGAAGCTAACGCATTTCAACCAATTCCTTAAAAATTGAGATCAGTCTAGGAGTTATCACTTCTTTTTGTAAGAAATTGTACATTCTTTGATTGTCATGTAGTTTTAATATTGCTCTGTGTGTAAATAGCTGATTAGGCAATTGCTAATTTTGACCTGGAATTTTTTGATAAAAAAAAAATACTACCCGTTTGTGTTAAAAAAAAAGATAGGAGTGGGGTAAGAATGATGGCTTGGATTCTCTTTCAGCCATGTCTAAATTGACAAAAAAAATAAAGAACTTGAAGATGTAGTTATCAAATGGGAATAAGATCAATGGTCCTCTTTTAAGAAAGATCTTTTACACATTAAGAAACAAATAGAAAGTATTTCCACAAAAAATGTGACAATAATATATAAGCTAAAAGATATGGAAGTGCTAAGAAGCTTGGAACAAGAGAAATTAAATATTCTTGATCTAGAATAGGAGAAGTCATGTTTGAAAAGAAGGGTTACCTGGCTGGCTTCAAGTGATAAAAATACAATTTTTTCATAAGTTTGCGGAGCACAGAAATTCTATAAATTCGATTTGGGATTTAAAAAATGGAAACAATGACAGGATATCAGATTTTGGTACACTTCATCAATTGGGATGGTCTCACTTCAAAAATTTATTTCAAGATCCATGAAATTTTTTGGTTAGAGAACAAATTAGTGTGATCAAAGAATACCCGAGGTTTTTTTCGAAGGTAGAAGGTGACAATATCTTCAAGCCAACCACCTTGGAATAAATTAAGGAAGCCCTAAAAGATTAAGCAAGGTCCAAAAGTCCGGGTCTATATGGCTGGAATATGGAACTATTATTAGACTTCTTTGATTTCATGGGAAATTACCATTTGGAAGCCATTGAAGAATTAAGGGTTACATGATTTTTTTTGGTGCTTTAAATTTTACATTCATTGCTTATCATCCAAAAAACTCCTATCCAGAGGATTTTAATGATTATGATCCTCTATCTCTATGTAATCTTATGTATAAAGTGATCTCAAACATTATTGCATATCAACCGAAACCTGTATTGTCTAGTCATATGTCCCTGAACAATTTGGGTTCCTAGATAATAGAAATATTTTGGAGGCAATTGGAGTGAGTCAAGAAGCATATCACAGTATAAAAAGAGAAATATGAAGGCCATTATACTTCAAATGAATCTTAAAAAAGCATACGATAGAGTTCACTCAGGGTTCTAATTAGGACTAGTTCTTATGCAGATTGGGATTCCTTACAGAGTCATTAAGTGGATCATGGCGTATGTATCCATAATGAATTATGTAGTTCTATTGAATGGAAGGCCTACATAGTTCTTCACAACATCTCGGGGTTTGTGTTAAGGGTGTCTGTTTTCCCCTTTGCTCTTTTTATTAATTATATAGGGTTTAAGCAAACTGGTATCAAAGGATAAATCCAAGGGAAACTTACAGGGTACCAAATTTGGCTCTCAACTATCTGTAACTCACCTCCTGTTCGTTGACGATGTTATGATTTTTGGCATTGGATCAACTCAGGAATAGGTATGATACAATAACATAAATTAACTATTCTGTGGGGTCTCGGGTATGTCTATAAACCTTACCAATTATTTCTTTTTGGAAAATGGTATAGATACGGGGGATATTTCTAGAATAAAAGATCTGTTGCCTCTGCAAGTATCTCCCATATCTTCTAGCTTGAAATACATGGGATACTTTATCAAACCAAATGGCTATTCAGATGGGGATTGGCATTGGTTTCTTAACAGTTTTGATAAGAGAATAAATCATTGGTGTTGGAGGTGTCTATCGTTGGGTGGGAGATTGGTAATGGATAAGTCAATATTGGAAAATTTGTCGGTCTATATTACCTTTCACTATGTAAAATTCCAAAATCAAATTTATCAATTATCATCTTATATTCTCACTATCAATTGGACTTAAATTATTATATGAAAGTATTTACCTCACACACCTACTCTTTCTCTTCTATAATATTTAGTCTCTTGGTTTTTAATATTTTAAATCATTATAATTTCTTTTTTCATTCGGTCATTTTAGATTCATTATTTCTTCAAAATATTTAGTTATGATTTTAGGATTACATCAACAACCGATTGCATATAAATATTAAGGATAAGGATGATATAGTGGTTTCTATGATCATCAACTTTCAAACAAAGTTTTGATTCGTTATTTTGCTTCTTGTTGAAATAAAGTTTTGATTGTTTATTTTTCTTGTTGTTGCAATTAAAGTTTTGATTCTTGTATTTTTAGCTTGAGTTTGATTATCTAAAACCTTAAAAGAGCTTGTTTATATTTAATTTGGGGATGGAGTTTTGTACATACCATATAATCATTATATTTTAAGTGTGAACATCCTAATAATTATATTAGATATTGTCTTTTAATGGTCACTTCTCACATTCTACCTCCTTAAGTGTCTATATACATAAAACCCAAGATTAGAAGTTCTCAAAAAATAATGGGTGGGTCCAAGTGGTCAAAAAATGTTCTCAAAATGTCAAATTATCTCCTAGACCTCAATTATTGCAAGTCAAACCCTTAGTGGCCCCAAGTCTAATGCCTCACAGACCATTGAAAACAAGGAAAATATCCTCTATTCCTTCTTTGTTGGTACCTCTCGAGGAAGTGTTTCAAGGTTCGGGTCATTGCCTCCAATTTGCATACCCAAATAAATCTAATTGCCTCTCTTGGTAGCACAAGATAAATTATTTTTTTCTCTCTTTAATTAATAACTATTTGGGATTTTTTATTAGGTAGATGGACAAATATTATATGTGTTCATGCCACCAGTTAACCATAAATGATGTCCGTTGGAATGTTAGAGGTATAAAAATCTATATAGGAAATAAATGGTTATTAAGATGCATACTAATGTTTCATTAATTGAAACTTTGTGGTTACAAGAGGTCAAAACAACTATTTATTTGTTAATGATAGCCATGCATTTTATTTGGTCATGTTATTATGTTTTTGTTTCAGACCATGTAGTGGTAGTGTAGCATTGTTGGTTGCACCACTATTTGTTCTGGTAGTTATTTCATTTGGGACTAACCTAACATAAAGGTCAGTAGACACTCCAAAATTGGGATACTGTCACCCGAGCATCGACCTTCAAAGAGGCCATCCACAATGGTGGTGGAAATGGGTATGCAAACTAAAAGGTCCATTAAAAGTGCACATATTGTTGTGATGCTTAATAAAAGTAGGGTTCTAACATGGGATTTAATGAAAAAAACAAAAACAAAAGGAAGGACCTAGATGGTGTGCCTTATTCAAGGATGATGATGAATTTGTGCCCCACCTATTTATAAAATATCCCTTTACAAAACAAGTATGGCAGTTATGTGCAAGGAAATTACAAAAACATTCTAGACGGGATAAGAGATAGATAAAAGAATCTTGGAGAGTATGGACACAAGAACTAAAAAAAATTGTATTAAATCCCTTCCCTTACTGATTTGTTAGAGGGTTTGGATAGCGAGAAATTTTTCTATATTTCAAGATAAAACAATTTTTCCTGAGATCATAGCTGCACAAAGCCTCATAATTTTGTAACACTTCCCATAAGAAAAAGGTACTAGTTCCATCTGCTTCATCACCGAGAAATAGGTGGATCATTCAATCCCCTCGATATATTTTGATGGTGCCTCACAAAATAGTGCGCAACATTGTGAGGGGGGTAGCTATGATCAGTCTCTGGATCTGGAGCTGAATTTCTATAGTGCTGGTATAGGAGTAGATTAGGGTTTTTTTTTTTTGGAGTTCTGTCCAACCAAATTCTTTGATCTTGATATCTAAACTTCGATTATGAGGAGGAGATCAGTCCAGGCATGGGCTCACTAAAAAATTCCAGTTCTATGGAAAGCCCTAATTTTCGATAGTAGTGTCGGGTCCAAAATTGAAAAAGCTTAGAATTGGATTCTGCTTCAACAGAAAGATGCGCCCTGGGGAGGAGAGTTAGTCCAACCTTCTTTTGCTAAAAATATGTGGAGAGAGATCCAAAAAGTAGGAAGCCCTAGTTCTCATAGCTGCACACTGTCTTCTTCTCAGGTTAGCTCTAATACCATGTTAGATTTTTAACATTAAGCTAGCATTATATTAGGATCTTTTACTTGAGAGAATAACAAGCACAACAATCAAATACAAGAGACAATGAACACAATGTTTTTCCTTGGGGAAACCATAAATGGAGAAAACCCCACAACTTCCTCAGAGATAGAATCAACACCAAATAGCAAAGCCGCAAAAATAGTAAGATGATCTCCCGACAGCAGTAACCTCTTTCTTCTTGGCCCTAGTGTCTTCTTCTTCCTCAGATATGCACTGCAACTGAGTGTGAGTGAGTGTGTGATAAATAGAGAGGCTCACTCTTGATTTATACTAATTCTTGACTTGACAATGACTCACTAGGGCCAACTTCTCTAGGAGAGTCTAATAACCCTAGTGCCCCGGAACTGCGGGGACTTTAACCCTTGAACAATAGGAGGGTTACCCACAATGACTTGACATGACTTGTTTACATTATAGAACCTCCTGATAGGAACATCGGGGCATGAAATGACTCAAATAAATTATAGACACTTCCCAGAATAAACATCGGGGTACAAGACATAAGATATACAAGTGAATACATTCCAAAGTTACAAATACATCAACAGAATTGGTCTTTGAGGTACAAATATGGGTCTATTGAATGATATCAATCATGTGAAGAGATTAGTTCAAATTTTTAGAGAAAAAATGTGGCTGTGAGCCTTAAATGCACCATAGTAACATAATCATCCATTCACTGATACACTCACGTGGGTTTCAAGACTTTACACACGCAAATTCATGTAAGTTTCTCGAGAAAAGTTGTGCAGTTGTACAAAATGGTGGATTTTTTCCATTTTAAGGTTTAATTCCCATTTTGAATTTGACGAGGATGATACTAATGACCTATGTTGTATGTTGATGATGTCCTTTTGCAATAATTGTCTAAATACTTCATCTGTACGAGATTTATGTGATACCATATGCCCCCTGATGTGCGAGATTGGGAAGAACATGTATAACCAAAAGACATCATTGTTTATTTCTCTCATGTTGATATTATAAATTATGATAGTAAGATAACAATTTTTGAGAGTAATGTAATTCCTATAGGGAGAATGTTGGTGATGGACATTGAAGTAGATAAATAATATTTGACACATTAAATATGGGTTTTTATACAAACAAGTGACATACACCCCTATGCTCATGAAATTCTATGAAATAGGATTACAATAAGAGGAAACTATGAAATACTAGATGTATGTTGAATTTGGATATGAACCCATAATAGGTAAATGTATCTTAAACGGGTGGTCATGTTGAAAATAAATAGGAGAGGAATTGATGATGATTGCAAACAATCCACAAGGGTGGGGGACTTGAATAACAATGAATCCTATGAGTGGGGAACTTTATTATGTCATATTTACAAATGTTCTTAACTATAATTGTGAAAATTGCAACCATCATAATGTATGATCCCCCTTATGCAATAATCTTGTTGATGCCAAACATGGGGAAGATTACCGAGGTACATAGAACTAATGACTCTTCTTTTTTAGCTCGAGGTGAACCCTTAATTTTACGAGAAGGTGACCCAAGGTATAATCATAACTACCTTATCTCTCAAAATAAACTGATCTGATGTCGATGAGAGACAAAGTTGGTGGTAAAATGATGGTCTTACCATGAGAATCAAAAACATTTTGTAACCAACTAGGAAAATAATAAACCTTAAACAAGACAGGATGGCGTGTGTGGGGCTCATGAATTCCATTGATTTGAGTAAACGAGGTGACTAGGTTACAACAACATTTTTCAAACAATAATATAGAGTGTAATGGGGATGAATAGACTGCAAATTGGTCTTGAGGTGATTTTTGTGAAATGAAGGTTAAAAATGGTAGGGTGAATCTAAATGAAAAAACTAAAGTTGTTGTTGGGTTATGAACATAAGTATGCTAACCAGGGGTGGCCAATGGGTGCTTCCAAAATAATGTTGTCATGTGATGTGGTTCCCACATTTTGAGTGAGATTGGGAACAATTTTATTCCAAATGAATTATGTGTATGTTTTGTACAAACAAGCCTAATGGGTTCCCAATGAATCAATACCATGTACAAAGTATCCTTATGGGGATGAGTAAATTATAATGGTGTGTAAAGAGGGTGGGGCCCCTTTACGTTCTGCTCAGGTGTTGGTGATATGGAGAGAAACACATATGGTTTACACATCATGATGGGGATGGTAGGATTTATTTGAATCTCAACCATAATCTGTGTCTGGGAATCTGACGGGGAATAATCAATATGTAGCAATAAAAATGAATGTCTTTACTTGTCAATGTGGTGAATTATCATATTCCATGGGCAGGGAGGTTTGAAATCATGGGTGTCAGAATGTGGGAGGGTTTGTAATATTGTGCACACCTATGGAGGATCATGTTAATGCTTGCAAATGGAATTTTAGGTGGTGATTATTTTTACTAGAGGATGATGTCCTTATGGATTTAAGTGGTACAAATGGATAAATACAATGTAAAAATAGGGCATACATAGACTTTATGCAATATCAAGATGTTATACATGTTGGTTGGTCCCGTGGACCTTTTGATGGGGACGAATCTACTTTTTAGAAAAAATCATGCAGACATGATGGAAATACCAAAACATAAGAATGTTCATGATAATAAATATAAAAGTTCAATAATTAATGAAAATAAATTTACCATACTAAAATGACAAAAAATTGAGTGTTGATTGAATTTTCGGGTGAAACAAAAAAATTGTGCCATGCTGAAGAGATCATGATGTATGATCGTTTGATATTTGTTTTGTATGGGCCAATGAGCCCTATTTTGTATATGTATTTATGTGTCATATGGGAGGAAATTTTTTAATGTCATCCATAAGGTGAATTTTTTATATATAGTCGATGAAGTCTATGACACACACACACATACATATATACACCTCATTCTGTGGTTGTTCTCGATTTATATTTTTTGGGTTGTATGTGATGATTTGTGTTCATGTTTTTAGATTATTTATAGACGATGAATATAAAATAAATGTATTGTAAAATCATAATATTTATTCGCTCTGATTGATCAGATGTACTGCTAATGTAAAAAGTGACAATTTTGTACCTCATTAGTAATACATATATGTATGTATGTATGTATGCATGCATGCATGTATGTACGTATGTATGTATATGTATATGTGTATGTATATGTATATGTATATGTATATGAACATTATGATTCTAGATACATGTATGCACATTATGGTTTTGAACTGACAGACAAGGAGTTGCACTTGGAGTAATTTGTGAAAGAGACATGGATTACATACACGAAAGATATTGTTAAATTGTGCAATGAGGAGCTGAGAGTGTAGGTGCATGTGAAGATGTCAAATGTGAAAATGGATGTAATTGAATAAATAATCCAATGATGGAATTATACTTTTCTTGTTTATTAGAGGTTGGATTATGGCATGCACCACTGATATGGTAGAGTGCATGTGTTTGGGTATAGATTTCTTAAGTAGTGGATGCAAGATTATTTGACCAATGAATCATGTAGTTATTAAGGATAATATAATATTATGTATTGGTATTCATATACAAAGTAAAAAAAATGTAGGTCATTCATAGTATTCAAACTGAGATAAAGAAAAACTGGAAAAATGTGTGATCTATATAGTGTTTAGAGCAAGTGACGATGTAGGTTATGGGTGGGAATTCATCCAAGGTGTGATCATTTTCTAGAAACATTCATGGGATTGGAGGTGCTATAAATTTGTGTGACTTATCTAAAATTGTTTTTCGTGCATCGATGCAGTCATCTTAGTATTGTGACTATGGGAAGAATTCCTTCAAATACAACCTATTGACCAGGTTATTTAGAAGGCCTCCTTCAGGTAAAAAAAGAACATATGACCTTTTGTGTAGGCATTGATTGATGATGTAGGGGCCTTTCTTCATTAGGAAAAACTTACTAGGTCCTGGTTTGCTTTGTTTATTGGTATTGAACATGAGAACACTATTTCCTCTACAAAATATGCAGGGAAAAATGTGGTGAACATATTGGGCCTTGATACATTGCTTCATGGATTATTTTTTTGGTTATTAATCACAATTTTCCTCATATAGGTGTTCCAAATTCATAAATCATCGTTATAATGCTACAATATTAGTAGTAGTTCCATGGAGGTCTGGACAATAGGGATTCAACACTCAATGGGTGAGACTACCTCGATGGTATGAATGAGGTGGAAATGAGTGAATATAATCCTATTCTTAACATATGATCAATATTATCATCATGTTTATAATAACATGTGATACCAATTGGTTTTTTTTTTGTTGATTCTAAATTAGAGCATGATATTGAGGGATTTATTGATTGCCTCAACCTACTCATTATCTTGTGCATAGTAAGGGGTGGAGAAATCATATATGGAAACTGGTAAGAATGATAACCCTTGGAAAATATCATGTGGAAATCATGTTGAAAGTATTCAATTAATTGAGGGGGGAGGGTGAATCAATTAATTTATGTGCTTAAACAATCTTATACAATTTTAGAAAAATTTTTATCCATGAAGTTTTATGACAATCAATATTTTATGAGGTATTTTATATTCATTCTTTATTAGAAGAAACTCTCTTGCAACATATTTAACATGTAAAGCAAACCATCATCATTCAATAAAAAAAAAAAATACACATAGACAAAGCTTTCATGAGGAAACCCATAAAGGGAAGAACCTCTTCTTCTTAGGATGTTAGGAAAGCTTCAAATTTTGTACATCTTCTCTTTATTTGAGCTCCTACTCAAATGAGGCTACGACCTATGAAATAAAAGCACTGACTTGTAAATAGCACCAACTCTTAAAATTCTTCAGCACCCACTGAATCTTGAGGACAACAATCCTCCCTAGCACCAGCCTACCACCCTATTTTGCTAGAATTATTTTGAATCAATAAAATACATTGGTATTGATATAATGATGCTTACCACTTCATCTCTATTCTTTTCTTTTTCTCTGGTTTCATTATGCTATTCTCAGCATTTTCGTTCATTCTTCTTTTGGTTTTCTTTATATCTGCTTCTCATTTGTTTTGTCTCTGCTACCCATTCTCTATTTTTTTCATTGTCTGGTCTTTGGTCTGTTCTTTCTTAGTATTTGCTCTTTACTCTATCTCTTCTTCATATCATTCTTCTTTACTTACCGAGTTCGGTATCTCCACTGAACGGCTAACCCTACACAATTTTCTTCAACTAACCTTTATACACATACACCTCAATTGCTTCAGCTTCCCAACCTTTCATATTCCTGATCAAGAATACATTATCATTCTATAACTTCCTGTGACCGTTAGATTATACACATAACACTTTTTGACATTTTCCTGATTTACGCCTTTATGTGCTTCACAAACTTCCTTTTCCATCCGCCGTAGCGGTCATGAAATAGAGAAATCAACCTCCATAGCAGTCATTAACAAAAGAATCCATCCTCCCATTGTTACGGCTCAGAAGTCAGGAACTAATCTTCATATAAAAGCTCCACACTATCAACCTGCACAACTTAATTTGGGGGAATCAACATCAACTATTGATCTATAATCTGTCTTCATCAGAACTATCCAAACTTGAAAACTTTAACATTCTGCTAATTCTTTCACTTTTGATCGAGCGAGCATCTTCAGAATGTGGAATTCACCTTGTCTGTCGATCAACCTGATCTGTTGTCATAACCTTTGATCTCTGTAGCCTCTACCACTTTCCGCGAATTGAAATCTTGAATTTTTCCACGCTAGTTAAATCCACAGAATTATTCACAATCGTAGATCTATCTCCACTCCTTTCTCAACCACCCGATATTTCCATCAATTAACCTATTCTACAATTTGAAAATGTTTCTTCATCTGGGCATGTTCAACCCATGGAATGTTTCAGCGTCATTGGTCTTGCCTTGTGTCGATCTCAGCCCTTCCAAGTTGCACTTTTTAACGGACTCCGCAAATACAAAAACTTAATTCTACCTTGCATCTCTGATGCATGGAATTTCTTTCCACCATTGATCTTCATCATCTTAAATCTAAATTCCATCAATGACAACCATAAAACCTTCATGTCAGTATAGCCATCAATCTCCCCAACAATATCCCCCTTTGGCATTGATGAAAACCCAAAATTTCTGGAACACCTTCTTCTGATTTGTCAACCGATTTTTTCCAATTAAATGAACTTCTCCCCCTTTGACATCAATGTCAAAAAAAAATACTCTGAACAAAATAGCTCCCCCTATCAAGATAGACTCAAATACTTGTCACTTCAAACTCCTATCAGATGTTCAATAAACACAAGCTCCCCCTATCAAAGTGAGGAGATCAGTTGGAATCGGGTATTACACCCAATTTCTGGCAAAAATCTTTAAACTGATTCTTTGATAATGGTTTAGTAAAGATATCAGCAGTCTATTCCTTAGAAGGAATGAAATTCAATTGAACTACTATGTTTGTGACTTGATCTATTAGAAAATGATTCTTGATAGGAATGTGCTTAGTCTTGGAATGCAAGAAATGGTTCTTAGACATACTAATGGAATTTGTGTTGTCACAATGAATGGGGATGGGTTCAATATATTTCACCTCCAAATCTGCAAGAGTCTGAATCATCCATAGTACATATGTACAGCAAGTGGCAGCAACAATGTATTCAAATTCAGTAGTAGACAAGGATATTGAACCTTCATTTTTACTCATCCATGCTACTAATGAATCACCTAAGAAGAATGCACCTCTACTTGTGCTCTTTCTTTCATCCAAACAATTTTTCCAGTCAGCATCTGAATATGCAATTAACTGAAAATTTTGATTTCTAGGATACTAGAGACCATAAGTCATTGTGCCTTTCAGATATTTGAAAATTCTCTTCATAGTGACCAAGTGACTTTGTTTAGGAGCAGACTGAAATCTTCCTACCATTCCAACGTCATGCATAATATCAGTACAAGATGCAGTTATGTGCAGAAGACTGCCTATCATTGAAATATATGTTCTTTGATCAACATTAGGTGAAATATCATCTTTGCTAAGCTTGAAACCAACAATCATAGGAGTACTAACATGTGAAGAATCCTCCATCTGAAATTTCTTCAACATTTCCTTTAGATACTTCTTTTGGGTGATAAATAAACCTTTGTCACGTCCCCATCCCTCTGACCGGCGAAGAGGACGCGACCAACACCACAAACAACTGGGAATACAGCCCCATGAACATGTACAAATCATCAATGCTGAAAATGAGAAACTTAACATGATCCATAATAGGATGCATAGATACATAATTCTTCAATCGTACAGAGTTACCCAATAATCAGCGGAAGCAACACACATACATTCCAGCATTCATATGTTCATCATAATTCGTAAAACAATAGATGTAAATTGCAGAGATGAAGTAACCAGTAGCACTTATCTTTTTGATGAAGAACTCACCCACAACCAGCTACGTCATTGCAACGTTCCACCCAACCATAGGCCATCGTGCTCATCAATCTCTCAGCAACGCTGCCACCCCTGAGCTGGGCATGATTCCTCCAAGGATAAGGGTCAATGCAGGCTTACACATAGCCAAGGGACACAATCAGCCAAACCAACATTGCTGGGTTTGCCAGGCCTTCAACAATCGACCAAGCCAGCACAGTCCGAAGACCAACCACTGCATACCTGTAGCAAAACAATCCCTTCACAGCCCTGTGAAGAAGGCAAGGATGACCGATTGACAGTCCCAACCAAACGGTGTACACAGCTCAAGTCCAACCACGCTCCAGATTTGTTCTTGGCCCTAATGTGGCCAAAACAACTCAACAACAACACCCAAACCCAGGGTACTTCAGAAACCCAACTCACAATGAAGACGATGGCAGCTATACACAGTCCCAAAATAGGGACATCGTTGATGACAGACAACGACTCACTAAGAATCCATAGCGTCCCAAAACACAGTTGGACACCACAGCCAACAAATCGTGGGGGAGATGACAGATCCCGTCCCACAATGAAATAGCGGAAAATTACACAGTCCGACAATGGAGAGAAAATAGACTCTCGGCATGGGCAGAAGAAAAACACAACCGCAGACCACAGCAGACAGCATACACATCCATAATCAATAAGGAGACATATACATACCGCCAAAACTGGTGTGGACCACATAGGCACACGGCCCTGAGCGTGAATGGCTCCTACACCCGAAAATCCTGGGTGACAGCTATGATTTCATCCGCTCTCTGTGTGAGGAAATCAACGCAGAGTTCCTATGCGTGAGGAGAGAGCATAACGTTTCTCTGCGTGATGATCCCATCCTGCGCGTGAGGAGAAACAACTTCGCCTATGTGCACGAGTCAACAGACCAATGGGAGGAACAAACAGACCATCGAGAGGAGGAACGAGCAGACCACCATTGTGAAGGTTGAAGACCAGGCGTGAGAGCAACCGACCATAGTCGTGAAGATTGGAAACGTGGGAGAGAAGAGTGAATGCAGTCGTGGGTGGAGTGGGTGCATGAGCAAGGGGACTGACAGTCCTCCCACCCCACTCCCAAAAACAATAACTACCCCAACCACCAGCAACCATTCTCCAAGAAGGTGGTTGGATAAAACAATAAAGAGGTTGAAGAGGTTGGATGAGACAAGGAAGATGGAAAAACAAAACAAGGTGGCAACACATGGGTTTTCCCCCCCACACCTTATCCTTTGGAATCATGCCCTTTTCATTCAATGTTGCACTGCCGTAGCTGGTTGTGGGTTTATTTTATTTGATGTGCATGTTTACCTGATGCCGAATTATAAGGTGTCGGATAGCGCGACATTCCATCGGCAACTATCCCCATTGCCGAAACATACACAACCAAATCGATGGTGGGGATTTTTCCTTGAGCTCCTCACCACGATTAATTAAATTATATACATCATGCAAACGGGGTCAAAACCAGGACGTTACATTCCCCTTCCCCTTGGAATAACACCGTCCTCGGTGATCCAATACATAGGAATACATATACAATATATATACAATTGCACATCAAAATTTCAAAATTTTGCAGATCTGTCCCATGTTCCATCATCTACTTTGAACGTTCAAGACCAAGCCCCTCGGCTTCCATGGACTTCTCCTGTTGTTTCTCAACTTCCAGCTGATTCCGAGGTCTAGGAACTTTGCGGCTATTGCCTTCATCATGTTCCCTCATTGGAAAGTCCCAGCGTAAATGATGTTCTCCGCATCTCCAGCATCTCACTGGCTGCTTCATATTTACCTGCTCAATTTCCTTTGAGTCTTCATGCCTGGACCATTTCTTATCGGGTCGCTTGGATGATTGTCCCATTGCTGATCCACCTTCCTTTCCTTTGCCGATTGCTCCTAGAAGGTTTTTCACCTCCCTTTGCAACCCAATAGAGTCTTGCAAAATCTAGTGGTTCATTTCACTCTGCCTTCTCTGTATCTTGAGCATCTCCCCAAGGTTCTCTTGGGTCTTGGAAATCATTTGAAGGATACTCCCAGCTAAGTCCAATAACTTTTGATCTGCTGCCATAATCAACGTGCACCACCTGGTATCACCTTTCCTCACCTGTGAAATGCACCATTGAAATTCTATCAGACCAAGCATAATGTAGACATTAAAATCAGTCAATTAATTTCCCTATTTGGCATGACAATCCAAGTCTCCTCAATGAGGCTTTCATATTTTTCATGCCTTCCCAACAACCACACGAGCTCATTCATGTCCATTCTTGGGCAGGGAATTAACTATTCCAGCATTCACAAATTTACTTAAACAAATACACACATTTCATTCTCAATCATACATGCATTCAACAATCTTTTGTTTTCACAATGCATAAACATACATATAATCAAAAGGCAAGAGAGAGCAGTAAGAGTTCCCCCCCCCTTTATTTTGTTCCATCCTGGAACCCACACCATCACTGTGGCTTTTCATGCTCTCAGCCTCTTTCACTTCACCGTGAATGCTTGACCAATCCTTTTTGGTCATGACACTTAGTGTCTTTGGTCTATTCCATACTTCTAAACCATGGAGTCTCTCCACATGGTTTGTCTCAATTGCTGGGGCTCCCCCATCTTACTAGCATATTTTTCATTACAACTCATTTCGAGCTTTCTAGGACAGTCACATGTCCACATGCACCCCTAGGATGCTCTCATAGTCCTCGCTTCCCGCGATACCTATATCCAAACATTGAATAGATCCACATGTTTAGTTTATTCTCATCAGCTTTTATCTCTAGATAAAGAGCTTTAAACATTATAACCAATCATATACACATGTATATTCATAAGCAAAAATAATCCAATACTTATCTGTATTGTGCGTTTCCTCGTTCGTCCACAGGATCCTGCTTCACTTTGCAAGCCTTGGGATCGTCTATGGACTTAGATGTTAGGTTAGCACGCAGGCTACCCCACAACATCAAATAATTAATGTCCAGCCAGTACACCCTCATGTCAACTAGGCTTGGAACTTTACCACGACCATTTCTCGGTCTAGGATCTACTATGGATCCTCAGGCATATCACAGCCCAACATACACTTATACCAGCACACACTTATATCGACAATAACCCTTACTCCGCAAACCCTCTCAAAAACCATTTACCTTTACCTTTAGGGTGCAACACCCAACTGCATCTATTTAGCCTGTCAACACAAGCAACACAAGCAATACAAGCAAACTCATCAGCGTTATTGCTCTAAAACTATAATCACATTTTGTACCATTTTCTATCAAGTATTGAGACACCAGGAGTGCGCCCACTCCCTAGGGTGTAATCAATATTGAAAACCCTTTCATGACTCAACATCGGAAAAGTGTGCACTCTCTTCTGGTGTGTGCCACGTAGGCCTTATTCATACTCAAGCAATCGGTCATCATGGAAATAAATCAAAACATGTTATGCATATAAAATTTAATAATTTAACACGCATATTCTTATCAAGGGTTACATAACACTTATCCATTTGCTGTCGCAGTATACTTTTTATTTATATATCCGACACAGTCGAGCCATCAAGCAGTTGGGGAAAGGCTAAATGCTAAGCTGGTGAGCTCATGGCAGAGCTAGGAACACCTACACCAGAACTAGCCTGACTTCTAAGACACCCACACACACCCAGCACAAGGAATCAGTCCCTTCTCTGCTACATAGTCCCTCAGGCCTTGCATTCCCTCCCAGTGCTATCTCGGGGTTGTGGAGAAGAAAGCCAGCCCTCTAGCTCTATCTGTGTGGTTTCCAATCACCAGGTTTAAGCAAACTAAGCCCTCATCCCTTCTTCCTTTTGCATTTCATATCCACACATGCCTTACTGACATAATTTATACCATCTCACTCATGTTACTACTAACATGCAGTGCAAATGAGACATTTCCAAAATGTCCAATGGCGTTTCACCCGAAACCCATTTCCAAGGGAAAACCTTTCCATGAAGTTTGGATTATGCAAGCCATCACACATGGTCTTCCTGCAGTGTGTACCCCTGACACATTCATCAAATAGCCAAACAGTCAATCATTACCTAATACTACAATCCAAATTGACTGTTCCATAACCAAGGAATGACATTAGCAATCAAATTCAATAAGAATTTGCAATTCTATCTACTACAGAAATTGACTTGCTCAATTGTGGGTCTCTTGTAAGTAGCACTACTATGCCCATTGTAATTTTATGCTTACTATCATAACATGAATACCCACTTACCATGCGTCCACCTGACGCAATCTTATACAAGCCAACCATAATTAGTAGTCGTCAGCAATTCTTAAATCCGAAATTCACAATTCAAATTTAACAATCCTTATGCATACTAACTATTTTCACAACCATGAGACTCTTCTCACAAGGTTTGGCTCTTTCACATGGTAGATTCTGGCATTGGTCATGGTCTTACCTCTCACTGCCATGCTTGAAATAATCTACCTTAAACCTGAGCTTCAATTAACCAAACACAATCTTATGCAAGCCAACAGTGACTAGTAGTTGTCAGCAATTTCTTAAATTTGAAACTTCATAATTCAAATTTAACAAGCTCTTTCACATGGTAGATTCTGGCATTGGTCAGGGTCTTACCTCTCACTGCCATGCTCGAGATAATCTACCTGAAACATGAGTTTCAATCAACCAAACACTTGGTAAGTCTGGATGCATATAACCTTTTCATTGCTACAACCATCATTGAAGCATTTTCAGAATTTATAAAATTCAAATACTTCCAGCTGTTAGTCACATCAATATTACCAAAATTCATTTACTTCATGCAATCATTATCATACTAACATTGCAAGTTATAGTCATATCATCCATGCAATTAAATGAAATGTTTAGATACTCCTTACTTCACAAGCGTATCATTCATACCACCTTGCTCTTCCATAGAGCATTTCTGGTAGCCAATTGATCATGACTATCCTGCATTCATAGCAACCTTTGAAATGGTTCCTGAATTGTCATCAACTCATCATTCCAGTCATTAGTCATTCACAGTATCACATGCACTCATCTCAATGCATTCATGCAATGCACCACAACATTGCACCTATACTTACTTTCCTTGGGATACTAAGCTCAACCAATATATGCAGGCATGACACCTTTCTATATTCCAACATCCACATGGTATGAGGTCCCTTACCTTTACCACTCCTTGGAATTTTTCAAAAATCAAACTCTTACCTGCATGGGTCGTACTTACACCCTTGACATGACCAATTTGGTTGGTCCTTGTAGGGGATTGCAGAATTTGTTCACCAACTTTTGTTATGGACTTGTTGCCTCATCCCTTTCTTCATAGGGTTTCTGGTCACATTCATCAGCATCAACAACATATTCAGCTAGGTCCATGTCATCGTTGGTGTTTCCACTAATTCCAACATCAAAGCAATGATTATCATTAGTGGTTTATTGTAAATGTATAATCTTTAATATCCTATGTATACAATACATATCCTCATGCATTTCATGCATAAAACTTAGGAAAGGTAATTATAATCAGCAAGGTAGGGTTTTAAGGAAACTTCCATTTTCAAGTCTTTCATCCTTGCATGGAACTACTCTTCCACACAGCAGTTGATTGACTTCATAGTCCTTGCTACCCCTGGGCATGCAACTGTCCATATTTGTCCCTTTGATAGCAGCGGCCCTCATTAGTACTTTGCTACTTGATGCTCAGATTCTGGTGTCTTACCCTTGTTCCCTACTAGATAAGATTTCCAACGCATATCCACATACTCCATTATGACTTTGGGTGTGAAAATCACACTACTTCTAAA
Organism: Pseudotsuga menziesii; assembly: GCA_001517045.1. Classification (NCBI taxonomy): domain Eukaryota; kingdom Viridiplantae; phylum Streptophyta; class Pinopsida; order Pinales; family Pinaceae; genus Pseudotsuga; species Pseudotsuga menziesii. The sequence goes on along the minus strand of LPNX010818237.1, from coordinate 157,538 downwards.
ATGACCATTTTCACCAAATCTCTACATTTTGGTTGCCAACTTTAGCCACCTCACTTCCGTTGCACCATTCATCTTTTATGAATTTTGGGTCTTACTAATTTGCCCAAAACATAGGATTCTCTTTTCACAAGAACGACTGTCTCAAGGGACGACGGGGGTCAAGGGGGCTTGCCCCCTTGTTTTTTTTTGTAAATCTTTGACTTTCGCGCAATTTGGCGCATAAGATGGCTGCCACTTTCTCGCTTTTCAGCCCTGAAAACTCACTGAAAAATAGCTGCAAATCCCACAAAAAAATGGTTTAAATTTGCCAAGAAATCCCACGGAAAAACTCAGAATTTTCCTTTGCAGAATCAGCTCCCGAAACAACCAACCGTTCCACATAATCGATGACTGAATCCCTTCCGTAGCCGCAACAGCGGAACATCAACCTCTATCTTTTCTGATTGATGAACTAATTCTTTGACCGGCATCGAAAGTCTTTTCTCATCAGAAGTCTTGTGCCTTTGGCTTCCACAACGTCGGAACGCCAAACACGAACTTCTTCTGACAGCCGCTCTTTACTTAGAAAAATCTTAAACTTTCGGTGTCGGAGGTCTTTCTCGTCGAAAGACTTAGTGCTTTTCACTTCCGCAACGGCGGCACATGAACCACTTTCTCTTCCGATTGGTGAACTAATTTTTGACTGGCATTGGCGTCGGCAGTCTTTCTCATCGGAATACTTAGTGCTTTTCACTTCCGCAATGGCGGCACACAAACCACTTTCTCTTCCGATTGGTGAACTAATTTTTTACTGGCATCGGCGTCGGCAGTCTTTCTCATCGGAATACTTAGTGCTTTTCACTTCCGCAATGGCGGCACACGAACCACTTTCTCTTATGATTGGTGAACTAATTTTTCACTGGCATCGGCGTCGGCAGTCTTTCTCATCGGAAGACTTAGTGCTTTTCACTTCCGCAATGGCGGCACACGAACCACTTTCTCTTCTGATTGGTGAACTAATTTTTAACTGGCATCGGTGTCGACAGTCTTTCTCATTGGAAGACTTAGTGCTTTTAGCTTTCGCAACGACAGAACACCAAACACTAACTTCTTCCGATGGCCGCTGTTTACTTAGAAAAATTTTAAACTTCCTTTCACGACGTCGGCTATCGGAGGCCTTACCCATCGGGCATTTAGTCGTTTCTCCATCTGCAACGGCGGGCGCTCGAACAGCTAAATTCTTTCGATGAACTTCGAACACTTAGGCGATTTTTCAAAATTTCCCTCCAACTGTTCCCGTAGGGTGCACCTTCGCCTAACTCTTCCTCTACGGTGGAAGTCCGTTCCACTAACTCTTCTGCTACGGCGGAGGTCAAGTCCACTAAGTGCTTCGACTGAACTGACTGTTCAACACTTAGAAATTTTTGCAATTTTTCCTTCAAACTACTCCCCGTCGGCATGCTTCCGCCTAACTCTTCTGCTACGGCGGAAGTCTTTTCCACTAGCCCTTCTGCTACATCGGAAGTTGATTCCACTAAGTGCTCCAATGGCTCAACACTTAACCCAATTTTTTTTTCCAAAATTCCAGTCTGATTTTTGTTGGGCAGAAGGAAATTCTGCTTCTGTCACTATGCCTTGGCGGTCCATTCAGGCCCATGCTGCAACATGAGCTCTGATACCACTCTGTCACATCCCCATCCCTCCGACCAGTGAAGAGGTCGCGACCAACACCACAAACAACAGGGAATACAGCCCCATGAACATGTACAAATCATCAATGCTGAAAATGAGAAACTTAACATGATCCATAACAGGATGCATAGATACATAATTCTTCAATCGTACAGAGTTACCCAATAATCAGCGGAAGCAACACACATACATTCCAGCATTCATATGTTTATCATAATTCGTAAAATAATAGATGTAAATTGCTGAGATGAAGTAACCAGCAGCACTTATCTTTTTGATGAAGAATTCACCCACAACCAGCTATGTCGCTGCAACGTTCCACCCAACCATAGGCCAGCATGCTCATCAATCTCTCAGCAACACTGCCACCCCCAAGCTAGGCATGATTCCTCCAAGGATAAGGGTCAATACAAGCTTACACATAGCCAAGGGACACAATCAACCAAACCAACATCGCTAGGTTTACCAGGCCTTCAACAATCGGCCAAGCCAGCATAGTCCGAAGACCAACCACTGCATACCCGCAGCAAAACAATCCCTTCACAGCCCTGTGAAGAAGGCAAGGATGACTGATTGACAGTCCCAACCAAATGGTGTACACAGCTCAAGTCCAACCACGCTCCAGAGTTGTTCTTGGCCCTAACATGGCCAAAACAACTCAACAACAACACCCAAACCCAGGGTACTTCAGCAACCCAACTCACAATGAAGACGATGGCAGCTATACATAGGCCCAAAACAGGGACATCGTTGATGATAGACAACGTCTCACTAAGAATCCATAGCGGCCCAAAACACAGTTGGACACCACAACCAACAAATCGTGGGGGAGATGACAGCTCCCATCCCACAATGAAATAGCAAAAAATTACACAGTCCGACAATGGAGAGAAAACAGACTCTCGGCATGGGCAGAAGAAAAACACAACCGCAGACCACAGCAAACAACATACATGGCCATAACCAACAAGGAGACATATACATACCGCCGAAACTGGTGTGGAACACACAGACACACGACTCTGAGCGTGAATGGCTCTTGCACCCGAAAATCCTGGGTGACAGCTACGATTTCATCCGCTCCCTGTGTGAGGAAATCAACGCAGAGTTCCTATGCGTGAGGAGAGAGCAGAACGTCTCTCTGCGTGATGATCCCAGCCTGCACATGAGGAGAAACAGCTTCGCCTATGTGCGCGAGTCAATAGACCAACGGGAGGAACAAACAGACCATCGAGAGGAGGAACAAGAAGACAACCATTGTGAAGGTTGAATACCAGGCGTGAGAGAAACCGACCATAGTCGTGAAGATTGGAAACGTGGGAGAGAAGAGTGAATGCAGTCGTGGGTGGAGTGAGCGCATGAGCAAGGGGACTGACAGTCCTGCCACCCCACTCCCAAAAACAATAACTGCCCCAACCACCAGCAGCCATTCTCCAAGAAGGTGGTTGGATAAAACAATAAAGAGGTTGAAGAGGTTGGATGAGACAAGGAATATGGAAAAACAAAACAAGGTGGAAACACATGGGTTTTCCCCCCCACACCTTATCCTTTGGAATCATGCCCTTTTCATTCAACGTTGCACTGCCGTAGCTGGTTGTGGGTTTATTTTATTTGATGTGCGTGTTTACCTGATGCTGAATTATAAGGTGCCAGATAGCACGACATTCCATCGGTAACTATCCCCATTGCCGAGACATACACAACCAAATCGATGGTGGGGATTTTGCCTTGAGCTCCTCACCACGATTAATTACATTATATACATCATGCAAACTGGGTCAAAACTGGGACGTTACAACCTTCAAAACTCTGAGTGATTTGAAGACCAAGAAAATATGATAGTTCTCCAATCATGGACATTTCAAACTCAGATTGCATGGAATTAGCAAACCATTGAACAGAAGAATCGATAGTACATCCAAAAATAATATCATCAACATAAACCAAAACAACTAATAAGTCATCACCTTCTATTTTGATGTACAAATTACTATCAACAATGCATTTCTTGAATCCTTTTTCTTGTAAATATTTGTCTAATCTATAGTACCAAGCTCTAGGTGCTTGCTTCAATCCACACACAACCTTCTTTAGTTTGCATACATAATCATGATTGTTTGTTAGTGAGAATCCTCCAGGTTGATCCATATAAACTTCTTCTTCTGGATATCTATTGAGAAATGCTGACTTGACATCCATCTGATAAATTTTGGACTTCTTGTGATAGGGATAAGCAAGAAACATTCTGATAGCTTCCATTCTTTCCATAGGTGCAAAGCTTTCATCAAAATCTTGTCCTTCAATATGAGCATACCCTTTACAGACCAATCTAGCTTTATTCCTCACAATTTGTCCTTGTTCATTGATTTTATTCTTAAACACCCATTTGGAACCAATAACATGCTTGTTTGTTGGTCTAGGAACAAGTTCCCAAGTATTATTCTTTTCAATATGATCAAGCTCTTCATTCATGGATTTTATCCAATCTTCATCTTCATTGGCTTCATAAAAATTCTTGGGTTCTATTATAGATAGAAAATCAATGTGAGGATGTTCTGAATCCTTGAGTAACTTTCTTCTTGTTTGTATAGTCTCATTCTTGTTACCAATAATCTGACTTTCAGGATGATTTTTTCGAATAATTCTTGAAGAGGGTTTTACTGATTTTTGTTGTGAATATGTACCTTCATTATCTGACTTAGAGTCTTCCTTTTTTATTCTTGGACCTGTTCGTCTTCCTCTTCAGCTGTATCCTCTATATTTGATTCAACATTGCTTATCTGAATGTCTTTGACATGCATACCTTCATCAATTTTAATGTCAATGCTGTCAACCATTTTATGTAACCTCTTATTATAACATCCGTATCCTTTACTGTTTTTAGCATACCCCAAAAAGATACCTTCGTTAGCCCTATCATCATATTTTCCAAGATGTTCATCATTGTTTTTGATATAACATTTACTTCCAAAGACTTTAAAGTGCTTTATTGAAGCAGGTCTCCCAATCTACAACTCATAAGGAGTTTAATCACTGTTTGGTCTTAAGTGGGATTTGTTAAGAATATGAACATATGTGTGAATTGCCTCTAACTAGAATTTATGAGAAATATATCTTTCATTCATCATTGACCTTTCCATCTACTGAATTGATCTATTCTATTTCTCAACTACTCCATTTTGTTGTGGAGTCCCTAAATTTGTATATTCTCTTTTGATTCCTTGTTCATCAAAGAATTCTTTAAAGTCCTTTGAACAAAACTCTCCTCCTCTATCAGATCTTACTGCTTTTAATCTTTTTCCTATTTGATTCTCAGTCAGAGCCTTAAATACTTTGAATTTTTCAAATGCTTCAGTTTTTTCTCTCAGGAAAGAAACCCGTGTTAGTCTAGAATAATCATCAATAACCAACATAAAATAGTTTTATTTTCCTGTGCCTTCATTTCTTGACGGTCCACAGAAATCCACATGTACTAATTGAAGAGGTTTATCTGTTGATGTGAAGCTCTTGGATTTAAACTGAGTTCGAGTCACTTTTCCCATTTGACAGGGTTTACATATAGAGTCATATGGTTTTGATATCTTAGGAAAATATTTTACTACTCCATTGTTTCTAAGATTGATTAAATGATTAAAATTCAAATGTCCAAGTCTTCTACGCCATAGCCAAATCTCATCATACTTTCTTAGATGACACTCTTCCTTATCTTCTTTCAAAACATAGACATTGTTTTTTGTTCTTATACCTTTGGCAACCAATTGTCCTAAAGATATAGATTTAATTTTGACCTCTTTAGAGGTGAAAACAACTTCACATCGTTTGTCACATACCTGACTGACACTAAGAATATTATGTTTCAAGCCATCTACAAAAAATACATCTTGAGCTTTTCCTTTACTGTTCAGACTTACCAACCCTTTGCCTCTGATTTTCCCTGGAGCATCATTTCCAAAAGTTACATCTCCTGATTTGTGTTTGTTCAGAGATAGAAATTTACTTTTATCCCTAGTCATGTGTTTGGAACATCCACTGTCAATATACCAGGGGTCCTTTTGTCTTTGAGCAGAAAGCACTAACCCACACTGGTTGTCTTCTTTATTCTTCCATACTTTTGCCTTTTTAACTGAATAATCTACTATTGAATCTGATTCATAATTATTTAAATAGCATTCTATGGCTTTTTGTCCAAAATTATGACAAATATAACATTTTGGCATGTTGTACAATAGCTCAAAAGAATTGATATTTCTAGCATGAGCTCTTCTTCTAGTTGGAGATGTAATAGAATGATGCTCTTGTTGGATCATTGACTGTTTCACTTTATGTTGCAGCATTTGGTTATTGTTAAACATTCTTCATTGTATGTTTCTAAAGTTAAAAACACAATTTACAACTTGATGACCAAAGTCATAACAACAATAACAATAACCACTGAAAAAATTTTGGTACCTGAATTTTGGTTGTTTTCCTAAAATAGATTGTCTTGTCATTCTATTCTTTACCTCTTCTTCATGCTTTCTTTACTACATAGAACTGTTATCTGTTCCTATAGATATATCATCTTTACCACTCATTAGTTTAACTTCACTGTTGTTTTTATTCGCTTCAGCTTTGATGAAATTTATTGACTTTGTGTACTCTGGCTGATTGATGTTTTGAAAGTTAATCACGTTAGTTGTTTCCTTGTTTTCTGATCGACTGCTACTTGTACCTTCTTCATAACCTATACCAATCTTGTTAAAAGGAGATATTTGCTTAATCAATATTTTATTTAGTTCTTATGAAGCTTTAATACTTGACAAGTTTTGATGATAGAGAGATTGAAATTTCTCCAATTCTTTTCTGAATTTCACTACTTCTTCCTCCAATGCTTCGCATCTCATTTTTTTTTTTGATAATTGTTCTTTTAGAACATCGCTTATTTTCTTTGCTTCTTCTAGTTCTAACTTTAACAAGATACAATATGTACTCGGTTCTTTAACATTCTTTTCATATTGCATTATCAACTGTTTTGTTTTCTCTTCTTTAATATGTCAATTTCTTCCAATGCACTAATCGACTCACCTTCCATATCAACTACAACATCTTCATCATTCATATCAACTACAACATCTTCATCATTCATATCACTTCGAGCATATTCATCTTCAATATTTTCTATGGCCATAAGCATAAAATCATTCAATTTATCTTCGCAAGATTACTCACTGTCTGTAACTTTCCAGGGATCAACATCATTTCCAGGCAAACTTTTCTTTTTGTAGTTATTGTTTTTATTGTATCCTTTAAATGTGTGTTTCTCTTCACCAACATAGTTCTTTTATTTTTCCTTATAAGGTAATTTAGATGCAAAGTTCCCTACCTTACCATAGTTGAAACATTTAAAAGGAAAGTTCCCTTTATATTTTCCTGATCTAGTTTTCAGTCTTCTTACAAATTTTTCCTTAATCTCTCCCATTTCCGAATCTGCATGTTTGTCTACTTTAAAAGAAGCTTCTCTAATGGTAGATTTATCTTTATTGATCCTCATTTGATAGGTAGTTAAAGTTCCTAGAATTTGGTCAATAGATAAGGTTTTCAGATCATTCATTTCTTCTATTGCAGAGACTTTTGGATTGAACTTATCAAGTACAGATCTCAAAATATTTTGAACAAGAGGAGCTTCCCCAATATTCTCACCAAGACCCTTCATGGCATTCACAAGTTCTTCAACTCTTAAGAAATATTTACTAACAGTATCATCCTCATTCATCTTTAGTTGTTCGAATTTCAACCTGTAAGTTTGAAGTTTGGTATATTTTACTTTTTCATTTCCTTCATAGCTACTAATGAGTTTATCCCACATTTCTTTTGCAGATTCAAAATGCATTACCTTTACAAACTCATCTTCTGAAAGACCACTCAGAATAACATTCATTTCCTTCGCATTAAAACTAAACTCTAGCTTATCATCTTTGGAAGCTAGTACAATAGGTTTCGTATATCTAGTTTCTACCACATCCCAAACATCAGTACCTAAGGACATTAGGTATGTTCTCATTCTAACTTTCCAAAAAGAAAAATTCGTTCCATCAAACAGAGGAGCTTTATTGTTTGAACCATCATGACTTGTCATGTTTAAGCTTATCAGATCTTCCTTAGACTAAAGTAACCTCTCTCTGATACCAATTGATGAAAGTATTCAATTAACTGAGAGGGGGGGTGTGAATAGGTTAATTTATGTGCCTAAACAATCTTATACAATTTTAGAAAAAAATTATCCTTGAAGTTTTATGATAGTCAATATGTTATGAGGAATTCTATATTCATTCTTTATTAGCAGAAACTCTGTTGCAGCATATTTAACATGTAAAGCAAACCATCATCATTCAATCACACAAAAATACACAGAGACACAAATTTCATGAGGAAACCCATAAAGGGAAAAACCTCTTCTTCTTAGGATGTCAATAAAGCTTCAACTTCTGTACATCTTCTCTTTCTTTAAGCTCCTACTCAAATGAGGCTACAACCTCTGAATTACAAGCACTAACTTGTAAATAGCACCAACTCTCAAATTTCTTCAACACCCACTAAATCTTGAGGACAACAGTCCTCCCTAGCACCACCCTACCACCCTATTTTTCTAGAATTACTTTGAATCAATACAATACAATGATATTGATGTAACGATGCTTACCACTTCATCTATGTTATGTTCTTCTGCTTTGCTTTCATTCTACTATACTCGGCATTTGTTTTCATTCTTCTTCTGGTTTTCTTTATCTCTGCTTCTCATTTGTTCTACCTCTGCTACCTATTCTCTGTTTTTTTCATTGTATGGTCTTTGGTCTGTGCATGCTTAGTCTCCGCTCTTTACTCTATCTCTTCTTCATATCATTCTTATTTACTTACCGAGTTCGATATCTCCACTGAACGACTAACCTTACACAGTTCGCTTCAGCTCACCTTTATACAGGTACACCTCAACTACTTCAGCTTCCCAACCTTCGTATTCCTGATCAAGAATCAGTTATCATTCTATAACTACATGTGACCATTAGATTATACACATAATGTTTTTTGACATTTTCATGATTTACTCCTTTAAGCTAGTCACAAAATTCCTTTGCCATCCGTCGTAGAGGTCATGAACTAGAGGAGTCAACCACCATAATGGTCATGAACAAAAGAAGCAATCCACCCGTCGTTGTGGCTCGAAAGTCAGGAACCAATATTCATACAAAATCTCAACACTATCAACCTACACATCTTGATTTGGGGGAATCAACATCAACCATTGATCTATAATCTATCTTCATCAGAACCGTTTAAACTTGAAAAATTTAACATTCCTCTAATTCTTTCACTTCTGATTGAGCGAGCATATTCAGAATGCAGAATTCACCTTGTCCGTCGATCAACCTGATCTCTTATCGTAACCATCGATCTTTGTAGCCTCTACCACTTTCCTCGAATTGAAATACTGACTTTTTATGTGCTACTTAAATCCCCAGAATTATCCACAACCGTATATCTATCTCCGCTCCTTTCTCAACCAACCAATCTTTCCATCAATTAACCTATTCTTTGAATTGAAAAAGTTTCTTCATCCGGGCATGTTCAATCCACGGAATGTTTCAGCACCGTTGATCTTTCCTTGTGTCGATCTCAGCCCTTCAAAGTTGCACTTTCTAATGGACTCCACAAATACAAAAACTTAATTCTACCTTGCATCTCTGATCCGCGGAATTTTTTTCCACCATTGATCTTCATCATCTTAAATCTAAATGCCATCAATGGCAACTAGAAAACCTCTGTGTCAATCTAGCCAACAATCTCCCAAACAAATCATTTCCATCGTCAAATACCATTTTCCTAGGTATGCAAAATTGTTTGATGACATGGTTAAATAAAACTATAGCTTTCATGGCGTCAACGCTGTTAAAAGTGGGGACTTCCTCATCCCATTTGGTGATGTAACTAATGACAAATACGATATAATTGTTTCCTTGATATGATGTAGGTTAACATTCCATTAATATTATTTTGCACTTAAATAAGACATTGACAATGATGACTAGATGCAAAGGGGTGGGAGGGGCCCTCGTTTCACTGGTGAAGATTTAACAATTTCAACACAGTTTGATGGTGTGGATGTAATATTTGAAAAGTGAAGGATAAAAGTAGCTGTAACAGAAAATTCTTTGGGAAGTGGCCAATCATGATAAGTTTCCACCACACACACCATTATGGATATCATTAAATACTTTCCTAGCTTCATCATGAGATAAATATCTCCTCAAAATGGTGTCATACCTACGTCGATAGAGAATGTCTCCTAAAAGGAAATAAAGAGGGAATTGGTGATGGATATGGTGATGATCATCACATGAAATATGAGAAGTGAATTTTTTTGTGCAAAGGTATGTGAGGACATATCCATATGAATGATCTTCAACAGTAAGGATGAACATTCTAGATCCTAATACCAATTACAGTAGGCTTGTGTTGATGCTTGGGGTGTAATGCTGGAAAATTACGAGGCAACAACAGGAAGGAGAAATCCCAATATGAAAGGCCTCAAACAACCCTATGCAAGGATGGTTCTATCCCCAAATTGTTTTGTGTGACTGAATCCTACATATATCAGGATTTCGGTGGCGTTTTATGGGTAGATCCAAATGAATATATATTCCTGTTGGGAAGATCTATATCGAAAATCAAAATGATGTTAACTTTAAAACTAAACTACTTTACTTATGCTAAACCTAGGAAATGTGATTGGAAATAGAAGAACAATCAGATCTAAGGTGTTTGATAAATGTTATACTAGTTGATAAACATATGAATTATATCTAACATTACCATCTTCAAATAAAACAAGACAATGAAAAATAAGTTATTTTATTTAAATAATTGAAACATAAGACTATTTTTCAATGGTATTCCAATTAACAAATTATCATTAAAACGAGGATGGTTTCTTAACAGTTTTAGAAATAAATGAAATGAATTAAATAAACAAATTTATTCAAAACATAATGTTGCAGGAGCATCGAGTAAAATTCATGTGTTTTCTAATTAAACATGAAATGCTATTTTTATGCTTCTATGTAATCATTCTAGAAGGACAGGGTTAGTTGTCTATTTTTGTAATCTCTTTTATAGATAGGATTAGTTTGGATGAAATAATGGCAATTTTCCATAGATACCCTTGAATATTTCAAGAGGTTTCTCAACGATAGGTTAGTTATAGATTGCTTTTATTAGGAGTTCAGATCCTTCTATTCGGATCTGAAAGGTTTGATAGAGTCCTATATTAAGTGTCGAATGTAATGATCATAGACATGGATAAGGGTTAATGGATAATGGTGGTTGATGAATGAAGAGCATAACCACAGTCTCTATGAATAATTGAATTATTAATTGTCTTCATAAATAACCTGAAATGGATTGGATTTCCCTATGTATGAATGAATTGCGTGATTATGTCAAGAATCCTCAAAAGTCATGAAGATCGATATTTTTTCACACGAATGCAACAGGAATGAATTAATCATTTCACTGATAAATTCAACCGTAGAAATCTAAGTTAAACATTTGTAACTTAGAAAAATCTATGGTTGTGGATGAATTCCATAAGATAAAAGTGCACGAGAGATAATAGATCCGCAAAGTCAAAGTGAAGTTCCAACTTGATCATAAATCAACGAAAATGGAAGAATCTGCAAGAGATCAATGGCCATCCATTAAATTTCCTTTCTATGTGGAGGAATTCATCCAAGTCGAATTATGTGTGAAGTGTCTGGAAGTACAGAGGTAGGTATTGTGTAGGTTGGAGCACAACCTGGAATGTGTTTTCTAAGGGGAGGTATGCATGGTTATAAGCAAGACGACAACATATTCAATAAGTGGCCATTAAAACCATGTCCCACCTCCCTCCACCTCGTAATGTCTCGGGGAACCCATATCTAGGGGAGATCAAATGACATATTAAGAATGATAAATTTTTGTATTAATTAGAAAAAATAGTAACTTCCTATTTATAATATATAAAGTAACATCATTTAAAAAGTCTGCCCAATATTATACATCTCTTTTATATTCAGACTATTCCTTAAAAATAAATGTGATGTATCCAAAAGATTCCTTAAATATTAACATTATCCCCAAAATTATGAAATTGCATGGTACATATATTTTTTTAAAGCATTCCAAATTTCAAAATATCCCACAATAAATCTTCCTAGAATACCTCTCTACAATATCAAAAGCATGCAATAACTCTTTTACCTTCTTTAAAAAAACAATTGATCCCCTTTTGGGAAAAAGATATTGATACATTCACTTTGAAAATTGATCAATATTGTCCCAAAAAAACTCCAACTAAGAATCAACTAACTCCCTCTCTCTCTCTCTCTAGCATGACAATTGGTCATGCTATACCCATGCGTATTTTGTATAATTAGGTCCTAAACATTGAGATTGTATAGTTAGGTTGGATGGCTCCTTGTTTTCTAATGTATTCAGATTTATAATGTGAAAATTAGATCAACAATAAATAATGTATGTAACAAATGTGATAACATAGTTCATTACATAAAAATATAGAGCAAATAACCAGAGAGAATGTTTTATTACATCGAAGATTCAATGAATGTTCAGTGAGTTACATAAATAGGAAAGTCAATTTCAACTAGGTCAAGAGGCTATTTGAACTGTTCATGTAGTGAGTAAGAGACTAAGGAGGCTTAACAGCTAAGGACCCTTATTTCTTCATGCAAACTCTCATTAATTGGTTTCTACTAACCCAAGACTCCAAAAACATTAGTTATGAATGAAGGATGCTCATGCATTGGTTGTTATGAGCATGCAAAAAATTAATTAGGTCAATATAGAGATTGATAGCTAAATTTGGGCATGAATGGTCAATTAGGACCCAAGTTAGTGCATCACTCTCAATTACTAACAAAATTGAACTCTATCAGTCCAAAAATAATGGAAAAGCTCCCCAAATCAAGGGAGGCACTCCCAAATCTAGGAATGCACCTAGGTCATCCAAAATTTGTCATTAAAGTTTCCTAAACTTAGTATATAAGGTGGTTTTGGACCCTCATAGGTTAGAATTAATCTCTAGGGTGAGTCAGGTGGTCAATATCAATGAGATTTGTCCCACTAGAGTCATGAAATCAAGATCTACATCACTAGGTAGGATAATTATGCTGTGGAGGGGGTCTAATGCTCTAACATATATTACCATTCTACTAGAGGAAGCCACTTGACCCATTTTATATTTCTTTCCTAAACAATAGAAACAAATACAACTCTCTAAATGTTTGTTAACTATTTATGTTTAACCATATATTTGTATGGATTATATGCTGAACTCATAGATTGTATTATTCCACATATCTTTCATAACTCTCTTCCAAAACTTTATCGTGAATTTTGGATCTTGATCACTCACTATTGATTTAGGAAATTCATGAAGTTTATGAATTTCCTTCATTAACACTTCATCCACATGGCTTGTAGTATGTATACTTTGAATTCCACAAAAAGGTGCATAGTTTTTTAGGATGTCAACAACCACAAAAATGGAATCCTTACCTTCTAAATTTGGTAAACTTGTAATGGATCATGTTGATATTTATTCCCATCTTTTATTATGTATGTGTATATTTTGAAGTAACCTTAGAGACTTAATTATATATCCTTTATTTATTTGTCAAACCTAACATTCTCTTACAATTTTTTTAATATATTTCCTCATCCTCCCTCTCCTGTTACACACACAAAAAAAAAATTCTTTGATATGTTTTAAGGAACCTTGAATGTCCTACCATTAAAGAGTTAGAAGACTCCATTCATTTAATTTTTTCAAATTTGATTTAATCCATAAAACTATTATACGCTGTACTAGAGGATATCTCTCTTCTACTCCCAATGTTCCATAAATCTCTTCCTTTGGTTTATACAAATTGTATTTACTATCTAGTATTGTTTTCTTCTTGCCATTCATGGAGAGCATCTTCCAACCACATGGGAAAAAATAATGAAATGGAATATAAATAAAATACTTCTCTTCTATAAATGGAATATGATACCACATTGTCCTTCTCTTTGTTGTATATAATTTAAAAATCAAACCCTTGCAAATTTGCAACCCATTTTTGTTCCCCTTATGATGAAAATATTTGAAACAAAAAGTACTTTAAGTTGTCATAGTTTTTCTTAACATTATGATTCCTTCCAATGAGATATTGTCACCATTTTTTTGCTACATGTAAAATTCCTAACATTTATTTTTCATATCTAGATTTCACAAAGTATTTTCCCTTGAATTGTTTACTTTTAAAAGGAAACAACAAGCAAAATTTCAGACATCCAAATTTAAAGTATAGCAAACTTAGAGAATATTTAACTCTTAAACTTCCAAACACAAAATTTTTGGCTATATTTTTTAATAATATTCAAATTTATAAGGAATTTATATAGTTTCTGGACAATTTTGGCGATATTTGGATTACATTATTTTTATCTTTGGAATTTGGGTGAATCATTTAAAAAAATAGAAATTGGTGAATCATTTTCTGGAAACAAACATGGGAAATTATCCCATGAGATGTATTTCACCCCTAAAATTTTCCCTAGACAATGGTCTCCCTTGCATCAATACTACAATTTCTTGTCTTTATATATCACATTGATAATGATTATTTTACAAAAATCAAGTAATGCCAATATTGTTGTAGAATATATAGAAATCCTTTAAGAGTGAGAGTGGCAAGATTTCATCTTCATTCCATACAAATTATTATTTCTTCAAAATAGATGTGAATGGGGTTACAATGTGTACACAATTCTTCACAAATTTCCTATAATATCATTTAGACCAAAAAAATACTCTAAGGCTCTTGATGATCTTAGGAATGGGACATTTTGTGATATCGTAATATTTTTCAGGGTCCACCTTGAGCCCTTCCCCTAAAACAATATGACCCAAATACTCTACTTCTTGTTTCCTAAAAAGCAAATTTGGACTTGTTAACATACAACTCATTATTCTGAGGAAATTGTAGGACTTACATGTTTAATGCGTTCTTCCCATATTTTGTTGTAAATAAGTATATCATCTAAGAAAACCAACACAAAATTTCTAGCATGAGGTTGAATTTTTTTATTCATATAGTTATGTAAAGTAGGAGGATCATTATTTAATACAAAATTCACGACAAATAATTCATAGTTCCCTTGATGTGCTGTAAAAACTTTTTTGTGAATGCCTTCTTCTCTTTATTTGGTTTGGTGGTATTTTGATTTGACATATAAGTTTTTGAAACAATCCACATGATGAAGCTCATCTAATATCTAATAAATATTTGGAATAAGGAATTTATCCTTGAAGATGATTTTATTTAGATCTATGTAATCAAGACACATCCTCCAAGCATTATATTTTCTCGTCACCATCACTATTGGTGGTGAAAAGGAGCTTTTTTGGGAAAAAAATTCACAAGGGTGAGAAATTCTTCCTCTCATTGGAGGTTGCAACCACAAAAACAATGTGTGTAATGATTAGTAGACTAGACACTAATAGGATAAATCAAAACTCAACAAATAATAATGAAATAAAATATTATCAAGTACTAAAATGCCATAAAACAAAAATAATGATCTAAATTCAACAATATAGTATTAATCAATGGAAATGCTTGTATACAAATGGTGTCACCTAGAAGAATGTACCTTCAATGGAATCCAACACTACCCCTTAGGGATTGGTCCTTTTGAACTTTCTCAAATTGCTCACTTAACAACTTGGAATGATGAAGTGGAACACTTTCTTCTTGAGGAATAATTCCTGGGAGAGTTGTGATGCCAACTGATGATAAGAAGGAGTGTGAAATACAAGCTCTCAAACTGATTCTTGCAGAAAAAACTTGATCTAAATTTTTCTTATGAAATGAATTCTCATGGCTTCCTTTTCTAGGCCAAACATAGGTATTAAAAATATAATTCCCAATGTGAATGCTCCATTGGCATGAAGTGGTCTTTGAGGTACAAATATGGGTCTATTCAATGATATCAAGCATGTGAAGAGACAAGTTCAAATTTTCAGAGACAAAATGTGGTTGTGAGCCTTAAATGCACCATAGAAACATAACCGTCCATTCACTAATACACTCACGTGGGTTTCAAGACTTTATACATGCGGATTCATGTAAGTTTCTTGAGAAACGTTGCGCGGCTGTACAAAATGGTGGATTTTTTCCATTTTAAGGTTTAATTCCCATTTTGAATTTGATGAGGATCATCCTAATGACCTGTATGTTGTATGTTGATGATGTCCTTTTGCAATAATTATCTAAATATTTCATCTGTACGAGATTTATGTGATACCATATGCCCCGTGATGTACGACATTAGGAAGAATATGTATAAGCAAAATACATCATTGTTTATATCTCTCATGTTGATATTATAAATTATGATATTAAGATAACAATTGTTGAGAGTAATGTAATTCCCATAGGGAGAATGTTGGTGATGGCCATTGAAGTAGATAAATAATATTTGACATATTAAATATGGGTTTTTATACAAACAATACATACATCCCCGTGCTCATGAAATTATGTGAAATAGGATTACAATAAGAGGAAAATATTAAATACTATATGTATGTTGAATTTGGATTTGATCCCATAATAGGTAAATGTTTCTTAAACGGGTGGTCATGTTCAAAATGCAGAAGGAGACAAATTGATGATCATTGCAAATAATCAACTAGGGTGGGGGACTTGAATAACAATGAATCTTCTCAGTGGGGAACTTTCTTATGTCATATTTACAAATGTTCTTAACTACAATTGTGAAAATTGCAACCATCGTAATGTATGATTCCCTCTTATGTAATAATCTTGTTGATAAGAAATATAGGGAAGATTACTGAGGTACAGAGAACTAATGACTATGTTTTCTTAGCTCTAGGTGAACCCTTAATTTTATGAGAAGGTAACCCAAGGTATAATGATAACTACCTTAGCTCTCGAAATAAACTGATCTGACGTTGATGAGAGGCAAAGCTAGTGGTAAAATGATGGTTTTACCATGAGAATTAAAAACATTTTGTAACCAATTAGGAAAATGAAAAAACTTAAACAAGACAGGATGTTGTGTGTGGGGGTCATAAATTCCATTGATTTGAGTAAACTAGGTGACTAGGGTACAACAACATTTTTCAAACAATAATATAGAGTGCAATGTGGATGACTAGACTACAAATTGGTTTTGAGGTGATTTTTGTCAAATGAAGGTTAACAATGGTAGAGTGAATCTAAATGACAAAACTAAAGGTGTTGTTTGGTTATGAAAATAAGTATTCTAACCAAGGGTGACCATTGGGGGATTCCAAAAGAATGTTATCATGTGATGGGGTTCCCACATTTTGAGTGAGTTTGGGAACAATTTTATTCGAAATGAATTATGTGTATGTTTTGTACAAACAAGCCTAATGGGTTCCCAATGAATCAATACCATGTACAAAGTATACTTGTTGGGATGTGAAAATTATAATGGTGTGTAAAGTGGGTGGGGCCCGTTTATGTTCTTCTTAGGTGTTGGTGATACAGAGAGAAATACATATGGTTTATAGATCATGATGGTGATGGTAGGTTGTATTTGAATCATGACCATAATCTATGTTGGGGAATATGACGGGTGAATAATCAATATGTAGCAAGAAAAATGAATGTATTTACTTGTCATAGTGGTGAATTATCATATTCCATGACCAAAGAGGTTTGGAATCATGGGTGTCAAAATGTGGGAGGGTTTGTAATAGTGTGCATACCCATGGAGGATCATGCTAATGCTTGAAAATGGTGTTTTAGGTGGTGGTTATTTTTACTAGGGGATGAGGTCCTTATGGATATAAGTGGTACAGATGCATAAGTGCAATGTAAACAGAAGGGATACATAGAATTTATGCAATATCAAGATGTTATACATGTTAGTTGGTCCCATAGAAGTTTTGATGGGGATGAATCTACTTTTTAGAAAAAATCATGCACATAGGATGGAAATACCAAAACATAAGAATGTTCATGATAATAAATCTAAAAGGGAAATCATTAATGCCAATAAATTTACCATACTTGGAGAAATGACAAAAAATAGAGTGTCGAATGAATTTTCGAGGGAAACAAAAAAATGGTGCCATGATGTATGATCATTTGATCTCTGTTTTGTATGGGCCAATGAGCCCTATTTTGTATATGTATTTATGTCTCATATGGGAGGAAATGTTTTAGTGTCAACCATAAGGTGAATTTTTGATATACGGTCGATGAAGTCTATGACACACACACATAAATATATACACCTCATTTTGCTGTTGTTCTAGATTTATATGTTTTGGGTTGTATGTGATGATTTGTGTTCATGCTTTTAGCTTATGTATAGATTATCACTATAACATAAATGTATTGTAAAACCATAATATTTATTTTCTTTGATTGATCAGATGTACTTCCAATGTAATAAGTGCTAATCTTGTACCTCATTAGCAATATGTGTGTGTGTGTGTGTGTGTGTGTGTGTGTGTGTGTGTGTGTGTGTGTGTGTGTGTGTGTGTGCCATGTATATGTATATGTATATGTGTATATACATATATGAACATTATGAATCTAGAGACATGTATGCACCTTATGGTTTTGAACTGACAGAAAAAGAGTTGCACTTGGAATAATTTGTGAAAGAGACATGGATTACATACACGGAAGACATTTTTAAATTGTGCAATGAGGAGCTGAGAGTGTAGGTGCATGTGAATATGTCGAATGTGAAAATGGTTGTCATTGAATAAATAATACAATGATGGAATTATACTTTGCTTGGTTATTAGAGGTTGAATCATAGCATGCACCACTGATATGGTAGAGTGCATGTGTTGGGGTATAGATTTCTTAAGTAGTGGATGCAGTATTATTTGACCAATGAATCGTGCAGTAATCAAGGATGACATAATATTATGTATTGGTATTCATCTATAAAGTAAACAAAATGTAGGTCATTAATAGTGTTCAAAATGAGATAAAGAGAAACTCAAAAAATGTGTGATCTATATAGTGTTTAGAGCAAGTGACGATGTAGGTTATGGGTGGGAATTCGTCCAAGGTGTGATCATTTTCTATAAACCTTCATGGGATTGGAGGTGCTATAAATTTGTGTGAATGATCTAAAATAGTTGTTTGTGCATCCATGAAGCCATCTTAGTAGTCTGACCATTGGAAGAATTCCTTCAAATACAACCTGTTGACCAGGTTATTTAGAAGGCCTCCTTCAGGTAAAATAAGAACATATGCCCTTTTGTTTAGACATTGATTGATGATGTAGGGGCTGTTTTTCAATAGGAAAAACTTACTAGGTCCTAGTTTTTTTTCTTTCTTGGTATTGAACATAAGAACAATATTTCCTTTACAAAATATGTAAGAAGAAATGTGGCGAACAAATTGGGCCTTGATACATTGCTTCATGGACTCATTTTTTTGTTGTTAATAACAATGTTCCTCCTATAGATGTTCCAAATTCATAAATCATTGTTATAATTATACAGTATTAGTAGTAGTTCCATGGATGTCTGGAGAGTAGGGATTCAACAATCAATGGGTAAGACTATAATCCTACTCTTAACATATGACCTATATTATCATCGTGTTTATAATAAGATGTGACACCAGTTGGTTTTGTTTTTGTTGATTCTACATTGGAGCATGATATTGAGGGATTTATTAATTGCCTCAACCTACCCATTAGCTTGTGGATATTAAGTCGTGGAGAAATCATCTATGGACCTTGGTAAGAATGATAACCCTTGGAAAATATCATTTGGAAATCATTTCCATTGTCAAATACCAATATCCTATGTATGCAAAATTGTTTGATGACATGGTTAAATAAAACTATAGATTCCATGGCGTCAACGCTATTAAAAGTGGGAACTGCCTCATCCCATTTGGTGATGTAATTAATGACAAAGATGATATAATTGTTTCCTTGATATGATGTAGGTTAACATTCCATTAATTGTATTTCCCACTTTCATAAGACATCACAAGAGAAGATTTAACAGTTTCAACACAGTTTGATGGTGTGGATGTAATATTTGTAAAGTGAAAGATAAAAGTAACTGGAACGGAGAATTCTTTGGGAAGTGGCCAATGATGATAAGTTTCAACCACACACCATTATGGATATCGTTAAATACTTTCTTATCTTCATCATGAGATAAACATCTCCTCAAAATGGTGGCATACCTACGTCAATAGAGAATGTCTCCTAAAAGGAGATAAAGAGGGAATTGGTGATGGATACTGTGAATTTTTGTGTGCAAAGGTATGTGAGGACATATCCATATGAATGATATTCAACAATAAGGATGAACATGCTATTTATTAATACCAATTACAATAGGCTTTTGTTGATGCTTGGGGTCTAATGTTGGAAAATTACAAGACAACGAAAGGAAGGAGAAAGACCAATCTGAAAGGATTCAAAAAATCATACGCAAGGATGGTTCTATCCCCAAATTGTTTGGTGTGATTGACTCCTATGGATAAAAGGACTCTGATAGCACTGTACGGACAAGTCCAAATGAATCTCTCTTCCTGTTGGGAAGATCTAGAAGATCTATATTGAAAATGAAAATGATCTTGACTTTAAAACTAAACTAATTTACATATGCTAAACCTCGGAAATGTGATTGGAAATAGAAGAACAATCAGAACTAAGGTGTTTGATAAATGTCATACCAATTGATAAGCATATGAATTTTATCTAACATTACCAACTTCAAATAAAACAAGACAATGAAAATTGAGTTAATTTTATTAAAATAATTGAAACATAAGATTGGTTTGTCAATGGTATGTCAGTTAACAAATTAACATTAAAACGAGGATGGTTGTTTAACAGTTTCATAAATAAATGAAATGAATTAAATAAAGAAATTTATTCAAAACATAATGTTGCACGAGCGTTGAGTAAAAGTCATTTGTTTTCTGATTGAACATGAAATGCTGTTTTTATGCTTCCATGTAATCATTCTAGAAGGATAGGGTTAGTTGTCGATTTTTGTAATCTATTTTATAGATAGGATTAGTTTGGATGTAATAATAGAAATTTTCCATAGATACCCTTGAATCTTGGAAGAGGTTGCTCGAGGATAGGTTAGTTATAGATTTATTTTCTTAGGAGTTCAAATCCTGCTATTCAGATGTGACAAGTTTGATAGAGTCCTATATTAAGTGTCGAATTTAATGATTAGTGACATGGATAAGGGTTAATGGATAATGGTGGTTGATGATTGAAGAGCAGAGCCATAATCTCTGTGAATAATTGCATTATTTATTGTCACTTCTTATCAATAACCATAAATGTATTAGATTTCCCTGTGTATGAATGAATTGCGTGATTCTTTCAAGAATACTCAAAAGTCATGAAGATGGAGATGTATTCATATGAATGCAACATGAACGAATTAATCATTTCACTGATCAATTTTACCATAACAATGTGAGTTAAATATTTGTAACTTAGAAAGATCTACGGTTGTGGATGAATTCCGCAAGAGAAAAGTGTACCGGAGATAATAGATCCGGAAATTCAAAGTGAAGTTCTGCACTTGATCATAGATCAACAAAAATAGAAGAATCCGCAAGAGATCAATGGTCCAAAATGGATTATGCAATGCAAAGGTGCAATATTTTTAAAGCTGTGGAAAGTTAATTGCAGAAGAAAAGTTGCGGTAGACGAATTGCTAAAGTAGTTCGAGGAAACGTTGAGAAGTCGACCCCCAATCCGCAATTGCAAAAAAGTTGTTGTGGAAACTCAATTGCATAAATTGAGTTGTGGAACTGAGGTTGTGAAATCAAGCTTTCGGAAAGATGATTCTGGAATCAAGATTTTGGAATTGGACTTGCGAAAGAATATTTTTATCATCAATTTAGGCTGATAAGGATCAGTTTAGGCCTGCTAGCTCTTACCTGCCATCACATAACCTACACATAAATTGATTGATGATAAATCAACACATAGATCAATGTATTTAATAAGAATACAATATCAAACATATTTATTCAATGGTTAAAATAGAAACCAGAACTCATCAAATAAATTTGAAAAATATCACAAAATAAAGGTCAAGAGAAATTGACTAAATTTTATTAAGGTTGCAAAAAATTACAACTCCTCAAAACAAAAAGAATATCCAGTTCCCCCTTGGTGGTTTTCTTCCCCTCTTGTCCCTTTGTCCCTTGAGATCCAAGTCCCTTTAAATAATAATTACAAAAATTACAAATGGGAAAATATCCCACAGAAGTAGGGATTACAAAATATTATTTTAAGATTTTCCAAGGGAAGATTCCCACTTGGTAAATACATCCAACAAATATTCAATGTCTTGATATTGTGCATTCTCGAGTTGTAACTGGGCCTTGCAAGTACAAGACCTTATCTACCTTTTCTTCACCTTTTCTCGTGCAACCTTGAATGAGTAGAATTATGAATCACCAGATATCCGGGGTTAAGGGGGAACTTGGGCCACCCTTTCCTTTTATATCTAGTCTGTTTTGGGAATACACAATCAATGACTGTTTGGAAATATATTCCTTGTAGTATTATTCTATCAGGTACAATCCTAGGAAATAAGTGGGCTGTGTTGCTGCCCCAAATTATGATGTAGGAGAAATATTCTCCCACATAGCAATCTCCCATTGTATAAATGAGTGCCTTATCTTGGGTTGAAAAAGTAGGAGTTTCCTCCTTGAAGATCTTCTGATAGATGGAACCCATGAAGTTATCACATATGTCACAAATAAGAGGTATGAAGTTATCCTCCCACAATGCAAAATAGTATATGTGGACTGGAGGTCCAATCCTTGTCCAATTCCACCCCATGGAAGCGAAAGGAAAAGTTGAGTACAAGACATCCATAATGTAAGCATAGAGGTAAAATGTCAGATTCCTTGAAGCAGGAGTCTTCTGGTGTTTCTCTATTGCCTCCTTCAATACCACTGAAAAAATATGGGCCCAATTCAAAGACTCTCCTATGGTAAGAACATGATGGGCCAAGGGTACCCATTCGACTTTGAAGACTGTGAAATTTCATAGTCCATATAGTTTGCACAACATGGATGGAAGAAAAAAGGCGGCCCTCCTAAACCAAGAAATGAGGTAATGTTTATCAGCTTTGGGTGAAACTCTAGTAGGGTTTTTCATCCAGGATTTAAGCATTTGCTCAAAATTATACCGGTTCGTAGAGGACTCTAGGAATCGCTTGTTAAGCAATTGTTGGGGTTGTCTAAGTGCATAGGCTCTAGAAAATATCTCAAGTTGGAACGAGGCCAATTGGGTTTGAGACTTGTTATTAAAGGAATGGTCTTGCGGGTTGGTGTGGTCACTAATCCAATTGATGGTATCAATGTAAGTCATTAGGGAAGGCCTAGCCACTATGGCATGGATATGGGACTTACTGATGTTTATAAAGGCTAATTGATCATGTTGAATCTCTGAGAAATCGTCATTTCCAAATATGGAGTAAATTCGTGACTAGTCTAGGTGGTTGGTTTTAGAAACCCTTCCACTTGTATTAGAGAAGTTACCACTATTTGGGTCCTTGTTTTTTAGTTCATTTAGGGTTGTTCTAGACCTAGTGTTTCTCGACATGGTTGAATGAAAATGAATAAATTCTGATAAAATGACAAAAAAGACAATTAATTAAACTGAATTTAGTTTACCAATTTGCACAAATGATTGGTTAAAGGATTGAAAAACATACCAATAAACCGATGGAGAAAAGTAAATCCATTGATGGGGTCAAAAATCACAGTAAAAACCATTCGTCGACGGTAAAATTTGAAGTTTGAAAACAGTGAAAAGATAGTAAAATTTTGAAATATTTAACAAAAAGATTAATTTCAAAATCGATATGGATCGTAGATTTAAAAGAAATCAATGGTTAAGATTAAAATGAGGAAAAATGGAAAAGATATTTGCAGGAGTAATTTGGAAAATCTTGATTTTCGTTTCTACAATCCGCAATCTGCATTGCGGGTTGCGGAATTGTAGAAGTGAAAATTTCAACTTAAAACAGTTTATTGTTTCCATAATCCGCATTGGGGGTTGTGGAATTGCGGAACTATGACATTTTATTTGTTTATTTTGGTTTCCGATTTCTGGAATCCACATTGCGGGTTGCGGAAATGAGGAATCGAGAATTTGATTTTTTTTGAACAAATTCTTTCTGACACTAGCAAGCCACATTGTGGGTTGTGGGTTGTGAAAATAATAAATTCGAAACTTAAAAATTTTAGACATCCGCAATTTGCATTGCAGATTATGGATTGTGGATGGTGGACCATGGAAACAACATGTTTCAAAGAAAAACTATGTTTTCTGCAATTCACAAAACGCATAAAAACAAGACCTTTTAGCAATTTTTATTAAATCCAAAGCATGCAAAGGCACAAGAATAAAGACAACAATCATGAAACCCCATAAACAAGATAATACAATCTGAGATCCCCTTAATATTAAGTAAGTGGGGTTCCCATTTTATCAATTAAAATGGGATCTATTATGTGTACAACACATGACGATTGGCTGGGAGAAGCAATTATCTCTATAAGAATAATCTTCAAACTTTCAGGGAGGAACATGTTAGAATGAGAAACGGTTTCAGTCTATAATCTGAGAGTGACTTCATAAGATTACAATCGAACCAACTGAGTTAATTTCGTATGATTGATATTTCCCCTGCCCAAACCACTTGTAATGATATTCACTTGGAAAATGTAACCTAGAAGCAAAGAGGTATTCCTGGGACCAATATGCAAGCATGAGACAACAATTTGTGATGAACCTTAGGAAAACCTTCCATCTATTTCTAAATCATCAGACCATCAATCACCTTGAGTTATTAACCATTCATTTATGTATTTAGTAACTTTATTTCTCAATTTATGACTTTGTTAAAACTGCAAGAACATTTCCCTAACTTGGTGCAATGACATTCACAAAACCTACCTGGAAACTGAACAAGTAGCTCTGTAAGGAGCCTCCTTGTATTTTAGCTTTGGTACTAAAAGCAATTACCATGGCTTGGTAACCACCTGGCAATAATTTCAGTCCAAAGTAGAACTTGTGATCATGGTCAAGTTGGCTTGTGATAAGACCCCCTGTCCTTGAGTGCAACAAGTTGTATTAACCAAAAAAAAACAAAAAAAGCATTAATTGACTTGTAAATTGCAAGACATTACCTTAGCTTGGTAACCACATTTTGGTAGTGTCATTCAATGAATATCTATGAACATAGGTTTAGCTAAGAATCTGCAGTGAATGCTAATGGCATTTTGTGGAGAGTGCACAGTAGGTGGTTCATTATCGGCATTTCGAGCCATCCTTGGCTCATCTTCAGGACATTATTGATGTCTGAGATGATCCTTTAATCTATAATCCATATAAATATAGACCAAGAAGCCGACATTTTAAGGTTTTTTAGGTTTTTTAAAATTTATAATGAATTAATTAATTTTTTAAAGCTTTAAAATTTAATTTTATCTATAAAATTAAAATTTTAAATTAATGTTTTATTAAAAATTAATTTATTCAATTTATCATTTTATTTTAATTGATGTTATAATAATTTAATGTTTTTAAAATGTTTAATAGCTTAACATAATGCTATTGTAGGTTTGTTTTAAATTTTTAAATACTAAAGCATTTTAATGAACTTGTTAAAATTTTAATGAAGTTATTAAAATATTTTAATTAATGTTATTAGCAATTTTAATGCAATGTTACAATGGTTTTTAATTTAATAAATATTTAATTTTCAAAGGTTTAGATTTTTTGTTTTTATTTATTTTTATCATTTAATGTTCTAAAATGTTTAATAATATTCAATAATTTTTAATAATGCTATTATAAACTAAATTAAAATCCTAAGTTTGTTTTTAAATTTTATTTAATTGAAGATTTAATTTAATGTTATTAATATTTAATTTATGTTATTAAGATTTAATTTATGTTATTAACCATTTTAATTTCTTGTTACAAAATTTTTAAAGTTATATTTTATTATAATTTATTAAAATTGTATTTTATTAAAATTTATTAAAAGTTAAAATTATCTTAAGCACCTAAAATTAAGATTTAACTTTACTTTAAGTTTTAATTAAAGGTTTTTAATTATAATAAAAGGTTAATTCATTTTAAGTACTATTAATTTCGGAATTAATTAGTAAGGTATTTATTGGCTTAATTTAGTTAGGTTAGGGAGCCACGACCTGTTGATGGTCAGACCATCATCCATATTCAAACAATTGGGGTGTTTTACGATTTCTATAGCCTCTCTGATCCTTCTTACGGACCAATTATCAACATGAGAAAGAAACTTCATGTCTTCTATCGTGATTGGGTGTTTAGTGCAATGGGAGTGTTGGGCCAAAGCAGATTTCTGCATTCTATCTAGATGGATGTCTACGCAGTGTTCTTTCACATCAGTTCTAATGGATCTCCCCGTTTCACTAATGTAGGCCTTCCCGCATTCACACGGAATAATGTAAACACCCATTTTTAGGGAAGGGTCAATGGGGTGTTTGAGTGATTTCAGGAGCCTTTTGATGTTGTTCAGGGGCTAGAACACAGAGTCGATACTTTTCTTCTTCAAGTGTTTTGCAATCTTGTCTGTCATACCTTGAATGTATGGAAGAAAATCCTTGTGCTCGCCCACGTTATTTTCTTTGAGGTGCCTCGGTTTTTCAGTTTTGGAAAAATCCCTCTTGATCTGATCTGAGTCACACCCATTACTTAAGAACACATCCCGCAAGTGTTCTTTTTCAGCTTCGAGGTGCTCTGTATCCGAAATCCTAATGGCCATGGTGATCAATGTGTTCATGACTCCCATTTTTTGTTGTGGATGATGGTGAGAAAGAGTATGAAGATATTGCTTAGTGTGGGTTTTCTTTCTATACACCTTATGAGATACGCCCCTGTCTTGCTTTATGATAATTAGTGTATCAAGAAAAGGCAGGAAATTACTCTCCTCAACTCCACTATAAATTCAATGGAGTCAATTTTTTTGTTAAGGTGATCCACAAATTTAACAATGTGCCCAATGGAGCTCATCTCTACCATGTGCCCAAATTAAGAATGTGTCATCCACATACCTTGACCACCACTTAGGTTTTGAATGTGTCATGGATAGATATTTTTGTTCAAATTTTTCCATAAATAGGTTGGCTATAATTGGTGAGAGGGGAGAGCCCATGGTTACCCACAAGTTTTCTCGTAAAGCTCTCCTTGAAATCTGAAAAAAGTGGATTTAAGACATAATCCTACTAACTCAGTTGTTTCTTGGTCAGTAAGGTTCTCAATGACTTTGATTTCCCTTGTCTATGGGAATCATTGTGAAGAGGGATACAACATCAAGGCTCACGAGAAGCTCATTCTCATCCAAATGTTGGTTTTTAATTTTCTCAATGAAGAAAGATGAATATTTGATAAAGGAGCTTGTGTTCCCTACTAGAGGCTTTAATTTGTTTGTAAGGAATTTGACAAGCCTGTAGGTAGGGGAGCCTATGGTATCTACTATGGGTTGAAGAGGAATACTCGGTTTGTGGATCTTAGGGAGTCCATATATTCTCAGAATCAAAGGATCAGAAGTGAGGATTTTATTTATTTATTTCATTATCTATGGATGGTCTCTTTATGGTATCCGCAACTTCTTTTGTAGCGCGACAAAGAGGATTCTTATTGAGTTTTTTATAGCAGCCACTTAGATCCAAATGAGTCTTCATCTTTGTCACATAGTCTTCTTTATTGAAGATAATTGTAGCTCCTCCTTTATCCTCCTTCAAGATGACAATTTGATCATTCTTTCTGAGTTCCTTGAGGGCCCTGTATTCTTCATTCAATAATGTTAGGTTTGGGTGTCTTAGCTCTCCTTAAGGTAAGAGCACAGTTCTGACGCACCTCCTTAACTTCATTTTCCGGAAGATGTTTAATGCTTTCTTCTATGCTGCAAATGATATCTTCCACCGTAATCTTTTTGGGGGAAATAGAAAAATTGAGACCTTTCTCAAGAAGTGTTTGGGAAGAATGATTAAGCTCTGGGTTAGAAAGGTTGAATACTAGTTGGTTAGGGTCTCTCGACCTGGTTTTCTGAGCATGTTGATGTGTGAGTTTGTGAACATATGGGTTTTTTGGTTTCAATGATGTTCGTTGTTGGTGATTGCAGTGATTGCGATCAAGAGGCTGGTTAACATGTGGATGGTGATGCGTTGGCTCATGCCCTGGCTGGTCGCAACTAAGAGGAGGATAAGGTTGGGCGCCTTCATTTAATCTGCAATAATGATCTTGCTGAGCGACTAGATTTTGTGGCTGCGGCTGAGCGACAGGGTTATGTGGCTTCGTGATAGGATGAATGATGGGCTGGGTAATGTGATTTACTTGATCTGGCATGACAGCTAATCTGGCCGAGCGACTAGCTGGTGTGCCTTATCTGGCTGCACTAGCTGAGCGAACGGCTGCGTGATGGGTTGGGCGCGATCTAGCTGAGTGATCGGTACTGGCTGGGCGCATTCAACTTCATGATGAGTGGTATGATCATGCTGGGTGATTGGTTGAGCGAGGGTATTTTGTTGGGAGTCTGGCTGGGCGATTAGCTCTGGATGGGCGTGATGTAGTTGGGCACCGATAGGGGTATGATGGATCATATTTTGATTCATCCAACGCATCTAATCAGAATGCTTCTCGTCAATGTCTTCATCATCTTTCATTTGATCAAATTGTTGCTTGTCAATGTCTTCATCATCTGCAGGATTGCCATGATTTTGGCTGTACTGACTCCAGCCTGGCAATTTTATTTTTGTGTTTAGCAGTGGTCTTATTACAAGGCTGGATTGTGATAAGACCCCCATCTTGCAATTTACAGTTATTTAGATGAATTTTATTGGATTTTAATATATCAAGGTGATATCCATAATAGAGAAAGATTGACCATGTTATAGAGATTTACTTCCAATCACTAATGGAGCGTATGACAACAATACCAGATCTGTCCTATAGCTTCAATTATCAAAATGAGACATTTGTAAAAAAATGGTGATTCGGGTGGGAAGGTCTCAATTAAAGGTCTGCATATATTCGTTGTTGTATTCCCATGAGAGTACACCCTTGTATATAGACCGAGTAAAATTGATCTGACATGTCTAACCTGAAATTTCAAAACTAAAATGATCTGAAATACACTGATCAACATCCCTGGCCAAATGCTTTGTCAATATCGGTTTTGGAAGTCAACAAAATTCAGAAAACAACCCAAAGAAACGAAAAGAAAAGAAAAACACAAACCACACCTATGTACAGATAAGCCAATGCTTACATCAAATAAAATACTTCTTCAAAAGTTAAACATATATTGGATATGATTCATAGAAACCCTCAAATGTTTGTGATCAGACACTATTATGGCCAATATTTTTTGTAACAATGAATGGCCCTAACCACAAGCATTGGATCTTAGTGTATTCATTTTTATACTTGTGTTGTTTTGTCCCATTTCAAAACCAAATCCCACACTTGGGAAATCCCTTTTAGTTGAATATTTTTCATCAAACCATCCTTTGACTAACTATTGATGTTAGTATAGTTTATTTTTGGACTTCTCCATATCCTCTTCTAATTTAAGTAATGAATCAATCCTGTGTTGAAGAGGAGAAGAGTCATCTTGTAAGAAAGATTGAGCCAACTGTAATGATGGGAGTAATATATTTAAAATGGCTTCATTTCCATAGACTAGACTATAAATGGAATTCCCAATAGGAGCCTTTGGGGTTACTCGGTCTGCCCAAAGAGCATTGAAAAGTTGAGTGTGCTAATTCTTATGATGAGTAGCTGCAATCTTCTTGATAATATTGATCACTTTTTTTATTTGAAGACTTTGCCAATCCATTTCCCTATGGGTACTAATTGGCGGAATATTTGATTTTAATCCCTTTTTCAAGGGCATATTGGGTGATATCAATAGAGAAAAAATAGGATGCATTGTCAAAAACCAAAGACTCTCGAACCCCAAACCTAGTGACGATGTTGCTTTCAAGAAAGGATATCACTGAATTCGTATTGGAAACCCTAGGGGGGGCTACTTCTACCCACCAAGTGAAGTAATTTGTTTATGTAAGGATGTATCGATGCTGTAAGGAAGGAGGGGCAATAGGACCAACAAAATCCATTCCCCATTTGCTGAAAGGGAAATTGGGTAGTGACTTCTTGATTCAGATGGAGTTCAGTGGCCACCCACATATTCCACTAGCTCAAAAACAATTGTCCATTGTGGCAGTTTCCTAGTTTTTTTTCTACGTTTTTTTGGCTCCCAAACTTCCGGAGCCGTTTTGAGGCCCTAAACAACGTTTTTTTGGAATCGAATGGTCAGAATTATTTGAGATTGTTTTCAACTCTATAACCTCAGAAATAGGATGTAAATCTTGGGTAGATATTTCCAATGAGCTATCGAGCGCCCAAATCGAAGATCGTATCCAAAAGTTATGACCCTGGGAAGTTGTTTGTTCAACTTACCACCTTGGGGCCGCAAAAATTATGACGGTTTATCTTCTAGGGTTATGTTTTGGACTTTTGGGGTTTTCACCCTCATTATTAATATAAATAGGCTCATTTGTCCTCATTTTGTATTCAGCTTTGCACAAATGAGCATAGCAGTCACATCTCTAACATATACTACCACTCTACTAGAGGAAGCCACTTGACCCATTTTATATTTCTTGCCTAAACAATAGAAACAAAGACAACTCTCTAAATTTTTGTTAACTATTTATGTTTAACCATATATTTGTATGGATTATATGTTAAACTCATAGCTTGTATTATTCCCCTTATCTTTCATAACTCTCTTTCAAAACTTCATTGTGAATTTTGGATCTTGATCACTCATTATTGATTTAAGAAATCCATGAAGTTTATGAATTTCCTTCATTAACACTTCATCCGCATGGCTTCATCCACATGGCTTGTAGTATGTATACTTTGAATTCCAAAAAAAAGTGCATAGTTTTTTAGGATTTCGACAACCACAAAAATGGCATCCTTACCTTCTAACTATGGTAAACTTGTAATGGATCCTGTTGATATTTATTCCCATTTTTTATTACGTATGTGTAGATTTTGAAGTGACCTTAGATACTTAATTATATCTCCTTTATTTATTTGTCAAACCTAACATTCTCTTACATATGGAATGTTTCTCTTCTATAAAGGGAATCCGATACCACATTGTCCTTCTCTTTGTTGTATATAATTTAAAAATCAAACCCTTGCAAATTTGCAACCCATTTTTGTTCCTCTTGTGATGACAATATTTGAAACAAAAATTAATTTAAGTTGTCATGGTTTGTCTTAACATTATGATTCCTTCCAATGAGATATTGTCATTATCTTTTTACTACATGTAAAATTCCTGACATTTATTTTTCATATCTAGATTTCACAAAGTATTTTCCCTTGAATGGTTTACTTTTAAAAGCCAACAACAAGCAAAATTTCAGAGATCCAAATTTAAAGCATATAAGCCTTAGAGGAACTTTGACTCTTAAACTTCCAAACACAAAATGTTTGGATATATTTTTTAATAATATTCAAAATTATAAGGAATTTATATAGTTTCTAGACAATTTTGGCAATATTTGAATTACATTATTTTTTATGTTTGGAATTTGGGTGAATCATTTGAAAAAATATAAATCGGTGAATTATTTTCTGGAAAAAAACATGGGAAATTATCCCATGGGCTATATATCACCCCTAAAATTTTCCCTAGATAATGTTCTCCCTTGCATCAATACTGCAATTTCTTGTCTTTACATATCACATTGATAATTAATTTTTTACCAAAATCAAGTAATGCCAATATTGGTGTAGAATATATAGAATCCCTTAAGAGTGAGAGTGGCAATATTTCCTCTTCATTCCATACAAATTATTATTTCTTCAAAATAGATGTGAATGGGATTACAGTGTGTACATAATTCTTCACAAATTTCCTATAATATCATATAAGACCACAGAAAATCCTCTAAGGCTCTTGATGTTCTTAGGAATGGGACATTTTGTGATATCCTAATATTTTTCAGGGTCCACCTTCAGCCCTTCCCCGAAAAACGTATGACCCAAATACTCTACTTCTTGTTTCCTAAAAAGCACATTTGGACTTGTTAACATACAATTGATTATTCTGAGGAAATTTTAGGACTTACATGTTTAATGTGTTCTTCCCATATTTTGTTGTAAATAAGTATATCATCAAAGAAAACCAACACAAACTTTCTAACATGAGGTTGAATTTTTTTATTCATATAGCTATATAAAGTAGGAGGATCACTATTTAATACACAAGTCATGACAAATAATTCATAGTTCCCTTGATGTGTTGTAAAAACTATTTTTTGAGTGCCTTCTTCTCTTTATTTTGGTTTGGTGGTATTTAGATTTGACCTATAAGTTTTTGAAATAATCCACACGATGAAGCTCATCTAATATTTGATAAATATTTGGAATAAGGAATTTATCCTTAAAGATGATTGTGTTTAGCTCTATGTAATCAAGACACATCCTCCAAGCATTATATTTTCTCGTCACCATCACTATTGGTGGTGAAAAGGAGCCCTTTTTGGGAAAAATGTCACAAGGGTGAGAAATTCTTCCTTTCCTTGGAGGTTGCAACCAAGGAAACAGTGTGAGTGATGATTAGTAGACCAGACACTAACAAGATAAATCAAGCCTCAACAAATAATAATGAAATAAAATATTATCAAGTACTAAAATTCCATAAAAAAAATAATGATCTAAATTCAACAATATAGTATTAATCAATGGAAAATATTGTATACAAATGTTGTCACCTACAAGAATGTACCTTCAATGGAATCCAACACTCCCCCTTAGGGATGGGTCCTTTTGAACTTTCTGAAATTGCTCACTAAGAAACTTGGAATGATGAGGAGAAACATTTTCTTCTTGAGGAATAATTCATCAAATATTTGTGATTCCAATTGATGGCAAGGAGTGTGAAATATGAGCTCTCAAACAAATTCTTGAATAAAAAAATTTCTCTAATTTTATCTTATGAAATGAATTCTCATGGCTTCCTTTTATAGGCCAAGTGTAGGTTTTCAAAAATCTAGTTCCCAATGTGAATGCTCCATCCCATGAAGTGGTCTTTGAGGTACAAATATGGGTCTATTGAATGATATCAAGCATGTGAAGAGATTAGTTCAAATTTTCAGAGAAAAAATGCAGTTGTGAGACTTAAATGCACCATAGAAACATAATTATCCATTCACTGATACACTCACATGGGTTTCAAGACTTTACACATGCAGGTTCATGTAAGTTTCTTCAGAAAAGTTGCAAGGTTGTACAAAATAGTGGATTTTTTCCATTCTAAGGTTTAATTCCCATTTTGAATTCGATGAGCATGATACTAATGACCTGTATGTTGTATGTTGATGATGTCCTTTTGAAATAATTGTCTAAATATTTCATCTGTATGAGATTTATGTGATACCATATGCCCTCTAATGTGCGAGATTGGGAAGAATATGTATAACCAAAATGCATCATTGTTTATTTCTCTCATGTTGATATTATAAAATATGATAGTAAGATAGCAATTTTTGAGAGTAGTGTAATTCCCATAGGGAGAATGTTGGTGATGGCCATTGAAGTAGATAAATAATATGTGACACATTAATTATGGGTTTTTATACAAACAACACATACACCCCTATGCTCATGAAATTATGTGAAACGGGATTACAATAAGATGAAACTACGAAATACTAGATGTATGTTGAATTTGGATTTGATCCCATTATAGGTAAATGTATCTTAAATGGGTGGTCATGTTGAAAATGCAAAAAGAGAGGAATTGATGATGATTGAAAACAATCCACTAGGGTGGGGGACTTGAATAACAATGAATCTTATGAGTGGGGAACTTTCTTATGTCATATTTACAAATGTTCTTAACTATAATTGTGAAAATTGCAACCATCGTAATGTATGATCCCCCATTATGCAATAATCTTGTTGATGCCAAACATAGGGAAGATTACTGAGGTACAAAGAACTAATGAATTTGTTTTCTTAGCTTGAGGTGAACCCTTAATTTTACGAGAAGGTAACCCAAGGTATAATCATAACTACCTTAGCTCTCAAAATAAACTGATCTGATGTTGATGAGAGACAAAGTTGGTGGTAAAATGACGGTCTTACCATGAGAATCAAAAACATTTTGTAACCAACTAGGAAAATGATAAAACTTAAACAAGACAGGATGGCGTGTGCGGCGCTCCTGAATTCCATTGATTTTATTAAACGGGGTGACTAGGGTACAACAACAATTTTCAAACAATAATATAGGGTGTAATGGGGATGAATAGACTACAAATTGGTTTTGAGGTGTTTTTTGTGAAATGAAAATTAAAAATTGTAGGGTGAATCTAAATGACAAAACTAAAGGTGTTGTTGGGTTACGAACATAAGTATGCTAACCAAGGGTGACCAATGGGTGCTTCCAAAAGAATGTTATCATGTGATGTGGTTCCCACATTTTGAGTGAGCTTGGGAACAATTTTATTCCAAATGAATTATGTGTATGTTTTGTACAAACAAGCCTAATGGGTTCCCAATGAATCAATACCATGTACAAAGTATCCTTGTGGGGATGAGAAAATTATAATGGTGTGTAAAGAGGGTGGGGCCCCTTTACATTCTGCTCAGGTGTTGTTGATACAGAGAGAAACACATATGTTTTATAGATCATGATGGGGATGGTAGGTTGTATTTGAATCACGACCATAATCTGTGTCGGGGAATATGAAGGGTGAATAATCAATATGTAGCAAGAAAAATGAATGTCTTTACTTGTTAATGTGGTGAATT
Organism: Pseudotsuga menziesii; assembly: GCA_001517045.1. NCBI lineage: Eukaryota > Viridiplantae > Streptophyta > Pinopsida > Pinales > Pinaceae > Pseudotsuga > Pseudotsuga menziesii. The sequence continues at coordinate 122,864 of LPNX010818237.1, read as the reverse complement.
ATCATATTCCATGGGTAGCAAGGTTTGAAATCATGGGTGTCATAATGTGGGAGGGTTTGTAATACTGTGCACACCCATTGAGGATCACGTTAATGCTTGCAAATGACATTTTAGGTGGTGTTTATTTCTACTAGGGTATGATGTCCTTATGGATATAAGTGGTATAGATGGATAAGTGCAATGTAAACAGAGGGGATACATAGACTTTATGCAATACCAAGATGTTATACATGTTGGTTGGTCCTGTGGACCTTTTGATGGGGATGAATCTAATTTTTAGAAAACATCATGCACACATGATGGAAATACCAAAACATAAGAATGTTCATGATAATAAATCTAAAAGTGAAATCATTAATGACAATAAATTTACCATACTTAAATGACAACAAATTGAGTGTCGATTGAATTTTTGGGGTAAACAAACAAATGGTCCCATGCTGAAGAGATCATGATATACGATCGTTTGATATCTGTTTTGTATGGGCCAATGAGCCCTATTTTGCATATGTATTTATGTCTCATATGGGAGGAAATCTTTTAATATCAGCCATAAGGTGAATTTTTGATATACAGTCGATGAAGTCTATGACACACGCACATACATATATACACCTCATTTTGTGGTTGTTCTTGATTTATATGTTTTGGGTTGTATGTGATGATTTGTATTCATGATTTTAGCTTATGTATAGATGATGAATATAACATAAATGTATTGTAAAAACATAATATTTACTTGATTTGATTGATCAGATGTACTACCAATACAATAAGTGCCAATCTTGTACCTCATTAGTAATA
>LPNX010818237.1:0-101637 GCA_001517045.1 Pseudotsuga menziesii | reverse complement strand
CAGGGGGGGCGCAATTCCTCATGGAATCAAGTGAAATCCTCTGATGGATAGTTCATCAATGCAGAACTGAGGCTGAACTGAGCCTACTTGTCAACTGGGGGATAATCTGGCTGACACATCAACCCATACACTGACACATCGGGCCAAACACTGAAGAATCCACCAAAAATCATCCAGTTGAGCAAAAAACGTGTTGAGGAGAGAGGGAGGGCGAAATTCCCCATAAAGACCACTGTAGATCAACTCTGGATCTGATTTGATCCCCTCCTTCAGTCAAGGATTTATCAGATCCAGTCAATCTGCTCCAGATCTGATTGATTTCAGTCAAATCGGTTGAGAATCCTTTGATTTATTTGATTTTGGATTTGCTCCATTATTCATCAATTTATTAATTAAAATAATCAATAATTGATTTTTGGGGCTTTCTGACCTGAGTGATGGAAGATCACTCAAAACTAGGAAACAGTGGGTCCATGGGTTTGCATGGTGCTCTTAGCTTTAAAATGAGCACCTACATGACTGAAACTGATTATTTGGCCCACTTTTATTACAAACTCAATTTTTCCAATTAAACTATTAAAAAATAGCCTAAATTTTGGAAAAAATAAATTTTAATAAAAAACACTGAAAAAACTGAAAAATTGAAAAATTGAAAAACACCGAGGGGGACTTAGACATGTTCATATGACTCAAAAATGATGTCTAGCATGCTTACACATTGACACATAGACTCTAATAACCTCATTAGGCCCAAATGCCAAGCCAACCACCCCAACTTTGGAGGTATGGAGTGAAAAACTCAGAAATTATCAGTCGTTTATTCAACAACCAATAATAACCAAGGGAAAAAACACCCTGGGCTGATCGGATTGACAAATGAAGTCTAAGAGACCGAGTCTTTTACAGACACTATCATGCTAGAACATCTATTACAATTCCCCCATGGGGTATGAACATGTGATATGATACAATAAAGCTTCCCGGAAGCAAGACTGAAGGCTCTCTGAAGTCCGAACAAGTTATCCCTGTCCGGTTCACCAGGCTCACTTGATAGAAAACCACTAAGTACAACTTAGGTGGTAACAGATTCATGATGATTATCTTTCCCACAAAAATTGCACTGACGCTCAGTCTTCTTTCCTTTTGGCTTGGATCCTTTGTCATTTTTTAAATAAGGAGCTGATTGAGAGGGTTTGGGACCCTTATTTTTTTGCTTATTATTGTGAAAATTCTATTTCTTGGGAGGCTTGGACTTTTCTTTCTATTGGGACAATAAGGGTTTCCCAGATGTATCTGCATTGTTAATTATTCTAAGATGAATGAGATTATCTTGCTCTCTAATTAAGGAATCACAAAAGGATTCAAGACTAGGATCTTGATAGCTAGCTGCAGTCAAGGATTCTTTCATGGAATAGAATGTAGATACAAAAACAGAATATGCAGGTCCAAGTTTGGAAAGAATATGATAAATACATTGTTTGTCTTATTTCTTAATCTTGCATTCTGGACATAAAAGTCTAAGAGTTTTATACTTAGATAAATAGTCTTGAATGCATGAAAAATCATTTGGATTCAAGGAAATCAACTCATTCTCAAGTTGATGACCCCGAATTTCATTGTGTTTACCAAACACAGATTCCAACTTTTCCCAAGCTTGATCAGGTTCATCAATTCCAAATATGTGGAAATGCACATGAGTAGAGATTGATATCCCAATTAATCCATGAGCTTCATCACATATATTTTCCCATTTAATTTTCTTATCATCATCAGTGGGTTTTGTTTCTTTCCCTAAGGTTATCCTAAAAAGTCCCCTACTTCGCAGAACATCCTCCATACGGGATTTCTATGAGAAATTGTTAGAACTTGTAAGTATAATATCACAAGGGGCGGCCATACTGTAAATTAATTGCTGAAAGAATAGAAACTAACTATCTGGATGCAAAGAGCTCAAAAAAATATGAGGTTTTAAAAAAAACAGCACTAAAAACTGATTTTGGATGATGAAGTTATGCTTGATCAAAGAAAATGTTGAAGATGTCCTCAATAGTGACGTGGTAGATATTAACTTAACTAACTAAAAAAAAAAAAAAACCCCTCTTCCCAAGCTCAATATTTGACAATCACTTTACAATAAAGTTGCTTTTAAGTGAATCACTTTTGTAGAATAAGTGATGTTCACTTTTATAATAATGTTACTTTTAAATAGTGCGGCAATAAATTAAAAGGCTTAAGTGACTCACTTTTTATTTTATTTTATTTATGTGAGATGCACTTTTACAATAAATTAACTTGAAAAATATAAATTGCATGCACTAAAAAGTAGCTTAATAATACTTGAACTCAAGACCTATTAAGGAATAAAGCAACTTTGGACCAAGTGAGCTAAGTTTAAAAGGTACGTAAAAGAATGGAAAGAGGAAGGGGGATTTTTTTTTACTCTTCTCTCTCGTTCTCCGGGCTTGCTTTTTTTTCCTGCAATTCACAAAAAAAACGAAAAACAAAAACAAAAAAACTTTTTCCACACAATGGGGTTAGATCTTGGTTAGCTTACCCGGAAATTCTACATTTTCAATTTTTCTCGTTGTTTTTTATTTGCCGTGATCGCATAAGGTGCACGACAAAGAGCATACGTAGCCGAGAAGACAAGATTTTTTTTTTCCCTTACTATTTTTGATTCGCCACGATTGTGCAAAGTGCACGGCAAAGAGCATACGTAGCGAGGGAAGGCAAGAGTCCGAGATGAAAATAGTAAAGATCTAATAATAAAACTAATGAAATATGAGAGCTTTAAAAAAAACAAAACAAATCCGTCACTGTAATATTATACCTTCAGATTTGCCGAAATGGGTGTTTCTGGAACAAATGAAAACAATTTTTGATGAAACAAAAACTATTTCCTAATGGAAACGGTGCTCCGAATGCAATGGAATATCTCCCACAGGCCACAAATGCATAGAAAATTCAGAACCAAAAACCCTTTCAAAGTTTTGGCAACACCAGTTCCAGATCTTGATAAAAACCGAACGCGGCTCTTCATAAATGCTTTAATACCATGTCCGGGTACATAGGGTACTCCCAAAAGACCAAACACCTTGAGCAACTGCTTCACACAAATATATCAAAGATCAACACACCGATGTTTGTCTCGTGGTTAAAACCCTCGAGAGGGAAACAATCCACGGCCCCATCCAAATAGCTACTTGGAGCAATTTATTATGCAAAAGAAAGAGAGTTACATGAGCTTCTCATAATCGATCAACTACCCAAAGACCCTCCATGCTCTTTAAATAGATATCATGGACCAATCGAGTGTTAAGCCACAGATCAATGGTAGGTATGATCTAAGAAAAGTTGAACCGTTAGATCACTCTATGTCTGGAACATATCGTGACTGTCGGATTAGAATATTTACGAATGCATAGTAAAGAAACACACTTTTACCTAATGGATATATTACACAATTTGATCTTAACTAACTCCTAAGTGTCTAAATATCCTAACATAATTGAATTATTTATTCTCGTCATCAATAACCAGAAATGTATTTGATTTCCCTGTGTATGAATGAATTACGTGATTCTGTCAAAAATCCTCACAAGTCATGAAGATTGATATGTGTTCATACGAATGGAAAAAAAATGAATGAATTGTTTCACTAATCAATTCAACCGTAGAAATCTAAGTTAAATATTTGTAATTTAGATAGATCTACGGTTGTGGATGAATTCCGCAAGATAAAAGTGTACGGGAGATAATAGATCTGCAAATTCAAAGTGAAGTTCTACACTTGATCATAGATCAACGGAAATGGAAGAATCTGTAAGAGTTCAATGATTGAGAATGGATTCTATGATACAATTTTGCAAGCTTGTTAAAGCTGCAAAAAGTTAATTGCAAAAGAAAAGTTGTGGTAGACGAATTGTGGAAGCAGTTCGAGGAAAGGTTGAAAAGCTAACCCCAATCCACAATCGACAATTGCAGAAAAGTTGTTGCAGAGACTCAATTGCAAAAATTGAGTCATGGAATCAATTTTGCGAAAAGATGATTGTGGAATCAAGCTTTCCGAATTGGAGTTGTGGAAAAATATTTTTATCAGCAATTTAGGTTGGTAAGGATCAGTTTAGGCTTGCTAGCTCTTACCTGCCATCACATAACCTACACATAAACTGATTGATGATAAATCAACACACAGATTAATGTATTTAATAAGAATACAATATGAAATAGAGTTATCCAATGGTTAAAAGAGAAACCAAAACTCATCAAAGAAATTTGAAAAATATCACAAAAGAAAGGTCAAGAGAAACTGACTAAATTTAATTAAGATTGAAAAAGATTTCAACTCCTTAAAACAAAAAGAATATCTAGTTCCCCCTTGGTGGTTTTCTTCCCCTCTTTCCCCTTTGACCATTGAGATCCAAGTCCCTTTAAATAATAATTACAAAAATTACAAATGGAAAATATCCCACAGAAGTAGGGATTACAAAATATTGTTTTAAGGTTTTCCAAGAGCAGATTGCCACTTGGTAAATACATCCAACAAATATTCAACATCTTGATATTGTGCATTCTCAAGTTGTAACTGTGCCTTGCAAGTAAAAGACCTTATCTCCCTTTTCTTCACCTTTTCTTTTGCAAGCTTGCATGAGTATAATTTTGAATCACCAGAGTTCCGAGGTTAAGGAGGAACTTGGGCCACCCTTTCGTTTTATCTCTATTCAGTTTTGGGAATACACCATCAATAACTATTTGGAAAGATGTTTCTTGCAGCACTATTCTATCAAGTATAATCCTGGGAAATAAGTGGGTTGTGTTGCTTCCCAAATTATGATGTAGGAGGAATATTCTCCCACATACCAATCTCCCATTGTATAAATTAGTGCCTTATCTTGGGTTGAAAAAGTAGGAGTGTCCTCCTTGAAGATCTTCTGATAGATGGAACCCATGAAGTGATCACAGATATCATAGATAAGAGGTATGAAGTTATCTTCCCACAATGCACAACAATAGATGTAGACTAGAGGTCCAACCCTTGTCCAATTCCACCCCATTGCAGGGAAAGGGAAAAGTTGAGTAGAAGGCATCCATAATATAAGAAGAGAGGTAAAATGTTCGCTTCCTTGAAGAAGCTTGTCTTCTGGTGTTTCTCTATTGCTTTCCTCAATACCAGTGACAAAATATGGGACCAATTGAAAGAATCTCCTATGGTAAGAACATGATGTGTCGAGGGTGCCCATTCGGCTTTGAAGACTGTGCAATTTGGTAGTCCATATAGTATACACAACATGGATACCAACAAAGAGAAGTTCCCCCTAAACCAAGAAATGGGGTAACATTTATCATCTTTGGGTAAAAATATAGTAGGTTTTTCCATCCAGGATTTAAGCATTTCCTCGAAATTATACCGGTTCAAATAGGACTCCAAGAATCACTTATTAAGCGATTGTTGGGGCTTTTTAAGTGCATAGGCTCTAGCAAATACCTCAGGTTGAAAATAGGCCAATTGGGTTTGATCCTTGTTATTAAAGGAATGGTCTTGCAGGTTGGTGTGGTCAATAATCCATTTGATGGTATCAGTGTAAGTCATTAGGGAAGGCCTAGCCACTATGGCATGGAGATGGGACTTACTGATGTTTATAAAGGCTAACTGGTCATGCTAAATCTCTGAGAAATCGTCATTTCCAAATATGGAGTAAATTCATGACTAGTCTAGGCGGTTGGTTTTAGAAACCCTTCCATTTGTATCATAGAAGTTACCACTATTTGGGTCCCTGTTTTTCAGTTCATTTAGGGTTGTTCTAGACCCGGTGTTTCTCGACATGGTTGAATGAAAATGGATAAATTATGATAAAATGATGAAAAGACAATTAATTAAACTGAATTTAGTTTCCCAATTTGTACAAATGATCAATGAAAGGATGGAAAAACCTACCAATAAACCGATGGAGAAAGGTAAATCTGTTGACAAGGTCGAAAATCACAGTAAAACCCATTCGTCGATAGTAAAATTCAAAGTTGAAAACAATGAAAAGATAGTAAAAAAATGAAATATTTAACAAGAAGATTAATTGTGAAATCGATCTAGATATTAGATTTGAAACAAATCAATGTTTAAGATGAAAACAAGGTAAAATAGAAAATATATTTATGGAAGTAATTTGGAAAATATTGATTTTGGTTTCCACAATCCGCAATCTGCATTGCGGGTTGCGGAATTACAGAAGTGAAAATTTCAACTTAAAATAGTTTATTGTTTTTGCAATCCACAATGCGGGTTGTGGAATTGGACAAGTGTGACTTTTGATTTTTTTTATTTTGATTTCCAATTTCCACAATCCACATTGCGGGTTGGAGAAATGAGGAACCGAGAGTTTGCTTTTTATTGAACAAATGCTTTCCATCACCCACAATCCGCATTGCGGGTTACGAATTGTGAAAAGAAGAAATTTGAAACTTAAAAATTTCATATATCCGCAATCCGTATTGTGGATTGTGGACTCCGGAAACAACATGTTTCAAAGAAAAACTATGTTTTCTAAAATTCAGAAAATGCATAAAAACAAGACCTTTTAGCAAATTTTATTAAATCCAAAGCATGAAAAGGGATAGGATTAAAATAAACAATCATGAAACCCCACAAACAAGATAATAAAATTTGAGATCCCCTTAATAATAAGTAAGTGGGGTTCCCATTTTATAAATTAAAATGGGATCTATTGTGCCTACAACAAATGGTGATTGGCTGGGAGAAGCAGTTATCTCTATAAGAATAATATTCAAAATTTCATAGAGGAACATGTTAGAATGAGAAAGTGTTTCAGTCTATAATTTGAGAGTGACTTCCTAAGATTACAATCGAACCAATAGAGTTAATTTGTATGATTGATATTTCCCCAGCCCAAACCACCTGTAATGATATTCACTTAAAAAATGTAACCTAGAAGCAAAGAAGTATTCTTGGGACCAATATGCAAGCATGAGAGGGAAGCTTGTGATGAACCTTAGGAAAACCTTGCATCTATTTCTAAATCATCATACCATCAATCACCTTGAGTTATTAACCATTCATTTATGTATTTAGTAACTTTGTTTCTCAATTTGTTAATCAATATTTTTTTTAAGAAAGAAAAATAGAAATACGACTTTGTTAAAGCTACAAGACCATTGACCTGACTTGGTACAATGCCATTCACAAAACCTACTTGGAAACTGAACAAGCTAGCTCTGTAAGGAGCCTCCTTGTATTTTATTTATCTTTGGTACTAAAATCAATTACCATGGCTTGGTAAACACCTGGTAGCAATTTCAGGCCAAAGTAGAACTCATGATCATGGTCAAGCTGGCTTGTGATAAGACCCCCTGTCCTTGAGTGCAACAAGTTGTATTAACAAAAAAAACAAAAAAAAAATTTAATTGACATGTAAATTGCAATACATTACCTTAGCTTGGTAACCACATTTTGGTAGTGTCATTCACTGAATATCTGTGAACATGATAGGATGGATTGTGATAAGACCCCCCATCTTGCAATTTACATTTATTTAGGTGAATTTATTTGGATTTAAATATGATCAAGGTGAGATCCATAATAGAGAAAGATTGACCAGGCTATAGAGATTTACCTCCAATCACTAATGGAACATATGACAACAATTCTAGATCACTCCTATAGATTTCAAAATGAGATATCTATAAAAAAAGGTGATTCAGGTGGGAAGGAGTCAATTAAATGTCTGCATATATTCGTTGTTGTATTACCATGAGAGTACACCCTTCTAGATAGACCGATTAAAATTGATTTGGCATGTACACCCTAAAATTTCAAACTAAAATGGTCTGAAATACATTGATCAACAAACCTGGACAAATGATTTGTCAATATCTGTTTTGAAAGTCAACCAAATTCAGAAAACAACCCAAAGAAAAGAAAAAAAAACAACACCTATGTACAGATAAGCCAATTCTTACCTCAAATAAAATACTTCTTCAAAAGTTAAACATATACTGTATAGGATTTAGAGAAACCCTCCAACGTTTGTAATCGGACACTATTATGGCCAATATTTTTTGTAACAATGAATGGCCCTAACCACAAGCGTTGGATCTTAGTGTATTCATTTTTATACTTTTGTTCTTTATCCCATTTCGAAACCAAATCCCACACTTGGAAATCCCTGCCAGTTGAATATTTTTTGTCAAACCATCTTTTAACTAAGTATTGATGTTGGTATAGTTTATTTTTGGACTTCTCCATATCCTCTTCTAATTTAAGTAATGAATCAATCCCATGTTGAAGAGGAGAAGAGTCATATTGTAAGAAATATTGAGCCAGCTGTAATGATGGGAGTAATATATTTAAGGGTAAAATGGCTTCATTTCCATAGACTAGACAGTAAGGGGAATTCCCAACAACAGCCTTTGGGGTTACTTGGTCTGCCTAAAGAGCATTGAAAAGTTGAGTGTGCCAATTCTTATGATGAGTAGCCACAGTCTTCTTCAGAATATTGATCATATTTTTATTTCAAGACTCTCCCAATCCATTTCCCTATGGGTAATAATTGGCAGAATATTTGATTTTAATCCCTTTTTCAAGGGCATATTGGGTGATATCAATAGAGGAAAAATATAATGCATTGTAAAAAACCAAAGACTCTTGAACCCAAAAACTAGTGACGATGTTACTTTCAATAAAGGATATCACTTAGTTTGTACTGGAAACCCTAAGGGGGGCTACTTTTACCCACCTGGTGAAGTAATTTGTTGCAGTAAGGATGTATCGATGCTATAAGGAAGAAGGAGGGGCAATAGGACAAATACAATATGTTCCCCATTGCTTAAAGGGAAATTGGACAGTGATTGATTGATCTATATGGATATCGGTGGCCACCTACATATTCTACTCACTCAAAACAATTGTCCATTGTGGCAGTTTCCTAGTTATTTATCTACTGTTTTTTGGGCCTCAAACTTCGGGAGCCATTTTGAGGCCCTAAACAACATTTTTTTGGCATCGAATGGTCAAGAAAATATGACTTCATTCCATTCTCTTTAATTTCCATTAATGTATGTAAATATCAGATAGATCTTTCCAACGAGCTATTGAGTGCCCAAATTAGAGATCGTATGCAAAATTTATGACCCTAGGAAGTTGTCTGTTCACCTTACGACCTTGGGGCCACAAACTTTATAACGGTTCATTTTCTAGGGTTATGTTTTGGAATTTTTGGGTTGTATCCCTCATTATTCTTACTGTAAATAGGCCCATTTGGCCTCATTTTGTATTCAAATTTGCATGGATGAGCTTAGCAGTCAGATCTCTTCTCAGAGATAGCCACCGACATTCTAGCTATTGTATTATAGTCTGTTCTATTTCCACCATTTAATAGAATATGGGTTTATTGTATATTTGTTATCTTTGCAAAATGTCTGTGATTATGATTTTGTATATGTTCTTTCATTTCATTCACACATAAATCTGGATCACTACTTGAAGGGGAAAAGCAAGTTTCATAACCTTACCAGCACATCTTTGTCACGATTCACATTTTCTAGAAAACATATATGCATCTTTGAACAAGGTTGGACAGTAATAGCCAGCTCTTAGAATCTTATGGGAAGTTGTATCCCCTGAAAAGTGTCCTCCTATAGGTGCTGCATGTAATTCCAACAAGATATTACCAGTTTCTTCTTTTTCTAGACACCTAAGGAAAACTCCATCATAATTTCTTCTAAAAATCATGCCATCAATGAATTGATAAGGTGAAACTTTCAATCTCAAATCCCCGTGCTTCTTGAAATATAATGTTTAAGGAGAAAACCCTTGAGTGAGAAAAAATATAATGTCATCATACCATTCGGATGTTGGAGTAGAAATAATATTTACAGTCTCTTTAGATGTACCTTGCTCTTGATTCCATTGTAGTTGTTCATGTTCAGGATCATTAGATTGGAAAGCAAGTAAAAATAAACCTTGTCTTTAACAATTTTAACATGCTTGATCTCCAAGTCATATTCTTGAAGTGCAGTCATCCACTGGGCACATTTTTCACCAAGTTCCCTTTGGATCAAGACATTTCTTATTGCTACATAAGGAACAATAACCTTAGTTCTAGACTTCAGGAGATAGGATTTGAAATGTTTTACAAACTTATAAATTGTATAGGCCTTCTTATGAATTTTAGAGTAATTGAATTCATCTCCTTCAAATGTAGAACTCATAAATGAAATAGGAATTTCGATGTCCTCATCTTGCTTATGTGTTAAGACAGTAGCATAAAAAAAGTCAGTAGAAAATATATACAGAATAAAATCCTTGAAAAAGTTAGATAAGATCAATGTGGGGGCTTCTGCGATAGTTTTCTAAATTTCAACAAAAGCAACTCTCTAAATATCAAACCAGTTAAATTGTACATCCTTTTTTATCAGGTATTGTAAAGGCCTAAGAAGCTGATCTTACCCAAGAAGGACTGCATGGATTTCTTGAAACTTGGTAGTTCAATTTTATCAATAGTGTATCTTCTTTCGAGATCAATAACCATACCATGTTTAAAACTATGAAACCCATAATTTTACCTTCTGTGACTGCAACAATGGAATTATTTGGGTTCAAAGAGATACCGTACTTTCTGCACCTTTAAAACACTTGTTTAAGTGAAAACAAATTATTGTACCTCTTTTTATAATAGATAGTTATTGTTAAAGTCATTTACCCAACTTACACATTTATTTTGTCAAATTTGGCCTATTTACTCACTATCCTAAGTTTAATTGACTTAATCAACATTAGATGAGCACACTATGACATCATCATGAGCATATCCACACCTTCCTTCAATCAAGGAGGCCAACTAAACCTTCTCCTGTAATCGAGGAGGCTAACTGGGCTTCCTCCTTCAAACAAGGAGCAATTCTGGGGTGATTTGAGCGTCATAAGTGCACCTAATTGATAACTGATTGTTGTTTCACCTAAAAATCAGTTAAGCTGAGTTGTAAAGGTGCCTCCATCATGAAATTACCTATTTTGGGCTTATTGGGATGAACTGGAGTTAGCTAATGCACCTCCAACTACCTTTATTGACCACTTTCACTTCAGTTAACTTCATCAGAGCTACTTGGAGTTAGTGATATGCTACCACCTACTATTTGGGTTGCAGTGACATGTGTTTGAGTTACATTCAGTTAGACTTAGTAATCTATTGCACTCTAATTCAGTTAGGACTCAGTGTGAGTCAATCATGGCTAGATTAGTGGTTAACTAAGTGTGTCTAGTGTTGTTGGAATTCTATTAAGCTACACCCATCCATGCAATTTGAATGACCTCCTTGTGAATTCAAATTAGCTTGGAATTCATGCATTCTGCATGACATTGTATTGTATTATTCCTTCTATTATTGATTATATAGAGCTGCAACCTCCTATTGGAGTACTGTTGCATCATTTCATGTCTAATTTGTCTTGAATCTCTTGTGATTCTATGTTTTGTCTCAAAGATTGTTGTGACAGAATTAATAGTTATATCGTCAAGATATACTTCTACAAAATTATGCATCAATCCTATGAAATTTATATCCATAGCTCTCTGGAAAGTAGTGCTTGCATTAATCAATCCTATACCTAGTACGTTTAACAGAAATGAATGGCATCAATATGCAAGATTCATACGCATATACACTTTAGGCAGGAAATAATCTCATAAATAAAAGAAGTAGAAGTAGTCTTTAAATAGAAATAAATAAAAGAAAAAAGTGATTCGGTTTAGTATATGAGAAGTAGAGGAAAAAGGAATTCTTCTGTAAACAAAGGTCCCCTAAGGCGTTCTAAAAGCAGTTTTAAATTGGTCGATAGGGATAACTAATACCTGATTATATCCATAGAAACCGTATAACAAAGAGAACATTTCGACACCTACAACTTTGTGCAAAATTTGTTTCATTGTAGGAACGTTATAGTTGTCTTTATTAGATGCTTTATTCATATTTCTGAAGTCTACACACAATATTATTTCCCCATCATTTTTACGAACATGGACTCAATTAGAAATCCATTGTGTGTGTCTTACTGGGAATATGATTATGGTCGTTAACAATTTCTCAAGTTCCTTTTTTACAAATGGCTCTAGACTAGGATGGATCTTCCTTAGCTTTTGTTGGTAGGGTTTGTCAATAGGATTCATAGGGATATTGTATTATATGATTTTGGTATCAAAATTATTAAGGTCATCATAGGTCTAGGAAAACACATCCTTAAATTCTCTATAGATTTTGATAAAATAATTTTCCTCATCAGGTGAACAATTAATCACTAGATTAATCAGTTGAGGATTTTGCTCAATTCCAAAACTGACATGCTGGAAATTTAGAGAATATTTGCATGTATTACAGTTAGTTTTGTTCTTAAATTTATCCTATAAGTCATAATACTTCTCCAAGTTTATTACTAATTTAGGAATCGGGTTGGAAGGAAATTGGGATCAGATAATGATTTTTCATGACCAACCTCATCAATTGCTCCATCTTTGAAGGTATCTTGACTTGTTAGGAAGACAAATCTGTTGACCATCATCGAACAGATTCAATTGAAAAACGTATTTATACTAATTCAATTGAAAAACGTATCAAGAGACAGACCTTCAGGAGGGATCAACCTAGATGCAGTATTATCCAATAAATCGATATCAAAATTTTGGGACCTAGGGACAAAATTAATGTTAAATGATTTAAAAGAATTAGTCATATCCCTAAAAGTTTCTAATAATTTACCAAACTGGGGTATATACAGTGAATCTTATTTCTTACTTGTTTCACAATGATCTCAGAGTCCCCATAACACTCTATTAGCTGAGCTCTCAAATCAATTGCCGTCATGAGTCCTTAGATAAGAGCTTCGTACTCAACAATATTATTAGTGCACTCAAATTCTAATCTACGAGAAAATCATGATCTTGGTTCCTTTTGGATCTATTAACACACAACCTGCACCATATCCTTCTTTAGATTTGGATTCGTAAAAAAACGAAGTCCATGAAAATCTAGTCTAAAAATGGTATTTACATTATACACATTATGCACAATGGAACTAGAAAATGGGATTGCAGTATAATTGATAATTTCATATTGATTTTGAACATTATCAACTGGTGAAGAATCAATAGGAAAATTCCCTAAAAATTTATCAAATGTATAATGTTCGATATGTGAGCTAAAGTAAACAACATTATCACTGGGGTCATTCAAATCAGTGACTTTTTGTTTCATGTATGGTTCTCTCATTATCTTAATTTGATTAGGTTTTCCATTGTAAGGGAGCCATAAATGGGACCAATCAGTGGAAAAATAACCTTTAAATTTCTCTGACCAGTCTCTACTTAACCACATGCCATATTCTTCGGGAATATCAGCAATAATGATATCAATCGTCTAGTGAATCCTTGGATCAACAGATCATGTTAAAAGTACATTTTTCAGTTACCCTACTACCCTGACTCTTGATATATCAAGTTGAACAATCTGAGTAGGGCATGGTTCCCAAGATGCATTATTGTTTTTGCAGACAGATAGTGGCATAAGATTTGACAAGACACATGATTCTATCATGGAGTTGTGTACATTCCTGTTGAATATCTCAAAGGTGAGTGAAAAAGGAGGAGTCCTCTTCCCATATGGATTTTGGCTACTAGGCTTAGAATAAATCTCTAAATTGTTGTTTTGAATTTCCATGGACTTATTTAAAATCATGCTTTTAGGAAAAATTTCTCTCATGGAGGGTATTTTGAGTTCAAATAGAGATATATATTATTCTTCATCCTTTTGAAGTCATCAATTAGATTATATTCAACCTTGGGAATCATTGTCACCTTGTGTGTTACTGTTTTTCCTTTATTGGGTTTGGATGATGATGCTGAAGATTATTGTGAATTTTTCCCTTTACTTATGGTATTGTAAGTGTGTTCATCATTAAAAATTGTTTCAGGTTCATATTCATCCCTGTCCATAGGTAATTCAGAGAAAAAACTAATGGTATTAACATGTTGGTCCCATTTTTCATCAGGTGGTTCATAGTTTTCAATTTCTTTAGGATATTCCTCAGTTTCATCAGGGGAATTTTGAGATCAAGTAGCCAGACCTCTGAAAATAAAATAAATTTCTTCAGAATTTAATCCTTCATTACGATTAGGTGGAATTTTATGTTGAGGAGGATGGTAAGGTCTCGTAAAAGGAGGCCTTACAAACCCTCTATTATTATCTTAATTTTCAACGTTGCTATTTTTCAAATCCACCATCTCATTGGAAATTTTCTATAATTTTTTTTTCATGTTATCCATTTCAAAAGGATCTTTATTCTATGTAGTGGGTTTAGGGAGGTTCTCCTATTTCTTGTGGGATGTAGAAGGTTGATCGGTTTGAATGTCTGGGTTGTATTTCAAACAAAACATATCCTTTTATACCAGGATAACTTTAGAAAAAGCTTATTGTAATTTGTTCTTATGTGCTATCTTAACCCACATGGAAAGAGGGGTAGGTAAACCCTTGATATAATAGGAAACTAATGATTATTCTATTGGAAGAACATTGGTATGGATTCTAGTTTTTAGATAGGACAATCTCTGGTTGAAATACTTGACCCATTCTTTTCCTTTTATTTCTAAGGAGGATAAATCCATGACAAGATCCTTAGGAGTTCTATCATTTCCAAATTTCTAGAGAAACATGGCTTCAAAATCATCCAAGGAATTAATAAAATCGACTTGTACGGAAAAATACCAGGTAGAGGCTCTTCAAAAGAGTAAGGAAATAACCTACATACTACATTTTCATGTATTAAAATCCTTAGCCTATTAACTTGAATGAAGGTTTGGAGGTGGTCTTCTGCGGGAGACTTGTCATAAGAATTGAATTTCGGTATCCATTTCTATGGATTTTTGGGTAGTATGTGTTGTTCTATAGGAATGAATACAATGTCCAGATCTAACCAAGGTCTGTTGAGTTGATTTTCCATTGGTATGTATTTTGAAGTGGAGGAACTTGAAGATGACTCACTGTCAAAAGATTCCTAGGATGGTGATGACGATGAAGAAGGAAGTGTGGGTGGTAGTCCACCAGATACTATGTTAGGTTGTGGATTATCCTGAATTTGATCTGTTTCCTCAAATAATGGATTAATATGAATTTCATGAAGTATTTCTCGTTCGAATGTGTTTTGATCGTTGGTATCAATCTGTGAATTATCGGTCATAGGGTTTTGAGATAATACGTGTCTCAGATTTCAACATGCTTCAACCCTCTGTTCCACTCCGGAAGTAATATCTTGTGTAATTTTCTTGAGTTGTTTAAGAGTCAAAGGCCCTCTAGTTGGTGATACAAAGATAATTTCAAGCCTTCTATTTTCTTGTTCTGCCATAGGAGTAGCAGGGACTATTGTTTGGTTTTCCACTGGTTTGTTGTTGATGTGGATTCTTGAGTCTGACTTCTAGTAAAAACCGATGATCTCACAGGAGGAGGTTTACTAGTGTTTTGTTTAGGCATGACAGGTCATGGCCCTGCCTCTAGCACCCTTTGTTGATTCCTAGGGTGTAATGCTAGAAGTTTACGAAGCAACATCAGGAAGGAGAAATCCCAATTTGAAAGGCTTCAAACAACCCTACGCAAGGATGGTTCTATCCCAAAATTATTTGGTGTGACTAAATCCTACGGATATCAAACCTCCACCAGACCTGTACGGGTATATCCAAATGGATATCTCTTCATGTTCAGAAAATATAGAATATCTATATCGAAAATGAAAATGATGTTAGCTTTAAAACTAAACTACTTGAGTTATGCTAAACCTAGGAAATGTGATTGGAAATAGTAGAACAATCAAATATAAGGTGTTTGATAAATGTTATACCAATTGATAAACATATGAAAACTGAGTTATTTTATTTAAAGAATTGAAACATAAGACTATTATGTCAATGGTATGCCAATTAAAAAACTAGCATTAAAACGAAGATGGTTGTTTAACAACTACAGAAAAAAATGATATGAGTTAAATAAAGAATATTATTCAAAGCATTACTTACACATAAACTAAGTGATGATAAATCAACACACAGATCAATGTATTTAATAAGCATACAACATGAACCATATTTATCCAATGGTTAAAAGAGAAACCATAACTCATCAAATAAATTTGACAAATATCACAAAAGAAAGGTCAAGAGAAACTATCTGAATTTTATTACGATTGCAAAAAATTACAAATCC
The DNA here is from genome assembly GCA_001517045.1 of Pseudotsuga menziesii. Taxonomy (NCBI): domain Eukaryota; kingdom Viridiplantae; phylum Streptophyta; class Pinopsida; order Pinales; family Pinaceae; genus Pseudotsuga; species Pseudotsuga menziesii. The sequence continues at coordinate 85,387 of LPNX010818237.1, read as the reverse complement.
TCAAAACATAGAGCATCTCCAAATTCCCTCTTGGTGGTTTTCTTCGCCTCTTATCCCTTTGTCCCTTGAGATCCAAGTCCCTTTAAATAATAATTAAAAAAATTACAAAGGGGCAAATCTCCCACAGAAGTAGGGAGTACAAAATATTGTTTTAAGATTAGCTAAGGTAATATTTCCACTTAGTAAATACATCCGAAAATCTTCAACGTATTGATATTGTGCATGCTCGAGTTGTAACTGGGACTTTCAAGTAAAAGGCTTGATCTCCCTTTTACTCACCTTTTCCCATGCAAGCTTGCATGAGTAGAATTCTGAATCACCATAGATCTGAGGTTAAGGGGAGACTTAGGCCACCCTTTCCTTTTAGCTCCAGTGACTTTTTCGAATACACCATCAATCATTGTTTGGAAATATATTTCTTCCAGCACCATTCCATCAGGTACAATCTTGGCCAATAAGTGGCCTATGTTGCTTCCCCAAATTTTGATGTAGGAGAAATATTCTCCCACATACCAATCTCTCATTGTAGAAATTAGTGCCTTAGCTTGGGTTGAAAAAGTAGGAGTTTCCTCCTTGAATATATTCTGATAGATGGAAGCCATGAAGTGATCATAGATGTCATAAATAAGAGGCATGAAGTTATCCTCCCACAATGTAGAACAATAGATGTGGACAGGAGGTCCAACCCTTTTCCAATTGCATCCCATGGTAGGGAAAGGAATTAGAGGAAATTTCAACTCAAAATGGGCCTCCTAAAGAAAATTAATAAAATAATATTTATTAATTTTGGAGGAAGAAAAGAAAAAACTACTTTTGTGTTCCTATTTTCGACTTATCTCCCTGTGTTTTTACTCAAATTTCGATCGGGAGAGCTCGTTGGATGCGGAATTAAATTCCACATCCAAATAGTACCCACTCGGCATAATTTTGATGAGATCCGCTACCCCAAAAACAAGAAATACCTGAAAAAACGTGATGATGACATCATCATCACATTTTTTCAGGTATTTCTTGTTTTTGGGGTAGCAGCGCCTGTTAAAAGTATGCCAAGTGGGTACTCATTTTATGCGGAATTTAATTCTGCATGCAACGAGCTCTCCCGATCAAAATTTGAGTAAAAACATAAGGAGATATGTTGAAAATATGAACAAAAAGAGTAGTTTTTTTTTATGATACCTATCCCCAAATTTATATTAAAAATTTGTTTAAGAGGTGCTCCCTTTTTGAATTTTAAATCATTTTGATTGGCTAATACATGATGACATGGAATTTAAATTATTTTTGGAAGTCCCATTTTAAATTGAAATTTCCTCTAATGAAAAGCTGAGTCGAAGACATCCATAATATAAGAAGAGAGGTGAAATGTCAGCTTCCTTGAAGCAGGAATATTCTAGTGTTTCTATATTGCTTCCTTAAATACCACTAGTCGATATAGTCTGCACAACATGGCTTCCATCAAAGACAAGGGCTCCCTAAACCAAGAAATGGTGTAAATTTTATCAGATTTGGGTGAAAAGCTAGAAAGGTTTTCCATCCAGGATTTAAGCATTTCCTTGAAATTATACCGGGTCCCAGAGGACTCCAGGAATTTCTTATTAAGCAATTGTTGGGGTTGTCTAAGCACATAGGCTCTGAAAAATACCTCAGGTCAGAAAGAGGCCAATTGGGTTTGAGCCTTGTCATTAAAGGAACGGTCTTGCGGGTTGGTGTGGTTAATAATCCACTTGATGGTATCAATGTAAGGCATTAGGGCAGGACTAGACACTATCATGTGGAGATGGGACTTACTGATGTTTATAAAGGTTAATTAGTCATACTCAATCTCTGAGAAATCATCATTTTAAAATATGGAGTAAATTCTCAACTAGTCTAGGTGGTAGGCTCTGGAAACCCTTCCATATGTATCGGAGAAGATGCCACTGTTTGGGTCCTTGTTTTTCAGTTCATTTGGGGTTTTTCTAGACCTGGTGTTTCTTGACATGGTTGAAATAAAACAGATAAATTATGATAAAATGATGAAAATGACAATTAATTAAATTGAATTTAGTTTCCCAATTTGCACAAATTATTGGTGAAAATATTGAAAAACCTACCAATAAACCGATGGAGAAAACTCAATCCATTGATAGGGTCAAAAATCGCAGTAAAAACCATTCACCGAGGGTAAAATTTGAAGTTTGAAAACAATGAAAAGATAGTAAAAAATGAAATATTTACCAAAAATATAAATGTTGAAATCGATCTGGATCGTAGATTTAAAAGAAATCAACGGTTAGGATTAAAACGGGGGAAAATGAAAAAGAAAATTGTGGAAGTAATTTGGAAAATATTGATTTTGGTTTCCACAATCTACAATCTGCATTTGGGGTTGCAAAATTGCAAAAGTGCAAATATCAACTTAAAATAGTTTATTTTTTCTGCAATCTACAAACTGCATTGTCGGTTGTAGAATTGCAGAAGTGTGTCTTTTTTATTTGTTTATTTTGGCTTCCCATTTCCGCAATCTGCATTGCAGGTTGCGAAAATGCGGAACCGAGAATTCAATTTTTATTGAACAAATGTTTCTGACACATGCCATCCACATTACGGTTTGCGGGTTGCAGAAAGAAGAAATTCGAAACTTAAAAATTTTGGACATCCACAATACGCATTGCATAAACAACATGTTTCAAAGAAAAACTATGTTTTCCACAATTCACAAAGCACATAAAAAACAAGACTTTTTACAAAATTTTATTAAATCCAAAGAATGAAAAGGCATAGGAATAAAGACAACAATCATGACACCCGCAAACAAGATAGTAAAATTCAAGATCCCCTTCATAATAAGTAAGTGGGGTTCCCATTTTATCAATTAAAATGGGATATGTTGTGCCTACAATAGCTTGAAAATTTTATTAATATAGCTAAACACAATTGAATAGAAATAAATGGCACACAACACATCAATGCATATCATATAAATTACTCTATAAACCCCTCTTGTGTGGGAAAACCATGAAACCAGTGAGATTTCTACTCATCTATTAATCAAACACTCATAACAGGTGTTTGCAATTGTTATTTGCTATACCACAAATCACACTTCATTACATCATTCCATGATCATGCTACACACCCTTGGATAGCCATTACATCTTATTTATAGATGAAATACAACAAATTTTTCATTAATGACAATCCATAACTTCCTAACTACTTTAAGTTCTTATGTTAAATCCAACTTGACCGAGTCAACTTTGGTTGATTATCGATTAAGTTTTGTTCGTTCCTTTGACTTCTCATCGACTAGTTGTTTTCCTTTTACCAAAAAAGTATTCGTATTGGTCATTCAACTAGATCTCCAATGTCTGTCAAATACAACTCCATTTGAATTATATTAGTCATCTATCAAATTTCCTAGTTGATTTACATGCAAAGAATATAACATTCCCACCATTCCCCCACTTGTTGTCTTCTTTGCATAAATAGGAGGCTCATAACTTCAATTCACTTTAGCAGGGATAACAAGCCCATCATTTTCTTACAACAAGAAAACCTTTTTGTGCTTATTGAATTGGTCAATGAGTCTACAACATTCTTTATCGTGTCTACCTTTTCTAGTAACACCTTCTAGTTCTCCACCATCTCTCTCACAAAATGGTATCGAACATCAATGTGTTTCATCTACGAATGATATGATGGATTCTTTTTAGGAATATTTCACTCTTGTTTTCACAATCCAACCTAATATCATGTTGATTAAACCCAACATCTAAACAATTTTTTTTATCCAAACAACTTCCTTATATGCATGAGTAGTTTCCATGTGTTCATCCTTTGTATGTCTTGACAGTGTAATGATTGATTGAATCCTAATCATCTAATTCCATTACTCTATCAAATCAAATAAACACATATCCACTCCTCAAACATCTATGTCTGATATATCCATCCTATTAGGAATCGACAACACCATGTACATTCCTTTCCTTGTTTCCCTTTGGCTCTCCTCCATAACATATTGCATAATTCATTGTGTCACACATATGACTGAATGATCTCTTTATTGTGGTACAATGCTCTTTTATAGGTATCGACACGTACTTACTTAATACTACCAACGTATGGTAAATATCTAGTCGAGTACAGACCATAGAATACATTAGATTACCTACAACACTAGCATAGGGAACACATAACATTTACTCTATGTATCTTGTGTCTTAGGACATTATTCATCAGATAGCTTGACTCCCAAAGGAATAAGGATCTTCACTGTTCTAATCTCCTACATGTTGAAACATTTTAGAAATATCTCAACATGTTTTCTCTGAATTAATGATTTACCTGCATGATATCTTTTTATTTCAATTCCAATAATGAAATTGTATTCTTCAATATGCTTCATGTCAAACTTGGAGGACAACTGCAGTTTTACGTCCTTTATGAGATCCATGTTATTTTTGACTAACAACATGCCATCAACATACATAACTACATATATGAAAATTCCTTTCACTTTATTCCCATAAACAAAGTGATCAAATCAACTTCTCACAAACTCTAATTGTTGAATATACATATCAAACTTTTGATACCGTATCTTGGGTGATTGTTTTAAACCATAGAGAGAATTTTGGATCTTGTATACCATCTCCTTTTCCTATTCCAATGTAAAAACTTCATGATTCTTCATATAAATTTCTTCTTCAATATCACCATGAAGAAGTGTTGTCTTTACATCCATCTATTCTATCTCAAGATCAAATGTTTTAGCTAAATAAATTAGTACCCTTATGGAAGTCAACTTAGAAACATGAGATAAAATCTCACCAAATTCAACTCTCTTGACTTGGGAGTACGTTTTTTCTACCAATTGATCATTGTACTTCTCAACTTTGACCTAATAAATTCAACATTTTCTTGAACACCCACTTATTGTTGATGGGTTTTGTTCCATTTTGTAACACAACTAGATCCCATGTTTCATTTTTGTTCAAGGACTCCATTTCTTATTATATGGCCCTTTTCCAAACTTTACCCTATGTTGATTCAATCACTTCCTTTACTGACATGGGATCATCTTGTATGGAAGCTAATGCAAAAATAGAACAAAAATTTGGTGGACTATACCTTTCTGGTTGTATCCCTGTTGTACCAGACCTCATAACATTTGAAGTCTATTGTTCTACCTTTTCATCAAACTCAGTCAACTCTCCTAAATCCAAACTTTTATCATTCATGTCAAACTCTTTCTTTTCTAGTTTTTCTATTTTAGGCTATTATTCCCTAGAAGTTTGTCCTACATCTATAAAGGTTATATTTCCATTATAAAATTCATTCTTATAACCAGATTCCATATCTTATACCATTTCACTCCATTCTTGCACCTAATTAAGATGCATTTCTTAGACTTGTTGTCGATTTTACTTCTTTTCTCGATTGGGATATGCAAAAAGAAATCACACCCAAAAAAATTGAGATGTGTAAGAAAGGGATTTGTACCATCACATGGCTCATATGTATTCTTTTAAACTAGATTAATTGATGAACAACTATTAACCAAGTAACATGTTGTGTCAACTACTTCTTCCAAAAATTCTTGTGTGACTCCTGCACCACTGAAAATGCTTGACGCTTTCTCCCTCAATGTTATGCTATTTATTTTAGCAACTCTATTTTGTTGAGACATGTATTTAGTTTTTTTTTCAATATATACGTTCTGTATATAGAACTAATCAAGTGCATTTCCACAAAATTTTCCTTCTCCATCAGTTCTCAACAGCTTGATCTTTTTACCAATTTGATTCTCCACAAGATCTTTGAACTCTTGAAACTTATTAAAAACCTAATATTTTTTCCTAAGAAAATACAACCATTTTATTATGGATAAATCATGTAGGAAAGAAACATAATATTGATATCATCCTAGTGAAGGGACTGACATAGTTCCAAACACATCACTAGTATTGACTCTAGTATTTCCTTATCCTAGTAGCACCAGATGAGAACATCACATGACTCTGTTTACCATAAATACAATGTTGATTGAAGTCGACTTGTTTAGTATATTCAAGGAGACCTTCGACCATACATTTAATATTCATAAAAAAAAGGCATTTCTCACCACTATGTGGCATACGTTGATGCCACAACATAGTTGAGTCAACTATATAAGAAGATATGTTGTCGGACTCAGGACATACCACATTAGCACTTTTGTTGGTTTTTTTTCTTCTCGATATCTTGTATAAGGTTCCAGTATGAAATCATCTCATCAATACCAGTTGTCCTCACACTATCTTGGACATATATTTCTCAAATAAATACTGCACACTTGCATTTTCCATTTTAGTTATTGGGATTTATTTTTGAGCCAAACCTATGATATGCAACACTCATGGAAGTGTTCCTATTCTTCCACCTTTCATTTTCACTCAAAATTATGTCATCCATTTATATTGGTTAGTCAATAATATCCCAGTAGGACATCACTACAATAGAACTTCTCATACTTCCAAAACCTCTCTCTGTAAGGTGTCATATGATGTAATTCATTGGAGTTTATCAATAAAAGTCACTTTTCGACTGTGTAGTTTTGGAAGAAAAATACATATCTCCTTTCTCCTTTTGCAAAGACTTACCATTAGTTTACTAAACTTCCTGATACCCTTTTCCTTTCTCAACTTTTGTTGACATACAATTTCATCTATAATTCCAACTTTTAGTGCAACACCAACATGTTTTCATCACTGGAATAGGGGATCTAGTCTTAGATCCACTTCTTAACTTTTATCTTCTACCAAAGCTTTTATTTTTTTCTCTATATACCATTTGACCTGTTACTATCAAAGTGTGATGGGTCAAACCTTCCATGTTCTTCCATATCATCTCTTCTAACAATGGATATGCGACCACATCATTGATCTTTAGCATGGTATTGTTTCTCTCAATAGCCATGAGAAGACTAACCCATGAATTTGGAAAATAACATAACATACTGATACATTTTTACTACTCACTAATTTTAATGTCCATGGACAACAACTAACTGACCATAGAGTTGAATGTATGCAAGTGTTCTATAACATAGTCACTTTAACCCATCCTTAGAAGATATATCTTTTTTTTGAAGTAACAAGTTGTTAACCAAAGATTTCGATTGGTGCAAGTTATCCTATTGAACTTATGGTTACACTGAGAGGGGGTTAATTAGTATAATCTACTTTTCTTATTTTAACCATTCATTAATCATTCATTTACTTAAAAATAGTAAATATACATAAACTCAAATCACAATACATATAATTTAACATGGAAACCCTTTCAAGAGAAAACTTAAAAACTTATCTTTATAAATTCACGTACACACCAACCTACTATTAGAAAGTTTTTAGCAACCAACCTACTACAGAGACCAATATCCTCAACTAAGCATGAACTTAGTAATTTGTAGGCACTGGGATACTAGAGACACCAATCTCCTATTGATGCTAATTTTCTTGCTTATACTTCCGTTTGCATTATGTCCATATGCCAATGTGCACTCTTCCATTATACAACACCTATTTCTAATATGCACCAGGGATGGTGCAAGGTAATTATACTCACTCATGACCAGTTAGTTGCAATGGCAAGCTGGAAAAACATAAGTATGGTCATTAAAATGAATTGTTAGAGGTACATAAATTTTTTTTAGAATTAAGTGTAAAAATATAAACCATAGACAATTAGATTAAATTCTAGAATATATAAATTTTATTTATAGAAAATAGGTATAACTACCCCGAATTGTTTTTCTTCTAAGAATTTTATGTTATTTTTTTCGCTAAACATAATACATATGTTTGCATTGGGCTACCTATTTGGTATGTAAATTTTCAAAATTCATGAAAATAAATATGCAGAGTCATAGGAAATAGTCAGATCTTGTGCAGAACTATTTTTCCAAAATTGTAAAAGTTAATTTTATATACTTTTTAAATTAAGGAAGTCAGTGAAGCCCTAAAATGACATGGTCGAGCATTGGTCCACCATACCATGGTATTAACATAATTAATCAATTCCTTTTTTTAGTTTGTAGGTATTTTTGTATTCTTGTGTGGGTTCTTTTCCATTTCTTACATAGGGGAGACAGGCAAAAGTTATAGACGAAATAAAGTACCTATGTTTTATACAAATTTGACACGACTGCAATTAAAAATGAATTAAAAATAGAAAACAGTAACATATTTATTCAAAAAATATATAGTTAGAATCTGCACACAGAGCTCGACAAGTGTGTATAGTTTCATCAGTACTACACAAGTGGGTCATATGTAGAACGATGGTTAAAAGCATGAAGTTACATAATTGGGTGTATTTTTCTAAAACTCAATTTGAGCCTTAAGGTTTGCTAATCCAATCTAGAATCAAAACTACAAGGAAGCCAAACAAAAATTGGATTTAAGGGTGCATATGCATAGAATTGTTCATGCATAATAGAACTCACATATACTGATGGGTACCCATACCAGCGCGCATGTGTATTGGAATCTACACGCTATTTTACACCCTATTTTTTCTTTCTCTTCTTCTCTATAATCCCCCCTTCCCTCTATATAACCTCACTTCTCCTCCCTATCTATAATCTCACCACCCCTCTTTCTTCCTATCCACCTAATACCCCCACTCTCTTCCTCTCCACCCAATCCCTCCTCCATACCTCACCCCCTCTCTCCTCAACCATAGGGGTTAGGAGTTTTAGTCATCCATTTCCATGAATAACACCAAGAGCCATGTCATAGGATCTCTCAAGGATATCCTTGAATCTAAGTATGAATATGGGTGTGGCCATTCTAAGGTATTGAATTCTAGGTATGAGTGTTTCATCCCTATGCATGTTTGAGGGATGAAACTTGGTAGTTATTCCCTAAAATAAGAATGTAGTTATCCAATTTCAAGAATTTCTCCTTATTCCAATAGACATGACCTCTCAAGCATATCCTTGGTCATTAGTAGTGATACTAATGATGTTAGGAATGTATGGTCACTAGGTATAGGTCTGAGGGTCCTAGACATGGTCGAGGGAGAAATTTTGGGCCATATGCCCTGATAGAGATGCTATAAATATAGGCTCAATATTGTTGCCTCAAAGAAACAAAAATTGACCTCTTAAGGGGATATGGGAACCATTATGAGTTTTCGAGCAAAAGGTATGAGTCACAAGGCCATTAATAAGGTCATAGGAGGAAACTAATGCATTAGTCCTTAAAGGATAATTTTGCACATCCAAAGCCAAAAACAATGTCATGAACCAACACATATGACCTTCCAAGAGAATCCTTCACCTTTGAGTTAGCATATTATAACTATTAGTATTTTTGGTGAAATTGGATATGATCTCAATATTTGGAGAAAGTTTAAGCAATGAAACTGAAGAGTTAGGCCCAAAAAGTATCTCATATGGCTCAAAATCCATCAACAAGGCGTCAAAACCACCACACGTGAATTATTTATGGAATATTTGTCTTTTAGTGCAAATACATGAACCATTAGATGGGTTTTAGAAGCAAGGATGTACCATGGCTCCATGGACATTGTTAATGGAGGAAACCAAACCCTTATAACTTAAAATAAGCTTTTAGGCATCTAAATTGAAGAATAATGTCATAGACCACCACCAATCCTTTCTTGAGAGTGTTACGGAGAAAATATTCCTATGGATTGGGATGGACAACAACAAACATGATGACACTAGAAATCACATCCATTCTCAAATATGCTAGATAAATAAATTAAAGAACATAACAACCAAGGGATAGAGTTTTTACCTCAATCGGATGTTTGAAAAAGACCATCGTTGAGCTTGTGATCAAATATGGGTTCCTTAAAATTTTCCCTCAACAACGAATATATATCTAAGCATATAAAATATATTAATTGTTAGAATTCAAACTATCATAATCCATTTAAACATGTATAAAGAAAATAATATACCCATGGATAAAAATATAAACAATTGATGATGAAATTTGGACAAGAAATGGATATTTCTATTAATATAAAAATATAGATAAAATGTGACAACCTCTGTTGGAAACTCATCAGAACTCAGAAACAAAGTTCCTCCACCCGAGCCTCCACCACTACAATCCTCCATTGAAAGGAAAACTCACAAAGACAAAAGAGAGCTTGGGATATGAACATAAATAGTTCTATCAACAATGATAAAGGGATGCAGATTCAAGAATAAGGAACTGGGGAAACTTTTTTCTATAGTTTCCTTACTTTCAAATTTCTCCTCCTCCAATGCTTTATAATGGATCAATATATAGATCTCAAATGGGAAATGGAGGGTCGAACCATAGCATTTCTAGGCATATGGAAGGCCAAGGATCAAGCTATTCGTTACTTGATGAGGAAAGATACAAATATTTTTTGTTTTTGGTAACAAAACTTGACGTATGTGGGTTGTAACCGTGCAAGTTTGTGTATATGTGGGATACATAACTATTGACCTACGTGTGTCTTCAAAAATGTCTTTTTTAGGGTTAAACTAAAGCATCAGGGCTATACTAAGTGATGGGGGTATAGTGTGTTTGCATAGGGATAAGGGAAGGCCATCAAGGAATGATGCATAACATGTGGAAAATCACGCTATAACAGATGCCCCCTAATGTGTGAGGTTAGAGGAGTACATGATGGTAGAAATAAATTATAGCAATCACAGAAGGGGAGTAGTGAAGATACAAGTGGAAGAAATACCCACTCATTATCATAATACAATGATAACTCTGTATAAATGACTAAACATATTGAGTATATATAGTAGTCCTAGATACATATAAGTATAGTGGCCATGAATAGGAATAATGGACATATGTTGTAAGTGGTCATAGCCACGTACAATACATAGTGGACTCTAATCTCCATACTGAATGAATACATGTGGTATACGATAAGGTACACTACTTTGGTATGAGAACTAAAATCCCATAGGTACTTTCACGATCAAGGTAGTAACTGTTAAATTTGTGAACCATTGATCTACAAGAAAATATGAAAGTTGTAGGAAGGTGATTATCCAGTGGAACAATCAAAGAGAATGTACACTGAACATGAAATTCATGCCACGAATTTCAGATAAATCAGACAAGAATTGCTCAAATAATCACAACATTAATCTTCATTCAGTCCAACAGTAATACAATGGTGTTACAATAAGTAGTATTTGAATCATGTGGATAAGATTCGAATCTACCAACTAAACATGATTGACTGGCTAAATCAGTGTGTCTAAATTAATGTCAGAGATCACTAGTCTAACTCCATATGTTTGAATTAGTTCTACAATCAGTTAACTGATGAGGTAGGTGGAAAAATAGGCCACTCCCCATGCAAGTATGCAAGTATGGAGCTAGACTAATTGAGAGTGATCTAAATTATTGTAACTGGAGGTTGACTGAGGATAACTACCTACCTACCACAACCAACTAATGGAGGCTGTTGGTGGCACTTAGAGTGGCTCCTAAAATGTAGGTATTGGAACTGGTGGCACCAATGGCACCAATGGAACCACTGGCACCGTTGGCACCAAAGGCACCAAACTCTGTTAAATGACTCCTAAATTAGGAAATATGATCAATTATACCATATTTGGTCAAGCGAGGACTAAATAATCCTAACACCCCCCCTAATCCTAAATTGGACAGTTTGGGCCTTGGAAAATAGGACAAAAGCCACCCATACAATCTAAAATAAATAAAAGTTTCTTAATAAACTAAGGGAAATGGGGAAAACCTCATGTGAAAACCCCCATGCTCAAAATAGTAGTGAATCAAGAAACAAGTTATACTACTTCAGATAATTTTTTCTCTTTGAGAAAAAAATTGTGCAAATTTTTCTGCAACTTGCAACTCTATGGAGAAGCCATGCAGAATCATGGTTCTTCTATGCATCAGCATCCTGGGACTATACATGTGAACCTTTCCATCTTCTTTCGATATGTGGAATGTTGCTTTTGTTTCTTCTTTATGGAGGAGGAATGGAATGATCCATTTTGTTCATTAGTGGGACAAATTTTAGATCAATCTTCAACATCAAGTAGCATTTCTATGGAAGTTTGTTGCACCACTATGTAGGTAGTGAATTTGTGTGAGAAAGTGCAACACTTTCATTCTGATACTCAGACCTCGTTTTTCTTCTATCATATGGATTCTCGACACCATTCCTAGTTGCTTCAATGAGATTTTGGGCCCATTTAGGATTTTGATTCGGAATAGGAGTTGGATCTAGATCTAGATCATCTCGAGGTATAATAGCAGGATCATGTTGACCTTTTTCCTCATCTTCTAAAATTGAAAGTTTAGACAACATATCATTATCTTAAAATGGATATGAAGGAGAGTTTTTACCTTCTCTTTTGAATGGTTGTTGAGATTGTGTTGGAGTTGAGTATGGAAGAAAGTGTGAGAATTCATATGCCTTGGAGGCATGGTTTGCAACACCCTTCTCTATAATATTCCCAGTTGAGATATATGAGATCTCCACTGAGTCAAGACCAAATAAAACTTAATTTGGCAAGCTAGTATGTGTCATCTAATAAACAGAAAACAAATTTGCTGCAAGAAAGGGAACATAGAGTACATTGTTGAAATCTCCATGCTCGATTTTAATAGAACCTCTCCCAACAACTTGTCATGTCCCCATATTTTGGGACATTAAAAGTGTTGACCATGATAAAATTACTAGGGGCTCAAATTGACATTAATTATTATTCCTAGGAAAAATATTGCTAATAATTGTTCTAAGGCATGTATTTAATTTTATTTCAACAATTTTATTTATTATGCACAATAATGATGTGGAATTAAGGCTGCCATGTTAGGAAGGCGCATTGGGGAAAGCTAGTTAACTTGTCTTGGTAAAAATAAGAAAGTACATAACAAAAGCAAAAAGGAGAATAAAGAGAAGTTGCCTAAAAGCAGAAAAAGCAGACAGAGGTAAAAGTAGGAAAGTTTTTGAAGGAAAGAAAAAGTTTCCTTATGACCCAGGAAAAGCAGAAAGCTGTCATAACTCAAAAGAGTCAGCTTTTGACTAAGTGAGGGCACAATTTCTAATTGTGAATGATGATTTGGACTTGGAAACAATTACACATGGTCCTACTTTCCTAATTTCCCAAAGGGGGTGCTTTTGTGGCTAGGGTTAGGTCACGATGGGGTTGACTTGCTCTCATAGGTCACCATTGGCCTCAACTTACTAAGCAAGTCATCCATAATTCTATAAAATATGAATTTGAACCCATTGCTTCAGTTTGGATGATTTGATACTGTGGTTATGCTATGTGAGCATACTCTCTGAGTGTTGTGCTTTAGACCATTGGGTGATGATCTCTAAGCCCCTCCTCCCTTCTCTTCCATCTCCCTTTCTCTTCTATTACAGGTATGAAGCACTAAATTGCAGACATTGAAGTATTATCAGAGATATTTTCAGCCTCCAACACATTCAGGTCGAGATATAGTGAAGCCCATGCTTCACCTATGCTCATAGCCACTTTTGCCGGTCATGTTTTGGGCCTCCTGCCCCTTTATTTTGGAGTCTCCCTGTAATGGTCAGTTTAGTATATGATTTCTAATATGTAGCAGAATATTACTCTATAATTTATCTATATCAGGTCGAAACATATCTGTCCATAAAGAATTCTGTCTTCAGTTTCCTCAAAAAAGCTTTTTTTATCAATGTGTGGGGGAAAATTGATGAATCTGAGTGCTATGAGAAATATGCAAGGTTGGGGGACTGTATGAAGAGATTTTATATGTTCAATGGGATGTTATTTATATCTTTCATAATTCATATGTATCTGAGAAATTAATTTTACATGAATTAACTGCTTAAATTTAGACCCTAGCTAGATTGCTAGCTTTCAATGACTAGTCTTGCCAAATTTGATTTAAAATGAGTTTTGCTAACTCAAAATGAGCCTCGTTAGTTCATGTGGGTCACTTAAAGACCCAAATTACATTACATACCTCCAAAACCATTTTTCATTTGGATAATACCACTTTTTGGATCCTCCTTTGCGCAGGGTTGCTCTTGACCAAAATTGCAAGAAATCCCCAAATTCACCCAAAACACCTCAAAATTTCCAGAAACTCAAATTTTTTTTTAAATAAATTTTTATATATTAAATAAAGACGATAAAAAACCTCTTCAAGTCTCCCTAAGCCTCTGGTTGAAACAGGTAGAACTACTCTTCTTAGTTGCACGGTTTGGCTGCACAGAAGCGTGGTAGTAGGTTTCCGTGGTGCGGATTCTGAAACCTAAATGGCACTAGATATAAATGTGTTAGGGGAGAGTAAATTCAATGTCTAACATCTCTTTGTTTGATTCCCACTTATCACTCTTGTCCTCTGCAAAATCTCCCAGAAGAAACCCTTGTTTTTTCCAATCCGAGAAGGCTATGTGTAAACCCCTTAAATTTCAGAATTATTTAAGAAAAATCATAGAATTAAAGTGTTCAGGTTTATACACTAGAACTAGAACATTATAGTGGTTTTCAGATCCTATTTTTCATCAATTTTCAGATCCAAAAGATGTATACATATCAGATTTATAGTCACCTCCTGAGCCACAAAATGAAGAAGAAAACAAGGCCACACCGCTAAGGTGTGAACCAGAATATTTGGTGGAGGAGCAGGACACCAAAGTATATGTACAAAAAGAGGATAAGGTGAATAAAATGAATGATAAAAGTTCTGATTTTTGCAACAGCCATGTACAGCTGCAACCATCTGATCCATGGGAGGATGGAAAGACTTCACATCATGGAAGTGAGTGTGCAGAAAATTCAAAGGCTGATGTGTATGTTGAGGATGAGTTTTATGTGGTGGATTCATGCTACAAGAAAAATGGTCATATATGTCATCTATTAGAAGAATAAATATTGGTGGAGGATATTCTTGGTGAGCCACATCATTTGAGTGGATCACTAAAGGAGGACAGAAAGAAACTTAGGGCAGCAATGAAAAACATTGTTGACATCAATGCCTTGGTGGCAAGATGTTGTTGGGAAGCTTCTAGTGGAGACATGGAAGGAGAATACTTTCTAGAGGAGTGCATAGCATTGAAAGAAGGAATGTCCAAGATGAAGGAGAGCTATATGAAATTAATATCTGATAGAGAACATCTCCTCATGCTGGCTGAAATGTACCATTGTGCATTTGAGAGGGAAACACAAGAGTCTGAAAGACTCCATAGTAAATGGGAGGTTACATATGATCCTTGAAAAGAACCCAAGAATCTCTTCAAGAGTCAAGGTTGCAGATTGATCAAATTCAAAGGGATTTGAATGTACCACACCCCCCATATTGCATGGAAAAGAATCATGTGCACATGTTAGTAACTGCTTTGGATGTGTTGAAGGAGACTCATGTGGAGGAAAACCACTTGGAAGGAGTAGATTTGTAGATGCTTGTGAAAAGATATGAGGAATAAAATCTTGGCCAAGCACTCATTGAGATTGAGAGGAAGGATGAAGTGTTCTTAGCTATGGGAAATATGGCTGAGGACATTCCAATTGAATCAGCAAGCAAGGATGATTATCTATTCATGGATTGGGTAGATACATATATCACTAAAATAGAGGATCAAGGATGTATTGGAATTTCTTGCATCAATAGAGGGTTGTTTGACATGCATCCTTGGAAGGAGACACCTTATGAAACAACCCCATGGATGGTATATTTTTCTCCAGAAGATGTGGCTGATAAAATTCCATATGGATCAGAAAATAAAAGTCTATATTCATCCATTGATTGGGTGGATAGAAACATCTTTGGAATGAAAACCTTGGGAGGCAAAGAATTTTATTTCTACAATAAATTTTTTGTTGTGACTGACATTGTCTTGACTTGTCAACAGCAACAAAGATTTAATTTGCAGCCATTGGATACCTTCCATACATATGCACATGAGGTGAATTATATTTTTTTTGTGCTTGAGGATTGTGTAGGCAATTGATGAGAACCAAGTACTTGGCCTTTTCCAGAAAAAAATGGAATTATTTTCTGGAAAGAGTCTCTTCCCAATGGGAGGGTTAGATGAGGATGAAGATTGGGAAGACATAATTTGGGTGGATGAGTATTGTAGGGTTTTGATCCAAAATTCTACCCACACTTTTATTTCATCCTCATCAAGTGGGAATGAAAATTGGGAGAAGGAATTTTCCTTGTTGGTGCAACAGGAAGAGCTGGAGGCTTTCCTAGGTGTTCATGATGACTTGTGGAATGCACCATCACCCTCCCGTAAGCCACATAGGCACATATGGCTGTCACTTGATGCCATTCAACCACATGTGGATTGGGTGGAAGATTACATGTCACACATGGAGTCTTCTTGCAAAAAACTTTCTGCACATGATCAATGGAAGACAAATAAGCAAGAAAACTGCCAAGAAAAGTTGTTGAGGAAAATATCTTGCACACAATTGGATAGATGCTTGCATTATTTTACTAGTGGCAGAGAGTTGAGCCATTGGAAGTGTTCACATGGAACTTTTAGTAGGAGGGTCAATCCCTTATCAGGTGGGATGAGGGGACACTTATTTTTTTTTCCTACTTGCATTTTTGGAGATGATTGTGATGCATCATCTTATTGTGAGCATTTTGGGCATCCTTGTTGATTGGATGATTCCTATACTCATTGGGGTTGGACATGGGACTCACACCTATGTCTTTGAAACAACATCATTGTGAGATTCAATGCTGATGTGCATCAAGCACATAAGGAACTTTATGTTGGGTGGGGAAATGTTAGGATTATTAATCCTCCCTTGTCCAAATTTGGTCATATGTCTAAATCGGGAGTCCATCCAGTCTATTTATAGTCATTAGCACCATTGGTTAAACTTGACCTAATTGGGGCACATGTTTCAGTTACCAAAGTGTGGGGAACACTAATTGAGGCTCACTGCCACTTATTGCACTTGATTGCATAAGTTTAGGAGTCTCCTAGATCAATCCCTACAATTTAGGAAGCAACTGGGAGTGCCAAAACCAACCAAGGTCAGTTCACTTCAGTTAATGACTAGTCAAGCCAAGTTAGGAGTCAGTTACATTCAGTTCTAGCTCTCTACATTCAGTTAAATAATGGTTTAATTAATTGCACACATGTGGGTCGTTTTTCTCACCTACCACAGTCAGTTAACCATTATTTAATACTAAATGTAACACTTGGTTGTGTTTTAGAACTCCGGTTATGATTTAGACAAGGACAGTTAACTACTGGGTCCTTAACTTCAGTTGATGACTAGTCAAGCCAAGTTAGGAGTCAGTTACATTCAGTTAAATAATGGTTTAATTAATTGCACACATGTGGGGCACTTTTCTCACCTACCACAGTCAGTTAACCATTATTTAATATTAAATGTAACAGTAAGTTGTGTTTTAGAACTCTAATTGTGATTTAGACAAGTCTTGGTTACCTACAATCAAGTAGAGTCATCAATTCGAACTTCCTCATGTGGATTCGAATTGCTTGTGGCTATTAAATCCATTTTACATCATTGTAATTATTATCTGGATTACTTTTTTGATTAATGAAAGCATTCACAGCTGCAAGCCTTTTGCACTGTTTCATTCTTCAATGGCTGAGTAAATTGTGAGATCTTCTTTGTGAGTTGTGTGTTTGTCTACAGATCTATATGCTCAAATTTACAGGAAATTTGACAGACCTCCAACTTTGCATTGAGAAGTTTCAGTTTTCGGTTCAGTGGTATGATTTCCACAGCATGAATATCATTTCATGTGATGACAAATTTGTATGGTGGATTATAATGTTTGGATACTTAAAGTTGAGGAAATGGGATCCAAACATAAATTGGCTTGATAAGTTGTGTGGGACGTCATTCTCACTAAAGGGGGTGCAATGCAAGCAATGGGACCTTGGAATTGCTTGTTTTGGAGAAACTTTACAGGATGGCTTCATGGAGAAAGTCAAACTTTTTGCACAATGGATTCATGCTCCAGTTATCCTACATGATGAACAAATTTGTAGCACTCTGGAGTGCTTCTGCTTGAGGACAAGCAGATTTGGGAGGGGAGGATTGTCATGTCCCCATATTTTGGGACATTAAAAGTGTTGACCATGATGAAATTCCTAGGGGCTCAAATTGACATTAATTATTGTTCCTAGGAAAAATATTGCTAATAATTGTTCTAAGGCATGTATTTAATTTTATTTCAACAATTTTATTTATTATGCATAATAATGATGTGGATTTAAGTCTACCATGTCAGGAGGGTGCATTGGGGAAAGCTAGTTAACTTGTCTTGGTAATAATAAGAAAGTACATAACAAAAGCAAGCAGGAGAATAAAGAAAAGTTGCCTAAAAGAAGAAAAAGCAGACAAAGGTAAAAGCAGGAAAGTTTTTGAAGGAAATAAAAAGTTTCCTTATGACCCAGGAAAAGTAGAAAGTTGTCATAACTCAAAAGAGGCAGCTTTTGACTAAGTGAGGGCACAATTTCTAATTGTGAATGATGATTTGGACTTGGAAACGATTCCACATGGTCCTACTTTCCTAATTTCCCAAAGGGGGTGCTTTTGTGGCTAGGATTACGTCACCATGGGGTTGACTTGCTCTCACAGGTCACCATTGGCCTCAACTTACTAAGCAAGTCATCCATAATTATATAAAAGATTAATTTGAACCAATTGCTTCAGTTTGGATGATTTGATATTGTGGTTATGCTATGTGAGCATACTCTCTAAGTGTTGTGCCTCAGACCATTGGGTGATGATCCCTAAACCCCTCCTCCCTTCTCATCCATATCCCTTTCTCTTCTATTGAAGGTATGTAGCACTACATTGAAGCCATTGAAGTATGATCAGAGTTATTTTCAGCCTCCAACACATTTAGGTTGAGATACAGTGAATCCCATGCTTCACCTATTCTCACAACCGCCTTTGCCGGTCATGTTCTCGGCCTCCTGCCCCTTTATTTTGGAGTCTCCCTGTAATGTTCAGTTTAGTATATGATTTATGATCTGTAGCAGCATATTAATCTGTAATTTATATATATCAGGTCGAAACATATCTGTCCATAAAGAATTCTGTCTTCAGTTTCCTCAAAAAAGCTTATTTTATCAATGTATGGGGGAAAATTGATGAATCTGAATGCTATGAGAAATATGTAAGGTTGGGGGACTGTATGAAGAGATTTTATATGTTCAGTGGGATGTTATTTATATATTTTATATTTCATATGTATCTCAGAAATTAATTTTACATGAATTAACTGCTTAAATTTAGACCCTAGCTAGATTGCTAGCTTTCAATGACTAGTCTTGCCAAATTTGATGTAAAATGAGTTCTGCTAACTCAAAATGAGCCCCGTTAGTTCTTGTGGGTCACAGACAGACAAAAATTCCATTACATACCTTAATAACCATTTTCATTTGGATCATACCACTTTTTTGGATCCTCCTTTGTGCAGGGTTTCTCTTGACCAAAATTGCAAGAAATCCCCAAATTCACCCAAAACACCTCAAACTTTCCAGAACCTCAAAAAAATGTTTAAATACCTTTTTATGTATTAAATTAAGACTATAAAAAACCTCTGCAAGTTTCCCTAAGTCTCTGGTTGAAACAGGAAGAACTACTCTCCTTAGTTGCACGGTTTGGCTGCCGAGAAGCGTGGTAGTAGGTTTTCGTCGCGCGAATTATGAAACCTAAATGGAACCAGATATAAATGTGTTAGGGGATATTAAATTCAATTTATAAAATCTCTTTGTTTTCTTCCCACTGATCTCTTTTGTCCTCTGCAAAATATCCCAGAAAAAAACCCTTGTTTTTGCCAATCCGAGAAGGATCTATGTGAACCCCTTAAATTTCAGAATTATTTAAGAAAAATTACAGAATTAAAGTGTTCAGGTCTGTACACCAGACTTATTACATTACAGAATTGGAGGAAACCATGTGGTTGTATGCTCCAGAATCTATCAAGTAAGCCTTTCCAGATACCAATATCCTCTATGTCTTCTCTCAAGGTCATTGGATACCAATATCCTCTATGTCCAGATTTCTTGAAAGTTCCTCTTGCACCCATATATGAGATTCTCCTCCTATGTAGGGTTTCATCTTCAACCTTGTAGCAAAGTTTGAGATCTTCATCACTCTAGGTGATCCTCAAGATCATCATGTAATTGCATGTGATATCCCATAGGTGCCTTCTGAGTTTGTATAAATCCTTCTGTGCACATGTGAAACTCTATGGAGAGACTCGAGTCCTGTAGTTTGCTCAATATGAAATTATGCTTCATTGAATGAATGTTTTTGGTCGATGGATAATAAGACTCACCATAATTGACTCCCTCTTTCCGAGAGAAACCATGAACCTTGATTTATCTCTTGATGTTTTCATTTGTTGTATTTCTGATCTTATAGATCTACTTGGAAGACATTACAAACTTTCCTTCAGGTCTTGTAATCATTCTTCATGACTGGTACTCCTTGATTATATCATCCTTAAATTATTCCTTCTTGGGACATTCTTTTGCAAAGTGTCATTTTTCATCATAAGTGCACATCTGAGCTATGAGAGGTCCTTGTCCTGAAATATTTTTGTGAGAATGTTCTTCCTTGTTGTTCTTTCTCTTCTTGGTATGGGTTTTTAGGTATTTATTGTCATCTTCATCCATAAATTCTTCTTTTTTCAATCAATTTAGATTCTTCTTGTGTGCATTCCTCCATAGATGAGCTTACTTCTAGAACAAATTATTAAATGGGTGATTCTCATGATATTGGGAGACCATTTAAGGTTGTCATCTCCACTTCTGATTCTTTGACATTGTCTCTAGTAGCTTCTAGTGTTAGTTGATATGTAATAATATTGTGAAGTAAGATTGGATATTTTATGACATCTGCATCCTCACACCCTTGAGTTGAGTCGTCAAAGTCGTCTTCATGTGTATAGAAAACATATCCTTAGGAGTATTCAAATATGATACAAGTGGTACCAAATGGTCCTTGATGGAATTTGTAATGATCATCTTGGATTCTTATGCTTAGCTTTGTCCTCATCTCCCTATGGATCTGCAACTTCTCCTTTGACATAGTCTACCAAGCCAATATCTTTTGTATAAGAAGCACTCTATAATTCCATGCTCGTAATTTCTCATATCCTTCAAGATTATCCTCAATATTGGTACTATTTGTCATTATGATAACTCAAAACCTCAAATGGAAATAGAGGTAATAAAACTTACCAATGGGAGTGCTTCAACTAGATGCTTGTTTCAATGCTTTTATGGAAGACTTCTTCTGGTAGACCTAGGTTTGGATAGAGAAACCCTAATTTTTCAACTTTGGTGACTTTCATTTCAAATTGGATAGAAATACGCACCTCCTCAAGGCGAGCTGAGAAATATATTCCTTTTCCCAAAACTATGGACAAAACTGCAAAATATCTAATGCCCTAGTTTTCTTGGTAGTAGTGTTTGGTCAAAATTTGAAAATAAACAGAGTTATAAAATATCTACATAGAAATATGCACTCTCATAGGGAGATTTATATGGTCCTTTTTGAATTGATCTGTGGAGGGAAATTCTCGAAAGAGGAATCCCTAGTTTCTTTAATTTATTCTACATGATTTCCTTATATTCATTCTGATGTATCTCCAAAAAAAATACTCCCCAAGGGCTTAAACTTCATCCTAAGATATCCTTATATGTCTTGTTTCTAACCCCACAGGTTAGAACAATATTCGATTCACCAAGTGGAATATATTATAAGTTTCCTAAGTTGATCTATTTATGGGCTAGCTCGGTATAGCGAACTTGTACAGACTACCATGTGTCCCTGTTTGACCTTCGAGGTTTGAAACACACACTAGAAAAACTAAATTTTATCCACTATATGAAAGATCTTACGAAATTCGATTTGGCTCTTCCTAGCTCAATATATATAATTTATCCCTAGGTCACTTATTTAAGTTTGAACTATGAAATAGGCTAGAATCCTAATTTGGAAGGATAATATCTGTTGAAGTATAGTGAATTTAAGAGTTGGAACATATTTCCCATCTATACCTTGGTTAATAATCTTTGTATAAGGTTCCAAGTGTTTAGTGTAAGTTGTCCCATGTGAAAATGGTTTTAGTTCTTAGTCTAGTGTCTTGGACCAAGATTTTTTCCACATTTGACTCACTTAGACTAGTGGCTATGCCATAAAATATTGTTTTTTCACTTACCCACTATTTTCCTTGTTCTATGGAGTCAATGCTTGCCTCTATGTTTCATTTTCGAGGTAGTTATTTCCTTTCCCTGTTTTAAGGAGACTGGGTGCACCCTCTTGAGGATTTGGTGAATTTTCTCATTAATTGTCCAAAACCAAGCCACTAACTTCATGTCTAGCGCCATCAAGATGGTTCCTTTCACACTTGTTGACTAGCCTAAGCACTTCATGGTCCATCTAGGTTCATTTCAATTCATTATGGCCACTACTTGGAGTTACACTTAGCACAATCTCACAGATTGGGGGAATTAGTCAAGATAAGCCAGTATTAATGTGAGTTATCCATGGTATTTTCCCAAGGTATTACATGTGATAATGCCTATATATTGTACTGGTTTTTGGTCAATATGTACAGTAATAGAAATATATCTAGAGAGGTTTCTCAAGTTTATGTCTCAAATTATTCGCTCATTTCACGTTATCTCTAGAATAACTATAAGTAAGAATTGTTAATGAATTTAGATCTAGGTGGTTTGCACATGACTCAAAACCTTGGTTGTGATGTTGTGTAAGCCAAATTTTACATGGTATCATAGCTATTATGATTCATAGCATTCTTCTTAGTTTTTCTTGAGAGTTTTATTTTCAGGTGCCTACAACAACTTCATGGATTTGAAAGTAGATACTCTCCTTTTCATATTATAAATATTGAAAAAGAATAAAATGTACTTATAGTACAACAAAGAGGAAACGAGCGTCGCAGTCAAGAAAATGAGTTCCAAGCAGTGGAACATGCACCTATGCTCAATGCAAGGAAATACATGTAGGATACAAAAACTGAGGGGAATGTTTCCTCTCGAGTGAAGGGTGATCAAGATGCAAAGGATAAATAATAGGCTTTGCTTGGCTAGAGTTGAGAGAAGCTTGGGAAATCTGGATTATAATATTGAAGCAAGGATCTTTCATTAAGCTTAATAAGATAAAAGATGCATGCAATGCATTTATAAATTGATTTAAAATGGGAGTCCCTAAGCGAGATTGTTGGTAGGAAGTTTTGAGGAAAGTAAGTTGCGCAGCATCGCGGATGTTGCACAAAGTCAAAGATGGTGCGTAAAGTGGAAGATGGTGCACAAGGTGGATTCACTATAGGTTATGTATTTTGGTCATATTTTGTATATTTGGACCGCGGGATGTGGATTTTGGTCATCATTTTGTATATTTTGGTACAAGTAGTTAGAAAGTTGACTGAAGTGGACCATCAATGTAAAGGCACAAGCCTATAAATAGATTTAGCATTACAAGTATTATAGGTGCTTGGGATTTTTCGGAATCTACAGATGTGAACTGAAAGATTGTTCTGTAACTCTATCTTTTGTTGCGAAGATTAATATGACATGATGGAGATTGGACAGAATCATTGTCTTTTTGCATCTTCCTATTTTCTTGAATTTTATGATCTGAACGTGAATGTGATATGTATCTATGAATGATGCGATGCTTCTTTGTTATGAATGATGGTATCTTGGTATATTTGTTTATGCTTTGATGCATCTGCTGCGATCTAAGTACATTAATCCAATTCATGGAATATGACTCTGTTAATGTATAATGTGAATGTCTAGATCTGCTAAGTAAATGCTTCTCTAATTTGATAGTAGATGTGCAGTCCTCCTTCATATTGCGGAAACTTGGTTCTGACAATTCTCCTTTGAACATCTTGGGTGATAGTTCATCTATTCTGCAGGTGTTACCGGGTGAGGTAAAACCTTTCTGGGCTAGTGCTCGGGGAGATCATTGTGTTTTGGGTGTCGACAAAGAGTGAACCATTGTTGATGAGGTTGTGTCAACAAATGGTTCCATTGCTACGACCTTAGTGTGAATAAGGGGAAGGAGGACATGTTTTGGCATCCGACGAAATCGGAGATCCAAGATTGGTTTGATCTGAAGGCACGAGAATTTGCTGAAGAAGAGAATCAGGACCCTAGTATCTGTACTCCGATTTGCACAATTACTTCTTTTCTGAGTTCATGATCATCTTATATGAGTGGTTGGCATGATTGACCTATTGCAAGACAAATTTCCAAGGAGGAAAACCGACTAACTGGAACCAAAGTTAATCCAGTTGTTGTAGGATGTAGACAATAGAGCATCAAGGGTTGTTGAAGTCTAGCTTGATAGCATCTTGGATGGCTACATCACTGAGCATGCGGTTGACACAGTAAAATATTACAACAATGCAGAAAGGGAGTTCTTTAGTGGACCAAGAGGTAGGTTCCTTTTATCTTTTACAATTTTCTATTAAGATATCATCTGCGAAAAAAGGCATATTGAAGATGAACTCCGTCGAGTATAATCCTAGTGTGCAGAGGCTATGGGTATCGCAGAGACGAGGGTTGGATGGAATGATATGGGGTAGTTGGATGGAAGTTACAATGAGACTGCGAGGGAAGCAGAGGTAGGAAGTGGTATTATGAGAGGAGGAGCAAGGTTTCAGCAAGAGGAGAGGAAGAGGACAAGGGAGAATCCTGCTGCGACCGAAACGCGAGACCGCAAGAGAATACCATACAAGACGAAGTGACCCTATAGAGACAAAGGATATGACCAGGGTACGCCGGAGCCCGAGTAAAGAATGACCCAAAGAAACAACGTACCCACACCTCCGTGCACTGTGCCACACTCAGGAAGAAATACTAGCTCGACACTGACTTGTCTGACATGTCAACAACACTCTAATAGTAGTGGATTAACGAGCGTAGGAAGAAGGCCAAGGATGGAGGGTGATGATGTAAAGTTACTTACGTTTAATGGGAACGAGACTGAGGATCACGAGCAATACTGATTTGTAAACAAGGTAGTTTGGATAAAGCAAGCTCAAGATGATGATGTTCAAATAAGCGCCAGTTGGCGAGGACCTTTTGAGGTCGTGCACTGGATTGGTTCATCAAGTTTGTATAAGTTCCCACAGGGACTCCAATGAAGAATTTGGCTTAAATCAGAAAAGGATTGATCAAATATTTTAGAAAACCAAAATCTCAGGCACAATACATTACAGAGTTGAAGGAGATTAAGTAATATCCAAATGAAACTCTTTGGGACTTTGATCAGCGATTGAAGACGCTGATGGCGAGAGCCAGCTTTGACATGAGTGATGTTCAACATAAGGAATGGTTCATTGCAGAATTAGTACCACATATCATAGGGACTTTGATGTAGCAAAAGATTGTGACACAGAGTGAGGCTCTGGAGATTGCGATGAAATTCAAAGCTTCACCTTTTGGAGAAATCGGGGTTGGTATGAGCCAGATCTAAAAACAATTGGAAAATTTGATGATCAAGTTGCAGGATATCAAGAAGGGAAAAGAGCATCATGAAGAGGTGTGGTACACTTGATGTCACGCAGAAGGACATCATAAGGATCAGGTCTGGACTTTCGGAACTACCTACTATCGGGAGCACCGAATCCATTAAGTTATGGAAGCATGCCACGGTGCCGTATCTGCCAAGTTTATGGGCATAAACATGAAGATTGTGTGTATATGCAGAAGATGGTGACAAAGATGACGAATTTGTACTCCACATTTTGTCGGTCTGTTGGGCATGAAGATAAGGATTGTTGCGCATATGATTTACTCCAGGACAAAAAAAATGGATATGTACTATGTGAAGGGAGAAGACCATCGAATGGTGCATGAACCACCGCAGCAACCACAGGTGGTACAAACACCACCTCAGATGCAATTTGTACTGTAGCCACAACCACAACTGCAGTTTGTGCCACAACTGCAGCACAACCAAATGTAGATGGCTACAAAGCAACCACATTATACTCAACTGTAGTATACACAAATATAGCTCACCCCCCCACAACAACAAGAATTTAATCAACCACAGTATCAACAACAAGGAGGATTCCACGGAGGATTCTGAGGAGGAAAATGTGGAGGATTTGGTCAAGGAGGACGAGGTCGTGGATATGTACAATGTTATAATTGTGGGGTATTGGGACATTATCAGAGAGATTTCCCACATTTGCAAGCACAATGTACTTATTGTATCACTATTGACCACACTATTGAGAACTACCCGTAGTTGATAGCACAGTGGAAAACAAGGAACATTCCGCAATTGCAGAAACAGAATCAGTTGCTCAATCATAACAAGAACCAAAACCAGATTCATAATCAAAACCAAAATGCAAATCAAGATGCGAACCAACTAGTGAATTCACCACCAAACTAGAATCAGGGACCAACAATTGCGAAGATCTCGGCAGAGCCCGGGATGCAAGATGTTGATGTTGTTGTCATTACTCGTGGAGGTGCAAAAATAGGGGATGATAGTCTGTTTCCACAAATTCGACCAGATGGAAAGAAGAAGGTGCATCTTAACATCAATGCTGAGAGGGCACATTCTTTGAAGCACGTGATGCAATAAGAAGAGATCCGGGTAAGTTACCTGTTTATGAGATGCTGAGTGCTTTTGATTCAACTATGGTAGTTGGACCATAGCGACAGCATTGTACCTTGCATAAATTGTTTGAAATTTTTTTTTCGTTGGAAAAATACCGTGATTCCCTCATTGAGATTGCGAATCTATTGCATCAGCTGGAAATGGGGTGGAACAAGTCCGTGATGAACTCTTTGCACAAGAAAAAGACGGGAAAAGAGATGAGAATGAATATTCAGATTGGGGACTATGAGATAGATTTGATCATTCTGTATCTAGGATTGGATGTCAACATCTTGAAAAAGAAGACATGGAAGAAGATGGGGAACCCACAGTTGGTTTGGCCCCCTGTGCAGCTACGAATGGCTAACCAGGTCAGAGTAACACCAATCAGACGGGTTCCACGTCTCGCAGTGGAAGTTGAAGGGATGAAGACTTATGCCGATTTTGATGTTATTGAAGTTGTTGATGGTGGAGGTTCTATCTCGTGCTGTTGGGGAATGGATGGGCCAATGACAACTTAGCAGTGATTAATTTCAAGAAGCGCATGATGACATTTCAAAATTGTGACATCAGAGTCATAGCTCCGATGGACCCTACTGAAGGAAGAAGATATGTGGAACCAATTAAAGAAGAAGTTGTAGTAGGATGGGATCATGTGTATAACATCTCGGAGGATTACATCCATCCGACCGTTGACGAAGAGCTAGGTTGGCGCAGTTTTAGTTGGAGAACTTGCAGAATCGAATGCATGAGGTATGGATTCAGAAATGTGGCTTGAGTACTCGGTTGTTGTGCCGAGTCGCAACGTAGATGGTTGAGTTGTTGGTATATGAAGGACTTCTTGAGTTTCCCAAGTTCCTAGTTGAATTTGAGGATAAGGTGTTAGAATGGCAACATTTGTTGGCATTGGATGAAGTGCTGAAGTCTACCCAGCACGTTGGTGGGCGACCTATAAGAACTCAATCACTAAGTGGTTGCAGTGTCATAGGCTAATGACCGTTCGCTCTGGCAATGGAGAACAGTACCAAGATGAGAGGTATGATGGACAGAATGATCCTGGTAGTCATTTGACTGCATGTCAGACTATGTGGGTATCGCGACCAAAGGACCATACAAAGTTATGTTCATAAACGTTGTCCCCTATGATGTCCATACCAAGTTTTTTTTTGTAAAAAGACGTCAATGAGGGCTGGGCTCGGGCCTTCCGTTTTCATAATCCATCCAACCCTAACCATTTTGAAAACTTACTTCATAAAGACTAGTGAGCTCGTCCAACACAAAACAATTCTTTTCTTTTTAAATAAATATAAGATCCTTCGTTTTACAGTGGAATAACAATGGAGTCTTTTTTTTTTCCAAGGAAAAAATTCGTAAATACTTTATTCACAATTAGTAGATGGCCTTCATAGTCCATTTTACAAAAAAACAACTAAGAAGTTGTCAAAACAAATTTGCCTCAGAAAGAGCACAAATCCACAATCCAAATCTAAAGTACATATACATGCATCATACCACATTATGAAAACAATGGAGTCTATGACTCTATATTAGTGGTCTACACGCTAAATTGGTTAATTTGATAACTAAATGTTAATTCATGGTATGTAATATATAGCATAGTTCGACAACGTTAAAGTCCCACCAATTTATGGGACATAGCTCATAGTTATAGCTCCGCGACCCGAATACATAGCATAAGGTTACATATATAAATATAAAGTTGGGATTAATAACATGGTATTCCTCCATTTTACATTGTATCAGTATCATAAACCATGTTTATGATGTAATCTTTTTTATGTTGGATGAGGTTCTTTTAATACCATGATAATTAAATAATAACCAACTTTCTTTATGTCCTTTAACTATTATTTATTTGTCTCTTTGATTAACAATTAGTTTGCTTACCACAAAAAAAACAAATACAAAACCTGTATTATAAAATTAAATTTAAAATATAAATGAAAAAATATATAATGCATATAACATAAAATA
Organism: Pseudotsuga menziesii; assembly: GCA_001517045.1. Classification (NCBI taxonomy): domain Eukaryota; kingdom Viridiplantae; phylum Streptophyta; class Pinopsida; order Pinales; family Pinaceae; genus Pseudotsuga; species Pseudotsuga menziesii. The sequence continues at coordinate 56,751 of LPNX010818237.1, read as the reverse complement.
AAATTTCAAAACAATATAATATAAAACATGTAATACATAAAAAAAAATTCAAACCAATATATGAAAAACAATATAATAAGAAAACGTTTAAGTTTTATAAAGTGTTAAAGATATGTTTTATAGTGTTTCAGTGTAAAAGGGGAAGCTTTAAGGATAATGTGATTATGAGAATGGAGCCACCCCTAAAACATCACTTCATCTTTTTTATTTTGAGCCAATTTTTTTCCATTTTGAAACTTCTTGGTCATAAAAACTCTATATATTTTATTTACAAATATATTTTTTCAAAATTTACAAAAAAATATACATTTAGTACCTACTACTAATAATAATAAAATATACATTTTCATTTTTTTTAACATTTAAAAGCTAGTTAAAATGAAAGATATATATATTTTGGAAGTTTTTTCTTTAAACTTTTCTTTTAAGTAAATCATTTTTGGGGGAAATTTTGTAAATAAATGCCAGAAAATAATTTCAAATCAACAACATGAAATCAACCAAGAATAAACCAAGAATATCAGGAACTCTCTTTAATAATAAGTATACTAAAAAAAAGTTTACAATAAGCTATAAAAACCATATCATCACAATAAAATATTAAAAATGACCAAATATTAAACATATAATATAAAATTAAATTTATAACATGTAAAACACATTATATAAAATTAAATTCCAAAATAATATGAGAAAAAGATAAAAAACATTTTAATTTAAAAAATATAATAACAAAATATTTTAAAGAAAGAAAAATAAAATGAAAAACAAAATACATAATATAGCATATATCAAATAAGTAACAAAGTATTTTAAAGAAAGAAAAATAAAACGAAAAACAAAATACATAATATAGCATATATCAAATAAGTAACAAAATATTTTAAAGAAAGAAAAATAAAACGAAAAACAAAATATATAATATAGCATATATCAAATAAGTGTATGTTTTATGTGGTCAAAGTGTAAGGCCTTGAGGGGGCATGATTCTGCCCTATTCTTTTTTTAGGACCACTCCGCTATCACTTGGAGTGGTTCTTAAGAGGTGGTGTGATTCCCAAGCATTTCTTAAGACCTTACTCCATTTCCATAAAAACCCATGAAACTCCTTACAAATATCCAATATGTACATATGTTATACTAAATTTTGTTTTTATTTTTTTCAATATTTTATTAATACAATAATTTTTTTCATTTGTTTTTTAATATTGTGTATTTTTTTTAATATTTTGTTATTACATTAACATTTTTTTCATTTGTTTTTTTTAATTGTTTTTAATAATTTTTATAATAAATTTTGTTTTTTTATTTTTTTTTAATATTTTGTTATTACATTAAATTTTTTTTCATTTGTTTTTTTATTATAATATTTTTTATTTTATTTTATATGAAAAGAGTGATCTAATATTTTTTTGAATATTTTTTGTTTAATATAGTGCAAGTTTTATATAGTGTTACTGAGAGGTTTAATAAATACATTTTAAAATTATGATAAAATGATATAATTTTTTTAAAAAAAATAGTGTGCTACCGGTAGCATCAACTTTCAATTTGGGACTTGATTTTAAGGTTACTGTAAATAACAATAAGGATTGTTTTTGTCCATGTCCACATTTTTAGCCTCCCCAAAAAGGGGTGCTACCCGTAGCACCACGTTTTTGATTTGGATGTGTTTTTTGGTGTTCTTTTCACAAGAATATGGGTTTTTATGGTTAAAGTTCTCTTTTTGGGTATAAATTTCTCATCAAGTTGTATATAACATGTTATTTATACATGTATAACTTGTGGTTGATGCATGTAAGATGCATGAATAACTCGTAGTGGTAGTTAAGGTATATATAATATGCACTACTTTACTTGCAAGCTATAGAGATTCACCAATGACAAGTTAAATAGCTATGTAACATTGATTCCTTCTATAACTATTTTTTCTAAAAACTATAAGGTCTAAATAGTCCTTAAAAATATTTATCATATGATCTGAATATTTATTGCAGGTGTGATCGTGTATTATGGATTGGTAAGGGGGGGGCCTCAAGCAGGAATCATATATTTTATAAGAAGTGGGATGCAGGATTTCAGGTCCCTGACAAAGCATATATCTTATAAGAAGGGGGATGCAGGATTTCAGATCACAGATAATTAATAACAGTATTTTTGGTCGATGTCCAAGTTTTAGTTAGCCATCGACAAATCAACAAAAGGTTGTAGAGTTGGATCACTATCCCTAGTCACATTGATAAATGAATACAAGGTTCTAGAGTTAGATCACTATCGCAAGGGACCTTTGGGATAGAGAGAGCTTAATCTGAAGTCCATAGGAGGGTAGGAAGGTAGAGTTAGATCACTATCACAAGGGACCTACGAGATAGAGAGAGATTAATTTGAATTCCATAAGAGGGTAGGAGGGTACTAGCACAGATTCATGATTCATGTTAAACCTACCTCTATCATGTGCCTAGCTATGAGGTGTCAATATCGAAAATAAAGTTGTTAATCCGAATCACCATAACAGGAAGCACAAGCAAAAATCTATGTTAATCTTGTCTCTATCGTGTGCATAGATATCAAGTACCAATCTTGGATACCAACATAATTAAACCTTCAATATGTACACCTAATACTGATTGGGAACTATTCTTATCAAATAGCCTTTCCCTTGCACTAAAAGAAAAGATTTAATTAGAAGGAGGGAAAAAGTTGAAAGGTGTCTAATCTATCCATGTCCATGGAATGTATCACTTCTTTATGACTGAAAAAAGCATCACTTATTTATTTTGAAAAATGTTGGAAATATTAAATATTCTCATATCTACATATCACATATCAGTCGACTCAATCAAAGTCTATAGAAGTAGGCTACTATCAGGTAGCCTATCAGAATTAAGAGTTCACGTCTCTCCATATTTAAGAATTCAAATTGTATTTTTGAAGTTAAGTTTTAAGGTAGATATTTAGTCTTGGTATATGAAGAAGAAGAAAAATGAAAAATAGAGAGGAGAAGTGAGAAGAAGTGAGAAGAGAGAAAGTGCAGAGTGTGGTGGAGAGAAAGAAGAAGAAAAACTATGAGAAGAGTTCTAGAGCTCAAGCTCAAGTGATCTAGAATGTGTTAAGAGCCCAACATTTGTAAATGGTGAAACGTCCTTGTAACTTTCCAATTTTGTAATTGCAGTTGTAGTTCTTTTGTTGTGTTGCGCTAATATATAATTCCATAGTTTATGGTTGAATGCACGTCTTACTTATGTCGCACTTCTTCTCCATAATTAATTTTGTGAATGTTATTTACATTTACCATTCATGAAAGACAAAAAATCCACAAATATTTCATTGTGTAAAAGTTTGAGTTTTAAACACAACATCCTAGACACAAGTCTTACTTATGTATTTTGGTTATATGATATTGTGATATTGTCGCAATAAATTTTGCTCGAGGTTTATCCCAAGTTAAAGGTTGGTAAAAATTGTTTTTCATATTATAAGTCAATATAATAAGAAATCTCATTTTATAAATTTCTGCTTAAAGTGGTCCTGTCAATGTGGGAATTGGTCGCAACCAAAGGTTCATTGCGGATAAATCTTGTTGTAGTAAAAGTCTTTCGAAGTCAAGTGGGTGTTTGTCGAGGTAAAAGTGTGTCAGGTTAAAAGTCTGTAAAAGGTGTGTCGACCAAAAGTGAAATATGTCGTAGACTTGTTTGTCACAGTAACAGTTCATTGTAGTAAATCTCGGTCGGTTGAAGTTAACTCACCGAAGTAAAAAGTGGGGTTTCCCAAGGTAGTGTCTTGTAGTTCCAAAAGCAAATACATGAAAATTTCTTACTGCACAGTAACTCAAGTTTGTTGTCATAGCAGTTACCAAAAATGTGGTGTCAGAGCAGGTTTAGGAAAGAAACCTTGTCTTAAAAGGGAAAATTTAATTTTCTTTGTAAATAAAAATAAAAATAATGGCTTCCACTTCTGGTACACACATGTTGAGTTTACAAAATCCAATTTTATCAGGAAATAATTATGAGTATTGGTCTCTAAAAATGAAGGATTTGTTCATAGGTCAAGTTGTATGGGAGATAGTCGAAAATAGCTATACAGAATGAATAGATCATGTGGCATATAATAGTCTCACACAAGCTGAGAAGAATGCCCTATGGGAGCAGAGGAAGAAATATGGAAAGGATCTGTTCTACATACACCAATAAATGCATGAAAGCATACTCCCAAAAGTAGCAGCAATACAAATAGTTAAGCAGACATGAGATACATTGGAAACCTCCTATCAAGGCTTGGACAAGGTAAATACTTCTAGATTGCAGATTCTTAAAAGATATTTTGAAATATACAGAGTGAGTTGAATTAGTATACACTAAATTCATTGGTCTAATAAATCAACTAAAATTTCACGTTGAAAAAATTATTAGAATTCTTCCCTCAAGATTTGAATCCTTGGTCGTGACCTTGGAAGAAAACAAAGAGCTCTCGCAGTTTACCATTGTTGAGTTACAAGCATCACTCATCAATCATGAACATAGAATTAGTAGATCAAATACATAATTAGAAGGTGCATTTGCAGCACAGTCATCTATAATACGTGGAAGAGGCAGGGGGAGATATAATTATAGAGGGAGAGGAAGAAGTATTTTTTGAGGAGGACACAACAATAGTCCCGCAAATGTTTCTAGTAGAGGACAAAATCAGACCCCCAATCATCCAAGTGGTCACAGATTTGATAAGTAAAAAATACAATGTCATTTCTACAAGAAATTTGGTCATTATGCATATGAATGTAGGAAGAAGCAGTATGACCAAGGAAGCCAAAGCCAAAACTAGTCGAGCAACACTAGCACTTTGTCGAGCACAATGTTGTTGGCATGTGCATCTTTAATTGAATCTAATACTATCCAAGAAATTCCATGTGACATATGGTATTTACATTTAGGTTGTATCAATCATATGAATGGTAACTTAAATTTGTTTTCAAGTCTAAATAAATCAATTCAAACCGATGTCACACTTGGAAATAATATCCAATTCATTGTTTTGGGAAAATGTACTGTTGGTATTCTAACCAAATAGGGGGAGCGAAAGATTATGCCTGATGTTTATTATGTCAAAGGTCTAAAATAAAATTTGTTGAGCATTGCAAAACTAATACAAAAAGGTTATAGAGTCTACATGGAAGAGAATCAGCGTGTGATTAAAGACTTCCATCCAAGCAACCAACTGATAGAAAAAGTACCAATGACAAGTAATAGCTTTTTTATTTTGAGGATAATGATAGAAATGAAAGGAAAGGAAACTTCAGGAGCCACATTCAAGGAAGAAAAGGAAAGCTCTAAAATTCAATCAACATTTCAATAAGAATTTCAAGATGAATTCTGGCTATGGCATTTTAGATTTGGACATTTGAATTTTGGGGGGTTGAAGCTACTGCACACGAAGAATATGGTGAAGGGATTTCTATTGATCAACATACTAGAAAGAGTTTATGAAGGATTCATTTTTGGAAAGCAACATAGAGATAATTTTTATACTTGGAAAGTCATATAGAGCATGCACACCACTTGATACTGCGCACTCTGATATTTGTGGCCCAATGTAGACACCATGCATGGGAGGGTGCATTTATTTTCTTAATTTTATTGATAACTTCACAAGAAAAACATGGGAATATTTTCTAAAACATGCATTTAGATGTTTTTAGCAGTTCAAAGAACTTGTGGAGAAGCAAAGTGGATACAACATCAAAATCCTAAGGACAGATAGAGGCAGTGAATATGTTGTTGAATGTACAGCATTAGGAGAGATTCTCCATGAGACTTGTGTTGTATTAAGTCCTAAACTTATGTTGTATTAAGTTCAAAAAAATCTTCATGAGACTTGTGTTGTATCAAGTCTGGAACTTATGTTATATTAATTTCATCAACTTATGCTGTATTAAGTTAAGAGCTTGTGTTGTATCAAGATAGGTTGTTGAGGTCATGACATATACCTATACTATGATCTTATGTTGTATTAATATCATGAACTTATGTTGTATTAATATCAGGACTGTGTGTTGTATTAAGGTCAGAGAATTGTGTTTTATCAAGTCCAGAACTTATGTTGTATTAAGTTTCAGAGTCTTGTGTTGTATCAAGTCATGAGGATCTACTATGTGATGTATGGATAATCATGGTCACCAAGTTATATAAGTCTCATTTAGAGATTAGCTACACCTAGAGTGATTTACTTTAGCATATTACTATATCAACCAAGGTAATACATATGATCATAGGTTAGAAACAAATATTATGAGTATGATATGATATAAAGACGATTAATTATTTAAACAATCATGGACTATGCATAATTAATTAAATGATAAACGAGATGAGCACATATATAGAGTAAATATTTGAATTTCCTATGTCATACCTCTAGTGAACTCGAATTGCATAGACATCAATTAAGTCTAAGTTATGAAAAACAAGTTTCATTTAATTAAGGAATATATTTCTTAATTTACGCAAAGTGGTTGTTGTGGATGGCACTAATTGTGAAGCACTAAAGAAATTAAGTTAAACTCCTAACTAATGGTCTAGAAATTAGTTTAGTTCAGTTACATTCAGTTTTGTTTAGTTCAATTAAGTACAGTTCAATTACATTTAGTTATGTTTAGTTCAATTTAGTTCATTTCAATTACATGGAGTTCTATTCAGTTCAACTCAGTTAAGTTTAGTTACATTTAGTTAGAGGTAGTTAACAGTAGTGAATAAATGGAGGGAACGTATCTTTAGTGTATGAGATAATTACGAGGTGACAACTTGGTGCCAAGTCAAGGAAGGCACAATAGGTATTGTGTGAGGAGTGCACATAGTGTGTATAGTGTTCACAATTCCCAAAAGGCACGCAAACCTTCACTACCTTCAATGTATAAATAAATAAGCTTGTTATTAGAGTGTTATGCACTTGGCAAGGCTATGTCAATATTTTGTATGATCTCTATTCTCTAGTGCTTCTTAGATATCTCTTAACAAGAAATATACAAGTGTTGTAAAATTATTCTCTACCATTATCTATCAAACTCAAAGGATTGTTTGTTGGGTTTTTCATCCTCCGTATTTTGGAGGGTTTTCAGAGGGCACATCATGTGTCTTATGGATTGAACGAATTATGTGTTTGAATTGTTATATGAGACCTACAATACCCATGGCATACACAAGTAATTCACTATGGGGTATACACCTCAGTATAACAATGTCACAGAAAGAAACATAAATAAAAATATTAAATATTAAAAAAATAAATATATATATATATATATATATATATAAATTACATACTTAAAAAAAAAACACTCTGTGAACAGCATGCTTACATGCCACGGCGATATGGATGGGATTCAAATCCTGGCTACCTTGTGATATGCCAGAATAATATTTGTATGCAATATCCCACTTGGATTAATATACCACAAATAAACATGGTATTTTTAATATCCTGTAAACAAGGCGTTATAACATGGATCTATGTTATGAACCCTAGTAAAAGGATGTTGATTCAAATTGTGACTCATGGTTAAAGAAATATATAGCCAAGACTATTGTATTTAACTTTGCAACAAGATAAAATGTATTAAAATAGTCAATCCCTTCTACAACAGAACATCTCATTTAGTAACCAATCTAGCATTATATTCATCAAAATGTCTAACCATATTTACACTGGATTAAATACACCGACTTAGAAGTAGTTACATTCTTGTTTGCCAATGGCTTGAGAATAGATCGACTAGATATTGAGTTCCATTTTTCATCATAGCATCGTATTCTCATTTCATATTATTGATCTAAATATCAAAACATACCCACTTAAAACTAGTTAAATTCTTGTTTCCCAATACCTCGACTAGATATTGAGTTCCATTTTTTTTTTATCATAACATCATATTCTTATTTCATATTATTGATTTAAATATCAAAACATAACTATATTTAATGTTTAAATTTAACATTTGGATCTACCTTTGAAGATGAAAATTTAGTATAAAATTTGTAACAGTCAAATTTAATTAAAATGACCTTACATCAACTAAGAAATAAACAATATTTAATCTAAACAGTTGAGATTAAATGACATTTTTTTTAAGTAGCAGAAAATTATAATAAAATAAAAAAAATACTACAAACAGAGTTTTTGTGACACTTGTCCAAAACATGCTAGGGAAGAAGCTAGAGATTAGTACATTTGTCAAGAACTTTCCCCTGGTGTGGGAAACAAGTTCCTTTTGTCAAAAATTAATAGAGTTGTTTCCTAATCTAACAAGCTAACAAAGAAAGAAACAAACGTATAAGAGAAAATAAAGATCCTGGGACTTCCCAATTTCATCATGGCTCCTCAACAATAGGGCACAACTTGAAGTAGTCATCTTCATCCCATGAGAGAGGAGGTTTAGAGTCCTGGTGCGGCTTTGCGACAGGAGGAGGAGATGACTTTTGTTGTTGCTGGATATTAGTTTGCATGCCCATTTCAACTTTCTTCCCCTTTACCGCCACGTTAATAGAAGCTTCATCCATGCATCTGATGTGCTTGATCCCATGGATTTGAAGTGTGTCCTTTGTAGGGCCTGGCTTGTTTAGGCTAGGTGCAGTCGAGGAATTTTCCTGCGCAATGGAGTTTTCAGAGTCTCTAGAGGAGAGGGATTGTGGTCACGTTCTTAGAGCAGCTATGCAAGAACATTATTCATTCACCAATAATGGGAGATTCATTGTCGCAGAGGTTGCGTGGAGTAGTTGAGAGCCACAACTTCAGCCTCCCAGTTGTCCATCTCCCTACGAATGATGAGAGGAATATGGAAACCATATCCCCAAGAGATAGAAAATTGTAATATTTCCCTACTTCTTTCTCCCCTGGAGTTGCTACCACTATGAGGAGTTTCCCTGAGTCTGATCGGCATAGTCAATGAGTGGGTTCTCTGGCTAAAGTTCATGTTTCCTTGAATTTTTCCAAGGCTGGAAAACCAAATAACGCTGGAGCGATCGAGAGAACGATAAGAAATAGTCTGTTGCTGGAGATAAATCCATGTGCAGACATCGAGCAGGGTGACCAGAAGGAAAAATCCAACGACGACGACCATTAAATTTCCTTGCTGTGTGGAGGAAGCCATCCAATTCGAGGTCTGTGTGAAGTGATTGGAAGTATAGAGGTAGGTGATGTGCAAGCTGGAGTGCAAGTTGGAATGCATTTTCTAAGGGGAGGTATGCATGGTTATAAGGGAGACGATGACATATTTAACAAGTGGCCATTAAAACCATGTCCCACCTCCCTCCATGTTGTAATGTCTCGGGGAACCCATATCCAGGGGAGATTAAATGACATATTAAGAATGATAACTTTTTGTATTAATTAGAAAAAATAGTAACTTATTATTTATAAAATATAAAATAACATCATTTAAAAAGTATGCCCAATATTCTACATCTCTTTTATATTCTAAATATTCCTTAAAAATAAATGTGATGTATCCAAAATATTCCTTAAATATTAACATTAACCCCAAAATTATGAAATTACATGGCACATATTTTTTTTTGAAAGCATTCCAAATTTCAAAATATATCACATTAAATCTTCCTAGAATACCTCTCTACAATATCAAAAGCATGCAATAACTCTTTTATCTTATTTAAAAAATCAATTGATCCCCTTTTGGGAAAAAGAGATTGATACTTTCAGTTTGAAAATTGATCAATATTGTCCAAAAGAAAACTCCAACTAAGAATCAACTCTCTCTCTCTCTCTAGCATGACAATTGGTCATGCTATACCCATGTGTATTCTGTATAATTAGGTCCTAAACATTGAGATTGTATAGTTAGGTTGGATGACTCCTTGTTTTCTAATAAACGTGTTTCGGTCCTTCTTTTGACATACAGTTTGTAACAATAAAGTTAGACATACAGCGTGATAGGTGGTATTATACTATAAACTTTGAGCAATTAGATATAGGAACTAATACTAGAGACATATAATGTGAAAATTAGATCAACAATAATTAATGTATGTAACAAATGTGATAACATAGTTCATGACATAAAAATATAGAGCAAATAACTAGAGAGAATGTTTTATTACATCGAGGATTCAATGAATGAAGTGAGTTACATAAATAGGCAGGTCAATTTCAACTAGGTCAAGAGGCTATTTGAATTGTTCATGTAGTGAGTAAGATACTAAGGAGGCTTAACAGCTAAGGACCTTTATTTATTCATGCAAACTCTCATTAATTGAGTTCCACTAGCCCAAGACTCCAAAAACATTAGTTATGAATGAAGGATGCTCATGCATTGGTTGCTATGAGCATGAAAAACATTAATTAGGTCAATAGAGACATTGATAGCTAAATTTGGACATGAATGGTCAATTAGGACCCAAGTTAGTGCATCACTCTTAATTACTAACTAAATTTGAACTCTGTCAGTCCAAAAATAATGGAAAAGCTCTCCAAATCAAGGGAGGCACCCCCAAATATAGGAATGCACACAGGTCATCCAAAACTGGTCATTAAATTTTCCTAAAGTTAGTAGATAAGCATTAGAGGAAATTTCAACTCAAAATGGGCCTCCTAAAAAAAATTAATAAAATAATATTTATTAATTTTGGAGGAAGAAAAGAAAAAAACTACTTTTTTGTTTGTATTTTCGACATATCTCCCCGTGTTTTTACGCAAATTTCAATTAGGAGAGCTCATTGGATGTAGAATTAAATTCCACATCCAATGAGTACCCACTCGGCATACTTTTGATGGACCCCGCTACCCCAAACAAAATACAAACAAAAAAGCATTTTTTTTTATGATACCTATCCCCAAATTTATATTAAAAAAGTGTTTAAGACCTATATGGTATTTCAAATTTAAAGCAATTTCATTGGCTAACACATGATGACATAAAATTTGAGTTAAAGTTAAAAGGCCCATTTTGAGTTGAAATTTCCTCTAATGGTGGTCTGGGACCCTCATAGTTTAGAATTAATCTCTAGGGTGATTCATGTGGTAAATATCAATGAGATTTGGCCCACTAGAGTCATGAAATCAAGGTCTACATCATTAGGTAGGATAATTATGTTGTGGAGGGGGTCTGTTGCTTTAACATATGCTACCATTATAATAGAGGAAGCCACTTGACCCATTTTATATTTCTTGCCTAAACAATAGAAACAAAGACAACTCTCTAAATGTTTTTAAACTATTTATGTTTAACCATATATTTGTATGGATTATATGTTGAACTGATAGCTTGTATTATTCTCCTTATCTTTCATAACTCTCTTCCAAAACTTTATTGTGAATTTTAGATCTTGATCACTCCCTATTGATTTAGTAAATCCATGAAGTTTATTAATTTCCTTCATTGACACTTAATCCACATGGCTTGTAGTATGTATACTTTGAATTCCAAAAAAAAAGTGCATAGTTTTTTAGGATGTCGACAACCACAAAAATGACATCCTTACCTTCTAATTTTGGTAAACTTGTAATGGATCATGTTTATATTTATTCCCATCTTTTATTATGTATGTGTAGATTTTGAAGTAACCTTAGAGACTTAATTATCTCTCATTTATTTATTTGTCAAACCTAGCATTCTCTTACAATTTTTTAAATATATTTCCTCATCCTCCCCCCACCTCTCACACACACAAAAAAAACTTTGATATGTTTTAATGAATCTTGAATGTCCTCCCATCAAAGAGTTAGCAAACTCCATTCATTTAAATTTTTCAAATTTGGTTGAATCCATAAAACTATTATACCTCGTACAAGAGGATATCTCTCTTCTACTCCCAATGTTCCATAAATCTCTTGCTTTGGTTTATACAAATTGTATTTACTATATGGTATTGTTTTCTTCTTTCCATTCATGGAGAGCATCTTCCAAGCACATGGGAAAAAATAATGAAATGGAATATAAAATGGGATGCTTCTCTTCTATAAAGGGAATTTGATACCACATTATCCTTCTCTTTTTTGTATATAATGTAAAAATCAAACCCTTGCAAATTTGAAACCCATTTTTGTTCCTCTTATGATGAAAATATTTGAAACAAAAAGTACTTTAAGTTGTCATCATTTGTCTTAACATTATGATTCCTTCCAATGAGACATTGTCACCAATTTTTTACATGTAAAATTCCTAACATTTCTTTTTCATATCTAGATTTCACAAAGAATTTTCCCTTGAATTGTTTACTTTTAAAAGCCAACAACAAGCAAAATTTCAGAGATCCAAATTTAAAGTATAGCAACCTTAGAGAATATTTAACTCTTAAACTTCCAAACACAAAATGTTTGGCTATATTTTTTAATAATATTCAAATTTATAAGGAATTTATATAGTTTATGGACAATTTTAGCGATATTTGGATTACATTATTTTTATCTTTCGAATTTGGGTGAATCATTTTCTCAAAAGAAAACACGGGAAATTATCCCATGGGCTATAGACAATGGTCTCCCTCGAATCAATACTACAATTTCTTGTCTTTATATCTCACATTGATAATGAAATTTTTACCAAAATAAATTAATGCCAATATTGGTGTAGAATATATAGAATCCTTTAAGAGTGAGAGTGGCAAGATTTCCTCTTCATTCCATACAAATTATTATTTCTTAAAAATAGATGTGAATGGGATTACAATGTGTACATAATTCTTCACAAATTTCCTATAATATCATATAAGACCACAAAAATCCTCTAAGACTCTTGATGTTCTTAGTAATGGGACATTTATTTATATCCTAACATTTTTAAGGATCCACCTTGAGCCCTTCCCCTAAACAATATGACCCAAATACTCTACTTCTTGTTTCCTACAAAGCACATTTGGACTTGTTAACATACGATTTATTATTTTGAGGAAATTGTAAGACTTACATGTTTAATGTGTTCTTCCCATATTTTGTTGTAAATAAGTATATCATCAAATAAAACCAACACAAAATTTCTAACATGAGGTTGAATTTTTTTATTCATATAGCTATGTAAAGTAGGAGGATCATTATTTAATACAAAAGTCTTGACAAATAATTCATAGTTCCCTTGATGTATTGTAAAAAATATTTTGTGAATGCCTTATTATCTTTATTTGGTTTGGTGGTATTTTGATTTAACATATAAGTTTTTGAAATAATCCACATGATGAAGCTCATCTTATATCTCATAAATATTTGGAATAAGGAATTTATCCTTGAAGATGATTTTATTTAGATCTATATAATCAATACACATCCTCCAAGCATTATATTTTCTCGTCACCATCACTATTGGTGGTGAAAAGGAGCTTTTTTTGGGGAAAAATGTCACAAGGGTGAGAAATTCTTCCTCTCCTTGGAGGTTGCAACCTAGGAAATAGTGTGAGTGATGATTAGTAGACTAGACACTAACAAGATAAATCAAAACTCAACAAATAATAATGCAATAAAATATTGTCAAGTACTAAAATGCCATAAAACAAAAATAATGATCTAAATTAGACAATATAGTATTAATCATTGGAAAAAATTGTATACAAATGATGTCACCTAGAAGAATGTACATTCAATGGAAGCCAACACTCCTCCTTAGGGATGGGTCCTTTTGAACTTTTTGAAATTGGCCACTAAACAACTTGGAATGATGAGGAGAAACGCTTTCTTCTTGAGGAATAATTCAAGGGAGATTTGTGATGCCAACTAATGATAAGAAGGTGTGTGAAATATGAGCTCTCAAACTAATTCTTGCAGCAAAAACTTGCTCTAAATTTCTCTTATGAAATGGATTCTCATGGTTTCCTTTTATTGGCCAAATGTAGGACTTACAAAATCTAGTTCCCAATGTGAATCATTCATCCCATGAAGTGGTCTTTGAGGTACAATGATGGGTCTATTGAATGATATCAAGCATCTGAAGAGACTAGTTCAAATTTTCAGAGACAAAATGTGGTTGTGAGCCTTAAATTAGGGATAATTTTAGGGGCGAATTTTAGCCCAGTGGGCTATTTTTCCATGTTTTTCTCCCAAAAAAGATTCACCATTTTGCATTTTTTGAAGCCCTGTTTCACCCAATTTTGACGGGGTAAAATATTTTCACCGTAAAAATCACCAAATTATTATATAAATGATATAAAATCCTTGAAAATTAAAATAGTTTTTGAAAAATATTGCCAATAATTTTAAGTTGGAGTTTTAAGAATTGGTAATATTCACCAACATTTATACACTTTTAAATAAGTATGGTTTATTAAAATCATCCCTTCCTTAAATGTACCATAGAAACATAATAGTCCATTCCCAAATACACCCATGTGGGTTTCAATACTTTACGCATGCATATTCATTTAAGTTTCTTGAGAAACGTTGTGTGGTTGTACAAAATGGTGGATTTTTTCCATTCTAAGGTTTAGTTCCCATTTTGAATTCGATGAGGATGATATTAATGACCTGTATGTTTTATGTTGATGATGTACTTTTGCAATAATTGTCTAAATATTTCATCTATACGATATTTATGTGATACGATATGCCCCCTGATGACTGAGATTGGGAAGAATGTGTATAACCAAAATAGATCATTATTTATTTATCTCATGTTGATATTATAAATTATGATAGTAAGATAACAATTGTTGAGAGTAATGTAATTCCCATAGGCAGAATGTTGGTGATGGCCATTGAAGTAGATAACTAATAGGTGACACATTAAATATGGGTTTTTATACAAATAAGACATACATCCATATGCTCGTGAAATTCTATTAAATATGATTACAATAAGAGGAAACTATAAAATACTAGATGTATGTTGAATTTGGATTTGATCCCATAATAGGTAAATGTCTCTTAAATGGGTGGTCATGTTTAAAATACAAAAGAAGAGGAATTGATGATGATTGCAAACAATCCACTAGGGTAGGGGACTTGAATAACAATTAATATTCTAAGTGGGAAACTTTCTTATGTCATATTTACAAATGTTCTTAACTATAATTGTGAAAATTGCAACCATCATAATGTAGATTCCCCCTTATGTAATAATCTTGTTGATGCCAAACATAGGGGATATTACTAAGGTACATAGAACTAATGACTTTGTTTTCTTAGCTCGAGGTGAACCCTTAATTTTATGAGAAGGTAACCCGAGGTATAATCATAACTACCTTAGCTCTGAAAATAAACTGATCTGACGTCGATGAGAGACAAAGATGGTGGTAAAATCATGGTCTTACCATGAGAATCAAAAACTTTTTGTAACCAACTAGGAAAATGACAAAACTTAAACAAGATAGGATGGTTTGTGTGGGGCTCATGAATTCCATTGATTTGAGTAAACTAGGTGACTAGGGTACAACAACATTTTTCAAACAATAATATAGGGTGTAATGGGGATGAATAGACTACAAATTGGGTTTTGAGGTGATTTTTGTCAAATGAAGGTTTAAAAATGGTAGGGTGAAACTAAATGAAAAAAACAAAGGTGTTGTTGGGTTACGAACATAAGTATGCTAACCAAGGGTGACCATTGGGTTCTTCGAAAAGAATGTTATCATGTGATGTGGTTCCCACAGTTTGAGTGAGTTTGGGAACAATTTTATTCCAAATGAATTATGTGTATGTTTTGTACAAACAAGCATAATGGGTTCCCAATGAATCAATACCATGTACAAAGTATCCTTGTGGGGATGAGAAAATTATAATGGCGTCTAAATAGGGTGGGGCCCATTTATGTTATTCTCAGGCGTTGGTGATACAAAGAGAAACACATATGGTTTAGATATCATGATCGGGATGGTGGGTTGTATTTGAATCGCAACCATAATCTGTGTCAATATGGTGAATATCATATTCCATGGGCAGCGAGGTTTGAAATCATGGGTGTCAGAGTGTGGGAGGGTTTGTAACAGTGTGCACACCCATGGAGGATCATGCTAATGCTTGAAAATGGTGTTTTAGGTAGTGATTATTTTTACTAAGGGATGAGGCACTTATGGATATAAGTGGTACAAATGGATAAGTGCAATGTAAACAGAGGGGATACATAGAATTTATGCAATATCAAGATGTTATACATGTTGGTTGGTCCTGTGGACCTTTTGATGGGGATGAATCTACTTTTTAGAAAAAACCATGCACGCATGATGGAAATACCAAAACATAAGAATGTTCATGATAATAAATCTAAAAGTGAATCATTAATGACAATAAATTTACCATACTTAGAGAAATGACAAAAAAATGGTGCCATACTGAAGAGATCATGATGTACATTCATTTGATCTCTATTTTGTATGGGCCAATGAGCCCTGTTTTGTATATGTATTTATGTTTCATATGGGAGGAAATGTTTTGATGTCAACCATAGGGTGAATTTTTGATATACAGTCGATGAAGTCTATGACACACACACACATACATATATACACCTTATTTTGTGGTTGTTCTCTATTTATATGTTTTGGGTTGTATGTGATGATTTGTGTTCATGCTTTTAGCTTATGTATAGATGATGAATATAACATAAATGTATTGTAAAAACATAATATTTATTTTCTTTGATTGATCATATGTACTGTTAATGTAATAAGTGTCAATCTTGTACCTCATTAGTAATATGTGTGTGTGTGTGTGTGTGTGTGTACATATATGAACATTATGATTCTAGAGACATGTATGCACATTATGGTTTTGAACTGACTAACAAGGAGTTGCACTTGGACTAATTTGTGAAAGAGACATGGATTACATACACGAAAGACATTGTTAAATTGTGCAATGAGGAGGTGAGAGTGTAGTTACATGTGAAGATGTCGAATGTGAAAATGGATGTCATTGAATAAATAATCCAATGATGTAATTATAATTTTCTTGGTTATTAGAGGTTGGATCATGGCATGCAACACTAATATGGTAGAGCGCATGTGTTGGGGTATATATTTCTTAAGTAGTGGATGCAAGATTATTTAACCAATGAATCGTGAAGCCATCAAGGATGACATAATATTATGTATTGGTATTCATCTACAAAGTAAACAAAATGTAGGTCATTCATAGTGTTCAAACTGAGATAAAGAGAAATTGGAAAAGTGTGTGATCTATATAGTGTTTAGAGCAGGTGACGATGTAGGTTATGGGTGGGAATTCATCCAAGGTGTGATGATTTTGTGGAAACCTTCATGGGATTGGCGGTGCTATAAATTGGTATGACTTATCTAAAATAGTTGTCTGTTCATCCATGTAGTCATCTTAGTATTGTGACAATGGGAAGAATTCCTTCAAATACAACCTGTTGACCAAGTTATTTAGAAGGCCTCCTTTAGGTAAATGAAGAACATATGCTCTTTTGTGTAGACATTGATTGATTATGTAGGGGCCTTTTTTCATTAGGAAAAACTTACTAGGTCCTGGTTTTTTTTATTTCTTTGTATTGAACATGAGAACAATATTTCCTTTACAAAATATGAAAGGAAAAATATGCCGAACATATTGGGCCTTGATACATTGCTTCATGGATTCGTTTTTTTGTTATTAATCACAATGATCCTCATATAGGTGTTACAAATTCATAAATCATTGTTATAATGCTATGATATTAGTAGTAGTTCCATAGAGGTCTGGAGAGTAGGGATTCAACACTCAATGGGTAATACTACCTCGATGGCATGAATGAGGTGGAAATGAGTGAATATAATCCTACTCTTAACATATGACTGTTGGGCCCATAAAAGAACCCTTTTTGCCTTATCTTACTCCATTATATACACCAAACAGATGTTTTCCTTCACTTGATCCCTCAATTCATACAGGTATGGTTAATTATTGTCTTATCTTATTAATACTTAGGATTGTTGTAATCAGGTCTCTATATCTTGGATTGTGCTAACATATGGTGATTTTATAAAGATAATTTGAGATGTAAAGGATACAGGTGTAGCAGGATGAACAAGTCAAGAGAGAGATGAAAATTCATTACTGAGATGATCGCTACCTATTCCATCTCTGCACAAAGGACACAGTAAAAACTTACTATTCCATGCAAGTTGTACAAGGGTGGCTGCAAAATATTCGGATGGAATAGTGTGCCGCTGCTCAAGGGTAGCTGCAATCGACGTAGCATCTTCTAGATTGATCATGTTATATCATTGTTGGCTCGAGTAACAACCTTCCTATACTTTCTTCTTCTATCTTGTCGACAGCTGTAACATCGTATCGTAATTGGGGAAGCCTAAAGATCATAGATATTCATGGCTACTCGATATTAGTGGGTAGAAGTTATGATTGTGAATGTATAAATATTGGAAACTATTACGAGCCAGGGGTTGGAAATTAATTGATCTTATTCTATAAGTTGTGACAGATACCATAGATTCAGTTCTATTATTTAATACAAGGAGCAGGATTCTTTTGATCTCGGCTTTTAACGTGTGTTAATTTCCAGCGTCTCTGTTCGAAGGCTGGGCCCGCCTTCCTACAGAGATTGCCAAGTTAATTAGGTATTTATTTCATTTGTTGTGTGGTTTGGATTTTACAATAGATTCATTCTTTTCTAACAGCTACAACAGTAATGATTTATTGTGTGTGCCTTCAATTGATCAGTAATTGCATTTCTTGTGAGCTGCAGCAGAGTGGTGCGATAGTCAACTGTGTACACTAATTTCCTTTATGCATATTGTGTGCTAGCTGTAACAACCAATCTTGTTCTTAGTTTCTTTCAATTGATGTATTTCTTGAGTATTGTTAATTAAGTCCATTTGTATTCATAATTGTTGAAGTTCAATTTCTGCATTTCTGAATTCTAGATCAAGTTGGATTAAGATAGTTATAGTGGATCTTCAGATGGCCCAATGATTTAGGATTTAATTTTCTGCAAAAGTAAATCTAGATGTTTATTTCCTGAATCTCTTATTTCTAGATTAAGGATTGTAAGAAGGTAATTGTGATTTTTCATTCTTAAGAAGGTAAATTAGATTAAGTTGATCATGAGATGAGTTGGGCTGAATAGGAAGGTAGGATAATTCATTTATAGTATCAACTACTTAGTGTTTAAGGATATACAATGCACATTATATTTGAAATTAAATACTTCCCTGGGTTGACAATTTATATTGAACACTCTGTATGTTGGCTTTAATTAAATTGCATATAGGGTGCCCAACACTTTGGCGTTGTTGCTAAGGAAAGATAATTATTAGACACCATAGTATTTTTATCCAGTAGCTATATCTATTCATTTTTCTTCAGTTTTTAAGCTTGCATGTTTTGGGTTGCATGAATAGGAGAATGGTACATCGTGACATTCCTATAAATCCCAGAACCCCATAGAATACTAACATTGCAGGTGGTCGAGGCCGTGGATGAAATATAGCATTGGGAAGAAGGACATTCAATGACGATCTGGTTGATAGGACCAATTCTTCTAATGGAGCTCGCCATCAGGAATCACCTATCAGAAGGAGCCTAGTTACCCCTGGAGTGGAAGCATCAGTTTCCACAGTGGAGAACACAGGAGAAGGTGCAACACCCTCAGGTATCCCTACAGAGGAAGACAGAGTTAGTACTGTGAGATCAGCTGATCGAGATTTGATATATCACATTAATAAGAAGGTTGTGATAGAAGAGGAGTTGACATAGTTCCATAAAAAATTTAATGATCAGTGGAAGCATGAAGAGGATAAAGTAGAAGAAGACATGAACAACAGACGCGATCCAGAAGATCACAAAGAAGCAATGGGGGAAAATTAGCATCAGGATGGTAACTCCTCAACTGAAGGGACAGTTTCTACACTCCATTTCCCAATTCAACAACCATAGGGGATAGCCCCCATGAAAAATATATCACCATCAGTGTTGCCTCATTTTTATGGAAAAGCAGTAGAGGATCCGGCTGAATTTCTTTTTGAATTTGACATCCTCTATCGCAACTATGATTACACCACCAATGAACAGAAGCTAAAATTTTTTCCTGCTAATCTGAAGGATAATGCATTATGTTGGTTCATGAGCTTGGGTGGGGGAATTGTCACCACCTAGGACCGAATGAAACAGGTGTTCCTAGAGAAATATTAGGAGTACTGCAATACCAAAGATAAGAGAGAATATATTTTTAAAATGGTGCAAATGGATGATGAAAGCCTGGAAGATTTTGTTGAAAGGATTTTATACAATGTACAGAGAGATGGATAGATTAATATGGGGTTATATGTGCTCAAAATAATCCTACTTCATGGGATTAGGGATGACTTCCTAGACATGTTGAACCTGTTAGGAAAGGGGGATATCTCAAAGGAGTCCTTTGAAAAGATTGTTTAACTATGCAACAGGTGTTCCAAGGGATATCCCAGGAATAACAAATGGGACAAACATGATAAATTAAAATAAGATGTCTTCGATAGAACACATAATTCATCTAATGGAGGAGCCACCCGAGCATAAATAAGAAATCTCCTTGAAAATAGATAGAAATGATGAGCTCTATTTCCTCGAAAATAGACGTCCTGATGGAAAAGCAGAAACAAGCAGTAGAATATCTCACACTTGGTGTATTCTACCCTAAATGTAGGAAGAACCATCCTATGAAGGAGTGCCCACTCGACAAAGTAGAAGTGTGTCAGCTTTGTGAGCTGAACCATGACACAAAAGAATTCCCTTCACTACCTCAAGTGAAGGCAATTCTACAGGAATCAACTCCAGATGTGGAACCAACCTACTTTATTACACAGAAAAATCCCTGGCAGCCTCGAAATCAAGGTATGACTCTAGATTCATTTCCATTTTTGAATAACATGAATAATTGGAATAATATGCATCACATGAATACACAATTCCCTTCATCTTATTCCATCCATCAATGGTATCCTTCTCAACCTTCGATGCAAAATTTTAAATCCTAGAACTCTTGGACACAACCACCAAACCAACAGAATTCTTGATGTTCTGGATGGAGGAACTTCCATATAGGGAACCTGTTTTCCCATAACCAACCTCCTCCATAGTTTCCACATCAAAATTTTCCTCATCAACCATACCCTCCTCAACAATATCCTCAGCCTTATTAGTAGTATCAACAGTTGTAGCTACAACTCCAGAATAATGATGTCCCCAATGTGCATGTACAACTCTAGCTACCTGATCAACCTAACCCCAACCCAAAAAATAAAGCAGTCCATCAATTTGAGACTGTTAACATGCCCGCTTACTCCATTACTCCAGCTCCCTATAATGACATCCGCTTACAATCAGGGAGGGTAGTGGAGTCTTTGGTCATTGAGGATGTTCCATTCTCTGTGCCTGAAGAAAGGATGAACCAACAGTATGTATCCAATACAGTGATCCCCATTATTGAGGATGCTGAAAATACTACCAAGATACCAACTGAAACACAAGAAGAAACATCTATCGACACACAACCTACACAATTGGGTAGGGAACCACCATACCATGAAATATTAATACTACCAAAGGTAGTGGGACAACCTCAATTTAACCTCTTAGGAGAGTTAAAAAACCTCTATGTCAAAATTCCACTCCTTCAAGCCCTTCACGATGTGCCTGTCTATGCTAGAACCATTCAGGATCTGTGTACAAGGAAACCAAGAAGAAAACCCAGGGATCCTCCCACTGTTCATCTCATAGGGAAATTATCTAAATTAATAATGGGAAAACCCCTCTTGGCCAAATATGATGATCCTGGGAATCCCACTGTCACTGTGCAGATTGGGAGCATGTAGATACCTAACATACTGGTAGATTTAGGAATAGAAATTAATGTCATGACCATTGAAACTGTAAGGAAACTCGGGCTCACTAATCTTAGGCCAACTCCTACCATTTTATAACTTGTAGATAGATCCACTATTAAACCTAAAGGAATCTTGGATGACCTCGTTATATCGGTTGATTTGTGGGAATATAAGGATGACTTCTTATTTTTACAACCCAAGTTGTAGCTAGGAGCACACCCACTGATCCTGGGAAGGCCCTGGTTAGATACAGCTGATGCTTTCATCAGCTGTCGGTCTGGGTCTATGACCATATCAGATGGAACCGAGATAAATAATCTCACTCTCTATCCTCCAGCTCGGCCGAGTTTAGAAGCTAAAACTCCGTTATGGATGGAGCTAGAGGAAGAGGAGGGAATTCAGCCATTATTATTGATAAGGAAGGCCTTGACTTTTAAAGATGAGACTGAAGACGATGCTATTAATAATTTCATTAGTGAACCCACTTCTGTCAATAAACAAATTTATCAGATCCTGAATGCTATTCTAGGTGAAGAAAAACAAGAAAATATCACAGAGGAGACATTAGTTAGTGATACTCACATAGTTCTAGTGTTGAAAAATTTGAAAAGTTTTCTTGTCAAGATAGAGTCTGGAAAAACCCTGAATATCAATCCCAGTCTTACTCTAGATGAATAGGAATGCCTAATCACTCTCTTAAAAAAAAACGGGGGTGTTTTCCTCGGAGTACACAAACATGAAGGGCATCCCTTCTAATCTATGCATCCACCATATTTATGTCAAAAGTGACTCCCGGCTTGTGTGCTAGCCTCAATGAAGAAGGAACCCCAATCTTAGAGACATAGTGAAGGAAGAAGTTCAAAAACTCTTGGAAGTAATATTTATATATCCCATCTCAGACAACGAGTGGGTGTCTCCACTCGTGATAACACCCAAGAAGAATGGTAAATAGAGAGTGTGTGTTGACTATAGAGAGCTGAACAAGGAAACACAGAAAGATCACTTTCCCCTACCTTTCATCGATCAGGTACTTGACACCTTATCTAGGAAGACTTTTTCACCTTCCTAGATGGGTTTAGTGGGTACAATCAAATCCAGATTGCTCCTGGAGACCAGGATAAAACTGCCTTCACTTTTCCTTAGGGAACTTTTGCATACAGGGTGCTTCCCTTTGGCTTATGCAATGCACCAGCCACATTTCAGAGAGCTATGATTGGCATCTTTTCAGAATTGGTTAATGATAGTATAGAAATTTTCATGGATGATTTTACTCCTGATGGCAAGGACTTTGAAGAAGCATTGAAAATTTTGGAAAAGGTTTTATCACGTTGCGAGCAGACCCAACTATCTTTGAGCACTGAAAAGTTCCATATGATGATGAGTGAAGGGGTAGTGCTGGGGCATTTTATCTCTGCTAATGGAATCTAGGTAGATCCCTCTAAAATCAGGGTAATTGAAAATATACCCACTCCTGGAACTTAGAAAGAGGTATGTAGTTTCATAGGGCATGTTGGTTATTACAGAAGATTTATAGAAAACTTTTCCAAACTTGCCTCTCCTTTGTTTTCTTTGTTAATGAAGGATGTGTAATTTATTTGGAATGAGGCATGTTAGACAGCGTTTGTTAAAATTAAGGAGAAGTTGTCTACAACTCCCATCCTAAGGGGGCTCAATTGGGCCCTGCATTTTCACATTTCTGCATTTTCACATTTCTTCAAATTCCTCTGACATTGCCATTGGAGCAGTTTTAGGACAACAAGATGGTCAAGAACCTTATGCAGTCTATTACATTAGGAAAAACTTGGCCCCTACTGAACTGAATTATACTGTTATCGAGAAGGAGTGTTTAGACATTGTTTACTCCATTAACAAATTTAGACACTACATCATTGGATATCCCACCTTTGTGCACATCGAGCACTCAACCATCAAGTATTTAATGAATAAATCTATTACAAATGCTCGAGTAAGTAGATGGATGTTATTATTACAAGAATTTGATATCACTATTATAGAAAGACCTGGAAAAGAAAATGTTGTCACTGATTGCTTATCTCGTTTTACTAATAGTGATGATAATATTTCTGTTGAGGAATCTTTTCCAGATGAATACTTATTTGAAGTTTCAACTTATTCCCCTTGGTATGCAGATGCCGCTAAATACTTGGCTGCAAGGAAGCTTCCAGCACATTTGTCAAAAAGAGAGAAGAGGAAAACGATTCAACAAAGTGCAAGGTATTGTGGGATAGGTGGTCATCTCTTCTACACAGGCCCTGATCTTGAGATCAGAAGATGTGTAAGAGAAGATGAAATCTTCCATATTCTGAAGGCCTTCCATGACGATCCATTTGGGTGACATTTTGCAGATAGGAGGACAGGTCATAAGGTGCTGAGAATGGGATACTATTGGCTGACACTTTTCAGGGATGCAAAAAAATATGTCCATTCTTGTGACAGCTGCCAGAAGATGGGCCGACCTAACAGATTGGATCAAATTCCTCTTCAACCACAATTGGTGGTTGAACCTTTTGATAGATGGGCCTTAGATTTTGTTGGCCCTATCAACCCTCATTCTAAGAAGAAAGCCTACATCTTGGTTTTTACTGACTACATGACGAAATCGGTAGAAGCTGTGGCTTTGGTGAAAGCCAATGCCTAGGCTATAATCGATTTCCTATATGGTGAAATCTTTACCTATTTTTTAGTACCCAAGGAAGTGGTTACAGATGGAGGACCTCGGTTTGTGTCACATAAATTTGAAGCTTTTCTATAGAAGTACCATATTCAGCATCGGATAGCTTCACTATACCATCCCCATGCTAATGGCCAAGTGGAAAGCACTAACAAATTTAATGAAGCTATCCTTACCAAAACAGTCAGGAGCCAGCATAGAGACTGGGCTGATAGACTTTCGGAAGCATTGTTGGCATATCGTACTACGTGGCGCAATACTTCAGGTTTCTCTCCTTATGACTTGGTGTATGGAAAAAGTGTTGTCTTCCCCATTGAATTCGAAATCAAGACCTTGAAGAAAGCTATGGAGATAAACTTAGATGTGACTGAATCCTAGAGGAGAATATTGAATCAATTGAATGAACTTGATGAGAAACGTTTAGGTTCTATGGATAAGACAGTATTCATTCAGAAACAGAGATCCAATTGGCACGATTAATTCATCAAAAAGAAAGTCTTATGCGAAGGATAATGGGAATTATTATATGATTCAATATTTAAAAGGGACTTCAAGGGTAAGTTACGCACAAGATGGTTGGGCCCATACCTGGTAGATAGAGTATTTGATAATGGTACAGTCCGCCTGATTACCATTGATGAGAATCGTGCACCATTATTTGCTAATGGTCACAACCTGTGACTGTACCATAAGCCCATTTAGAAGGACGCATTCACTTCATAGATTGCACCTGATCCGGAATACCAGTTCGAACAAGGGCAAGAATCTTTCTCTACCCTTGTCAATCTTTAGACAATCGCTGTGATTCCTACATAAATTTTTGTACATAAATAAATTGATTTTTTTTCCTTTGCGCTTGATTTGTTTTTTTTAAGAATAAGTGCAGGGATGTACCTGAGGATCAATGGTCATGATAGGGCCTAATGACCAGGGGAATCCTTTTGTAACTTCCTGCTTTAGAATAAAACTCCTTAAAAAAAAAAAACAATGAACAGTCAATCGCAGCTACAATTCCTATAAAAATTGCCTATTTTCTGTTTATTTGCAGCTGCAACACTGAAAAAATTTTCCCTTTTTCCTATTCTGTGCAGCTGTAACACCGTTAAAACTTTTTTTCCCATTCTGCGTAGCTGCAACACTGTAAAACTTTACCTGTTTTGCCATCCACCTGCAGCTGCAACACCGTAAAATAACACCCTTTTTCTCATTCCATGCAGCTGCAACACCGTAACCTAATTCTTTTTTTTGTCCCACGTAGCTGCGACTCCATTTAAATTTTGCCCATTTTTACCTTTTCTGGCATCTGCGAATTCATTTAAATTTTTCCCATTTTTACCTTATCTGGTGGATGTGACTCTGTTTGAATTTTGTCCATTTTTATCTTTTTCGGTGGCTGCAAATCCACCAAACTAGTTGATTTTTCTATGGTTCACGGTTGCGAATCCGCCAAACTGGTTGATTTCTCTATGGCTCACGGCTGTGACTTCCCCAATATTGGCAGAACTCTTTACAATTTTGGTTCGTGACTCCTCTAGATCTGGCTAGAATTCTCGCTGCCAGCAAGTCTGACTTACTTCACAACATTCATTATGTTTCCGGCAGGATTGACAAGATGGTTTTGGTCTGTTGGGAGAAAAGATCATGACAACAACCCCACAATAATGTTCAAATTTAAATGGCTACACTTCACATGCTTTATTATCCTCAAGGGTCATGGTTCATATAATATTTATGAAGGTATGGTTCTGATTATCTACTTGATTAAGTGTTAACTAGATTTGACAGGATTAATCATACCTTCCTTTTTGCGCCCATTATTACACCCGCATACCATTAACTATTCACTCGTATGAATTAATGGCCATTTAAGCTTATCCTATAACCGCCACCTTTCCTAATTTGGGATAAATTTTCCCAACATTTCCATGCTCTTAACTTTCCAAATTTACCCAACTACACTCTCAGCTGTTCACACATACTTTGTGCTTTAACCTTCATTGTCGAGACCTTCAATATGTTGGGATGATAAAGAATTCAGAAAGAAAATGAACATGGGTATCCTAGCTCAGCACGAACCTCCAAATACGTGAGAACTGAGAAGAAATGATGAATATTTCACTATTTTTGAAGCTGTGGGCTGGACTGAATTATTCCAATGCCTGAATGGGTTCCATCGAGAGACATCTCTACAGTTCGCTTTAAATATTACAGAAACCCACTCATAAGTTAGGGGGTTACATATAGAAGTCTTTGAAGCAATAGTGGCTGAAGTCACCATCCTTACTTGGGTGGCAAGAGCCTGGTTTGGTCGAATAACCCCCAATGCTGTTGCAGTAAAATATTTTCTAATAGAGGGGGAACAAATCCATCATTCAAGGGGAGGGATAGCATTATAATCACTGCCTCAACCATGGGATCAAGTAGCAGTCTTCCTCAAAAAGTATATCACCTGTGAAGGTAGGTATCAGACTGTTTATTATTTTGAACTTCCTCTACTGTCTCATCTACGCCATAGGGCCTTACTGAATATTCCATTTTTATATCTATTTAAATACCTACACCATATGGCAAGGTTTGTCAGAACATCCAAGCATCCAAACTCCTCCCTTACCCATCATGGTGTAATCAAACTAATAATCTTAATGTCCTTAGCTCAAAGGAACCAAACCTGGGAGCAATTCACAGGTCAAACTCAAATAAACCAGGAACCCACCCTTTTTCATGGCGTTCCAATAGAGGTAGAAGTAGAAGTACCTGTACTCTTGGGGGCTGTTCAAATCGAAGAGGAGCATGAAAATGTAGAGTTGGGGGTAGATGAAGAGAAACAGGAGGACCAGAGTCCCTCCAATTTAGTTGGGTGGGGGAGATGAGACTGGATCAGATGATTAGTCAAATGACCAAGCAGAGAAATTGGAAGAAAATGCAAGAGAAAACCTTGTGGAAAGATTAAATAATGTGGAAGCTCTAACATCAGAGGATAAAGCTGGAGCAACATTGGATGCTGTGACAACTGAAGCCGAGGATGTTAGAGCCACGATAATAGAAGAGAATGCAGAGGTATTGACAATTGAATCTTCCCCTAAATGGGGGGGAACTCTGATTGAAGAAGAAAAGGAGGACACAGTGATAGAAGACATCCCTTCCACATCAGCTACAAATATGGAGATTCCTGCACCATGAAAGAAAAGAAGGAGGTTAAAAGAGGAGGTGCAGGCATCATTACCGATAAGAAGAAAAAGAACCAGGTCAGTTACAACAGCTGAAGTGACATAGGAAATATGGGAAACCCTAGAAGCATAGATTGAATTCCCCATTCTGAGACCCAAAACAAATGATTCCCCACATGAGCTGGCCGCAGAAGAACCTCAAATCGAGGGACTTTTGCACAAAAATGGTCTACTGAAAGAAGAAATATAGACACTTCGAAAAGAACTAGAAAACTGGAAGGAAGCATGCAGAAAGTAGGTAGAAGGGAAGCTGCAGATGAATTAGAAGGATCACCTCTTGCTAAGGATGGTGAAGAGGAAGAGAGAGTGGTCTACCCTATGTGTGGGGAAATCTTTAACTAGCCAGGCTACAAAGTCATAGTTCGTGCCATTGTGACACAACAACCCATACCAACAGCTATGGAAGAAACACCTAAGGTGGAAGTAAGGGATGTAGAAGAAATGGAAATAGAAATGGTCCCTAGTACAGAAAAGGGAGAAAATGAACAAGTACAGTCGCAACCAGTAGAAGAAACAGAATTTTTCCCGGGACAATCTAATTGGAAGAATAGTGAAGCTCCCTAAGAGAAACCTTAGCAAATGGAAGTAGTAGATAAGCATGGTGTTGATACACAAGAACCAGCATCCCCGAACATTCCTGTTGAAGTTGCCACCCAAATTGGGGTAGATGAACCAAAGACTGAAAATATTCCTGATTTTAACGAAGAAGTTTATGCTATGACTCCTGAACCATCTCAGGGCATAGAATTAATAGAGATGGAACCTTAGTAGCAGGATAATGATGAATTTGACTAGGATGTTGTCACATAAGAATCAACATCCTCATAAATTTCTGCTGAGATTATCATGCAACAAGAAGAAATCAATCCAGAGGTGGACATAATTCCTGATTTGGATCTAGGAGAGGATGAACAAATGCAATCACAGTCCTTGGGGGACACTGAAATTCTCGAAGAACAACTTCATATTGCTGAGGACATGGAAGTAACTCAAGAAAAACCCCAACAGCATGAAGAAATAGAAGGATGGGGCTCTGATACGCAAGAACGAATAGCCCTGCATCTCCCTGTCAAAGCTACATCTAACAGTCGGGTAGATGTGGAGATTGAAATCCAGGAAGAGGTTGTCACACAAGAACCAGCACCTTCACAATTGGCTGCTAGGGTTGATGTAGGAGAATTTCAATGAGAGGATGGTGTTACACAAGAACCAACATCCCTAGAAGTTGTTTCACAGGCACCAATACAAGTTGAATTTTCTGTAGGAGAATTCCAAGGAGAGGATGCTATTACACAAGAACCAGCATCCCCAGAAGTTATTATAGAAGTACCCATGCAGGAAGTGTAGAATGTTCAAACTGGAGCATTAGATGGCAAGGTATGGACTCAACTTTCGCAAAATTTTGTCAATATGGATTCTGATAATGAAGATCATGCTGAAGATGAAGGGATCCAATCCTAATAATAGAAGTGAGGAAGTGGAAGAGTCAAGTGGAGAGGTATCGAGAAGGGATGGTTCCCCTTGCTAAACATAGGAAGACCATCGGGGAATCAAAGGAAAGATGGGAAAAATAACTAATGTTTCAGAAACTTCATTGGGAAGAGATACAAAAAGAGTTGAAGGATATGAAAAAGTTCAAATCCATGCAGGTGGAAAAAGACCAGCTATATACTCTCTCCCAGGAACTATTAGGTACCAGAGCACCATCCTCCTCTTACCCTGTGTTTTTATTTGAATAGTTCATTTGGTTTAAATCGAAGGCTGTAAAAGAAGGGATACCTTATGAAATAGCTACCTCGGATAAATTACTGGAAACATTTCTGGCAAGTAATTTTATTGAGTAGAACTTGCTTTGTGAGCTCTATTTACCTGAGATGGCTTGTCCCTTGGACTGCCATTCAAATCCTACCCCTTTCTTAGGTGATGTTCAACAGAGTGATTTTTCTTCCTTTGTTAGAAATCATGTTCAGTGGGAAAGATCCTTCCAAACTTTTTCTCATAATGAGTCCCACTCTAACCTTTGGGTTTGAGGTGAACCTCAACTTCTTTGTCTTATCCTTTCTCATCAGCAGTGTAGACTCACATGTCCTGTCCAAACTCACCATATGCTTGAAATTCAAGAAAAGGTTATCTCTACTTGTGTCATCTAGATTTCCAAGCATCAGCAATTGGATTTGGAAGGTAGCTAGCATAGATGGCATGCTACCTCTTCAACCTTGAGAATTAGAGATCCCAACTGTTATAGGAAATTTAAACATGCATTTTCTAGGTTTGAGGGATATGTGGGATGCATGAAGGAATGTGGAGTTAATTTGATGGGACTCAAATTCAAATTCCCTCTCATCTGGTGGCCAGCAAAACCATACAGGGAAGACTTCTCATTGACAAAGGAAGAAGAGAAGAAGTGTTGGAGATATTGGGTTGTCTATAATGGATTTTTGGAAAAACAGGGAACACCTAAAATCCCATATAACTTTTCCTCTCTTCATGAACGAAGTACAATGCCATATTCATATTTAGACTAATGGAGGTTGTTGCATAGGGACATGCAATAGGACAGTTGGGGGGAGATATTGGGCCCAGAAGTGACCCCTTTTTTACCACATTTACCTATCCCTTTTTTCCTTATCTTACTCTATTGTATACACCAAATAGATGTTTTCCTTCACTTGATCCCTCAATTCATACAGGTATGGTTAATTATTGTCTTATTTTATTAATACTTATGATTGTTGTAATTAGGGTTCTATATCTTGGATTATGCTAACATATGGTGATTTTATAAAGATAATTCGAGATGTAAAGGATTCATGTGTAGCATGCTGAACGAGTCAAGAGAGAGATGAACATTGATTACTAATATGATTTCCACCTATTCCATCTCTACACAAAGTATGCAGTCAAAAGTTACTATTCCACACAAGTTGTACAAGGGTGGCTACAACAGATTCGGATGAAACAGTGCATCGCTACTCAAGGGTAGCTGCAACCGAAATAACATATTCTAGATTGCTCCTGTTATATCATTACTGGCTCGAGTAATAGCCTTCCTATATTTTATGCTTCTATATTGTCCATAGCTGTAACAGTGTATCGTAATTGGGGTAGCCTGAAGATTAGAGATCTTCATGGCTGCCCGATATCAGTGGGTAGAAGTTATGATTGTGAATGTATAAATATTGGAAATTATTCCAAGCCAGGGGTTGGAAATTAATTGATCTTATTCTATAAGCTATGACAGAGACTGTAGCTTCAGTTTTATTATTTAATACAAGGAGCAGGATTCTTCTGATCTCGACGTTTAACGTGCGTTAATTTTAGGCATCTCTGTTCGAAGGATGGTCTCGCCTTCCTACATAGATTGCTGATTTAATTAGGTATTTATTTCCGTTTTTGTGTGGTGTGGATGTTTCAGTAGATTCATTATTTTCTAACAGCTACAACAGTAACGATTTATTGTGTGTGCCTTCAATTGATCAGTAATTGCATTCCTTGTGAGATACAGCTGAGTGGTGTGATAGTCGACTATGTAGACTAATTTCCTTTATGCAGATTGTGTGCTAGCTATAACAACCAATATCATCCCTAGTTTATTTCAATTGATGTATTTCTTGAGTTTTGTTAATTAAGTCCATTTGTAGTCATAATTGTTGAAGTTCAATTTTTGCATTTCTGAATTCTAGATCAAGTTGGATTAAGATAGTTATAATGGATCTTCAGATGACCTGGTGATTTAGGATTTAACTTTTTTCAAAAGTAAATCTAGATGTTTATTTTCTAAATATCTTATTTCTAGATTAAGGATTGTAAGAAGGTAATTGTGATTTCACATTTTTAAGAAGGTAAACTTTAGATTAAGCTGATCATGGGATGAGTTGGGCTGAATAGGAAGGTAGGATAATTCATTTACAGTATCAACTACTTAGTGTTTAAGCATATGTAGTGCACATTATCTTTGAAATAAAATACTTCCCTGGGTTGACAATTTATATTGAACACTCTGTATGTTGGATTTAATTAACTTGCATATAGTGTGCCCAACAATGACCTCTATTATCATCATGTTTATAATAACATGTGACATCAATTGTTTTTTTTAGTTGCTTCTATATTTGATCATGATATTGAGGTATTTATTGATTGCCTCGACGTACCCATTATCTTGTGGACAGTAAGGGGTGGATAAATCATCTATGGAACCTAGTAAGAATGATAACCCTTGGAAAATGTCATTTAAAAATAATTTCCATTGTCAAATACCAATTTCCTAGGTATGAAAAATTGTTTGATGACATGGTTAAAGAAAACTATAGCTTTCATGGCTCCAACGCTGTTAAAAGTGGGCACTGCCTCATCCCATTTGGTGATGTAATTAATGAGAAAGATGACATAAATGTTTCCTTGATATGATGTAGGTTAAAATTCAATTAATTTTATTTCCCACTTGCATAAAACATTGACAATGATGACTGGATGCAAAGGGGTGGAAGGGGCCCTAGTTCCACTAGATAAGATTTAATAGTTTCAACACAATTTGATGGTGTGGATGTAATATTTGAAAAGTGAAGGATAAAAGTAGTTGGAATGTAGAATTCTTTGGGAAGTGGCCAATCATTATAAGTTTCCACCACACACACCATTATGGATATCATTAAATACTTTCTTAGCTTCATCATGAGAGAAATGTCTCCTCAAAATGGTGTCGTACCGGTGATGATATAGATTATTCCTAAAAGGAGATAAAGAGGGAATTGGTGATGGATATTGTGACGATCATCACATGAAATATGAGAAGCGAATTTTTGTGTGCAAAGGTATGTGAGGACATATGCATATGATTGATCTTCAATAGTAAGGATGAAAATGCTAGTTCTTAATACCAATTACAATAGGCTTGTGTTGATGCTTGGGGTCTAATGTTGGAAAATGACGAGGAAACAATAGGAAGGAGAAAGCCCAATCCGAAAGGATTCAAGCAACCCTACGCAAGGATGGTTCTATCACCAAATTGTTTGGTGTGACTCACTCCTCATGATCCAAATTTAAAGTATAGAAACCTTAGAGAATCTTTAACTCTTAAACTTCCAAACACAAAATGTTTGAATATATTTTTTAATAATATTCAAATTTATAAGGAATTTATATAGTTTCTGGACAATATTGGTGATATTTGGATTACATTATTTTTATCTTTGGAATTTGGGTGAATCATTTAAAAAATAGAAATTGGTGAATCATCTTCTGGGAAAAAACATGGGAAATTATCCCATGGGCTATATTTCACCCCTAAATTTTTCCCTAGACAATGGTTTTGCATCAATACTACAATTTCTTGTCTTTATATATCACATTGATAATGTCGATTTTTTTACCAAAATAAAGTAATGTCAATATTGGTGTAGAATATATAGAATCCTTTAAGACTGAGAGTGGCAAGATTTCCTCTTCATTCCATACAAATTATTATTTCTTCAAAATAGATGTGAATGGGATTACAATGTGTACATAATTCTTCAAAATTTTCCTATAATATCATATAAGACCACAAAAATACTCTAAGTCTCTTGATGGTCTAAGGAATGGGACATTTTGTGATATCCTAATATTTTTGAGGGTCGAACTTGAGTGTTTCCCCTAAAACAATATGACCCAAATAATCTACTTCTTTTTTCCTAAAAGGAACATTTGGACTTATTAACATACAACTGATTATTCTAAGGAAATTGTAGGACTTACATGTTTAGTGTGTTCTTCCCATATTTTGTTGTAAATAACTATATCATCAAAGAAAACCAACATGAACTTTCTAACATTAGGTTGAAATTTTTTTATTCATATAGCTATGTAAAGTACGAGGATCATTATTTAATACAAAAGTCATGACAAATAATTTATAGTTCCCTTGATGTGTTGTAAAAACTATTTTGTGAATGCCTTCTTCTCTTGATTTGGTTTGGTGTTGGTATTTTGATTTGACATATAAGTTTTTGAAATAATCCACAATATGAAGCTCATCTAATATCTCATAAATATTTGGAATAAGGAATTTATCCTTGAAGATGATTTTATTTAGATCTATGTAATCAAGGCACATCCTCCAAGCATTATATTTTCTCGACACCATCACTATTGGTGGTGAAAAGGAGCTTTTTTGGGGGAAAATTTCACAAGGGTGAGAAATTCTTCCTCTCATTGGAGGTTGCAACCAAGGAAACAGTGTGAGTGATGATTAGTAGACCAGACACTAACACGATAAATCAAAACTCAACAAATAATAATGAAATAAAATATTATCAAGTACTAAAATGCCATAAAACAAAAATAATGATCTAAATTCAACAATATAGTACTAATCAATAGAAAAATATTGTATACAAATGGTGTCAGTTAGAAGAATGTACCTTCAATGGAATCCAACACTACCCCTTAGGGATGGGTCCTCTTGAACTTTCTGAAATTGCTCACTAAACAACTTGGAATGATGAGGAGAAACACTTTCTTCTTGAGGAATAATTCATGGGAGATTTGTGATGCCCATTGATGATATGGAGTGTGAAATATGAGCTCTCAATCTAATTCTTGCAGCTCTAAATTTCTCTTATGAAATGAACTCTCATGGCTTCCTTTTATACGACAAATGTAGGTCTTACAAAATCTAGTTCCCAATGTGAATGCTCCATCCCATGAAGTGGTATTTAATGTACAAATATGGTTATGTTCAATGATATCAAGCATGTGAAGAGACAAGTTCAAATTTTTAGAGACAAAATGTGGTTGTGAGCCTTAAATTCACCATAGAAACATAATCATCCATTCAAGAATACACTCATCTGGGTTTCAAGACTTTACGCATGCAGATTCATGTAAGTTTCTTGAGAAAAGTTGCATGGTTGTACAAAATGGTGGATTTTTTTGCATTCTAAGGTTTAATTCCCATTTTGATTCGATGATGATAATACTATTGACCTGCATGATGTATGTTGATGATGTCCTTTTGAAATAATTTTCTAAATATTTCATCTGTACGAGATTTATGTGATACCATATGCCCCCTGATGTGCAAGACTGGGAAGAATATGTTTAACCAAAATACATCATTGCTTATTTCTCTCATGTTGATATTATAAATCATGATAGTAAGATAACAATTGTTGAGAGTAATGTAATTTTAATAGGGAGAATGTTAGTGATGTCCATTGCAGTAGATAAATAATATGTGACACGTTAAATATGGGTTTTTATACAAACAATACATACATACCTATGCTCATGAAATTATGTGAAATAGGATTACAATAAGAGGAAACTATGAAATACTAGATGTATGTTGAATTTGGATTGGATCCCATACTAGGTAAACGTATCTTAAACGGGTGATCATGTTGAAAATTCAAAAGGAGAGGAATTGATGATGATTGCAAAAAATACCCTAGGCTAGGGGACTCGAATAACAATGAATCTTCTAATTGGGGAACTTTCTTATGTAATATTTACAAATGTTATTGACTATAATTCTGAAAATTGCAACCATCATAATGTATGATTCCCCCTTATGCAATAATCTTGTTGATGCCAAACATAGGGAAGATTACTGAGGTATAGAGAACTAATGACTCTGTTTTCTTAGCTCGAGGTGAACCCTTAATTTTATGAGAAGGTAACCCAATGTATAACCATAGCTACCTTACCTCTCAAAATAAACTGATTTGACGTCGATGAGAGGCAAAGCTAGTGGTAAAATGATGGTCTTACCATGAGAATCGAAAACATTTTGTAACCAACTAGGAAAATGAAAAAACTTAAACAAGATAGGATGGTGAGTGCGGGGCTCATGAATTCCATTGATTTGAGTAAACCAGGTGACTAGGGTACAATAACGTTTTTCAAACAATAATATAGGGTGTAATGTGGATGACTAGACTACAAATTGGTTTTGAGGTGATTTTCATCAAATGAAGGTTAACAATGGTAGGGTGAATCTAAATGACAAAACTAAAGGTGTTGTTTGGTTATGAACATAAGTATGCTAAATAAGGGTGACCAATGGGTGCTTCCAAAAGAATGTTATCATGTGATGTGGTTCCCACATTTTGAGTGAGTTTGGGAACCATTTTATTCCAAATTAATTTTGTGTATGTTTTGTACAAACAAGCCTAATGGGTTCCCAATAAATAAATACCATGTACAAAGTATCCTTGGGGGATGTGAAAATTATAATGGTGTGTAAAGAGGGTGGGGCCCCTTTATGTTCTTCTTATTTATTGGTATTCATCTACAAATTAAAAAAAAGTAGGTCATTCATAGTGTTAAAACTAAGATAAAGAGAAACTGGAGAAATGTGTGATATATATAGTGTTTAGAGCAAGTAA
The DNA here is from genome assembly GCA_001517045.1 of Pseudotsuga menziesii. Taxonomy (NCBI): domain Eukaryota; kingdom Viridiplantae; phylum Streptophyta; class Pinopsida; order Pinales; family Pinaceae; genus Pseudotsuga; species Pseudotsuga menziesii. The sequence goes on along the minus strand of LPNX010818237.1, from coordinate 20,720 downwards.
CGATGTAGGTTATGGGTGGGAATTCATCCAAGGTGTGATCATTTTGTGGAAACCTACATGGGATTGGTAGTGCTATAAATTGGCGTGACTTATCTAAAATAGTTTTTCATGCATCTATGAATCCATCTTAGGATTGTGAGTATGGGAAGAATTCCTTAAAATACAAGCTGTTGACCAGGTTATTTTGAAGGCCTCCTTCAAGTAAACGAATAACATATGAACTCTTGTGTAGAGATTGATTAATGATGTAGGGGCATTTTTTAATAGGAAAAACTTACTAGGTCGTGGTTTGTTTTCTTTCTTGGTATTGAACATGAGAACAATATTTCCTTTACAAAATATGCAAGGAAAAATGTGGCGAACATATTGGGCCTTGATACATTGCTTCATGGATTCATTTTTTTGTTATTAATCATAATGTTCCTCATATAGGTGTTCCAAATTCATAAATCATTGTTATAATTCTATGGAATCAGTAGTAGTTCCATGGAGGTTTGAAGAGTAGGGATTTGACACTCAGTGGGTAAGACTACCTCGATGGCATGAATGAGGTGAAAATGAGTGAATATAATCCTGCTCTCAACATATGACCTATATTATCATCGTGTTTATAATAAAATGTGACACCTATTGTTTTTTTTTGTTTATTCTACATTGGAGCATGATATTGAGGGATTTATTGACTACCTTAACCTACCCATTAGCTTGTGGATAGTAAAGGGTGGAGAAATCATCTATGGACCCTGGTAAGAATGATAACCCTTGGAAAATATCATTTGGAAATCATTTCCATTGTTAAAGACAAATTTCCTAGGTATGCAAAATTGTTTGATGACATGGTTAAATAAAACTATAGCTTTCATGGCGTCAACGCTGTTAAAAGTGGGCACTTCCTCATCCCATTTGGTGATGTAATTAATGAAAAAGACGATATAATTGTTTCCTTGATATGATGTAGGTTAAAATTCCATTAATTGTATTTCCCACTTGCATAGGACATCGAAAATGATGACTGGATGAAAAGGGGTGGGAGGGGCCCTAGTTTCACAAGAGAAGATTTAACAATTTCAACATAGTTTGATGGTGTGGATGTAATATTTGAAAAGTGAAGGATAAAAGTAACTGAAACGTAGAATTATTTCAGAAGTGGCCAATAATGATATGTTTCCACCACACACACCAGTATGGATATCATTAAATACTTTATTATATTCATCATGAGATAAAGATCTCCTCAAAATGGTTTCGTACCTACGTGGATAGAGAATGTCTCCTAAAAGGAGATAAAGAGGGAATTGGTGATGGATACTATGATGATCATCACATGAAATATGAGAAGTGAATTTTTTTGTGCAAAGGTATGTGAGGAAATATCCATATGAATGATATTCAATCGTAAGGATGAACATGTTAGTTCTTAAAACCAATTACAATAGGCTTGTGTTGATGCTTGGGGTCTAATGCTGGAAAATTATGAGGCAACAACAGGAAGGAGAAATCCTAATATGAAAGGCTTCAAACAACCCTACACAATGATGGTTCTATCCCCAAATTGGTTGGTGTGACTGAATCCTACAGATATTAGTCCTCCAGTGGCACTGTACAGGTAGATCCAAATGAATCTCTCTTCCTGTTGGGAAGATCTAGAAGATCTATATCGAAAATGAAAATGATCTTGACTTTAAAACTAAACTAATTTACATATGCTAAACCTCGGAAATGTGATTGGAAATAGAAGAAAAGTCAGAACTAAGGTGTTTGATAAATGTCATACCAATTAATAAGCATATGAATTTTATATAACATTACCAACTTCAAATAAAACAAGACAATGAAAATTGAGTTAATTTTATTAAAATAATTGAAACATAAGACTGGTTTGTCAATGGTATGTCAATTAACAAATTAACATTAAAACAAAGATGGTTGTTTAATAGTTTCATAAATAAATGAAATGAATTAACTAAATAAATTTATTCAAAACATAATGTTGCAGGAGCATCGAGTAAAAGTCTTTTGTTTTCTGATTGAATATGAAATGATTTTTTTATGCTTCCATGTAATCATTCTAGAAGGATAGGGTTAGTTGTCAATTTTTGTAATATATTTTATAGATAGGATTAGTTTGGATGTAATAATAGAAATTTTCCATAGATACCCTTGAATCTTGGAAGAGGTTGCTCGAGGATAGGTTAGGTATAGATTTATTTTCTTAGGAGTTCAAATCCTGCTATTCAAATGTGATAGGTTTGATAGAGTCCTATATTAAGTGTCGAATGTAATGATCAGTGACATGCATAAGGGTTAATGGATAATGGTGGTTGATGAATGAAGAGCGGAGCCACAGTCTCTGTGAATAAGTGCATTATTTATTGTCTTCTTATCAATAACCATAAATGTATTAGACTTCCCTATGTATGATTGAATTGTGTGATTCTTTCAAGAATATTCAAAAGTCATGAAGATGGAGATGTGTTCATATGAATGCAACATAAACGAATTGATCATTTCATTGATCAATTAAACTGTAACAATCTGAGTTGAATATTTGTAACTTAGACAGATCTATGGTTGTGGATGAATTCGGCAAGAGAAAAGTGTATCAGAGATAATAGATCTGCAAAGTCAAAGTGAAGTTACGCACTTGATCATATATCAACAGACATGGAATAATCTGCAAGAGATCAATGGTCGAAAATGGATTCTTCAATGCAAAGGTGCAATATTTTTAGAGCTACAGAAATTTAATTGCGGAAGAAAAGTTGTGGTAGAGGAGTTGCGGAAGCAGTTCGAGGAAAAGTTGAAAATTCGACCCCCAATCCGCAATACACAATTGCAGAAAAGTTGTCATAGAAACCCAGTTGGAGAAATTGAGCTACAGAAATGAGGTTGCGGAATCAAGCTTATGGAAAAATGATTGTGGAATCAATCTTTCGGAATTGGAGTTGCGTAAGAATATTTTTATCAACAATTTAGGCTGATAAGGATCAAATTAGGCCTGCTAGTTGTTACCTACCATCACATAACCTACACATAAAATGATTGATGAGAAATCAACACATAGATCAATGTATTTAATAAGAATACAATATGAAACAGAGTTATCCAATGGTTAAAAGAGAAACCTGAACTCATCAAAGAAATTTGAAAAATATCCCAAAAGAAAGGTCAAGATAAACTGACTAAATTTTATTAATATTGCAAAAATTTACAACTCCTCAAAACAAAAAGAATATCTAGTTCACACTTGGTGGTTTTCTTCCCCTCCTGTCCCTTTTTCTGTTGAGATCCAAGTCCCTTTAAATAATAATTACAAAAATTAAAAATGGGAAAATATCCCACAAAAGTAGGGATTACAAAATATTTTTTTAAGATTTTCCAAGCGGAGATTGCCACTTGGTAAATACATCCAACAAATATTCAACGTCTTGATATTGTGCATTCTCAAGTTATAACTAGTCCTTGCAAGTACAAGACCTTATCTCCCGTCTCTTCACCTTTTCTTGTGCAAGCTTGCATGAGTAGAATTCTGAATCACCATAGATCCGAGGTTAAGGGGGAACTTGGGCCACCCTTTCCTTTTATATCTAGTCAGTTTTGGGAATACAACATCAATAACTGTTTAGAAAGATATTCCTTGTAGCATTATTCTATCAGGTACAATCCTGGGAAATAAGTGCCTTATCTTGGGTCAAAAAAGTAGGAGCGTCCTCCTTGAAGATATTCTAATAAATGGAACCCATGAAGTGATCACAGATGTCATAAATAAGAGGTATGAAGTTATCCTCCCACAATGCAGAATAGTAGATGTGTATTGGAGGTCCAATCCTTGTCCAATTCCACCCCATGGCAGTGAAAGGAAAAGTTGAGTAGAAGACATCCATAATATAAGAAGAGATGTAAAATGTCAGATTCCTTGAAGTAGGATTCTTCTAGTCTTTCTCTATTTCTTCCTTCAATACCACTGAAAAAATATTGATCCAATTAAAAGACTCTCCTATGGTAAGAACATGTTTGGCCAAGGGTTCCCATTCGACTTTGAAGACTGTGGAATTTGGTAGTCCATATAGTCTGCACAACATAGCTTCCAGCAAAGAGAAGGAACCCCTAAACCAAGAAATGCGGTAACGTTTATCAGCTTTGGGTGAAAAACTAGTAGGGTTTTCTATCCAGGATTTAAGCATTTCCTCAAAATTATACCGGTTCACAGAGAACTCCAGGAGTCACTTGTTAAGCAATTGTTGGGGTTTTCTAAGTACATAGGCACTAGAAAATACCTTAGGTTGAAAAGAGGCCAATTGGGTTTGAGCCTTGTTATTAAAGGAACGGTTTTGCAGGTTGGTGTGGTCAATAATCCAATTGATGGTATCAATGTAAGTCAATAGGGTAGGCCCAGCTGCTATGGCATGGATATGGGACTTATTGATATTTATAAATGCTAACTGGTCATGTTGAATCTACGAGAAATCGTCATTGCCAAATACATAGTAAATTCGTGACTAGTCTATGTGGTGGGTTTCAGAAACCCTTCCATTTGTATCAGAGAAGTTACCACTATTTGGGTCCTTGTTTTTTAGTTCATTTAGGATTGTTCTAGACTTGGTTTTTCTCGACATGGTTGAATGAAAACAGATAAATTCTGATAAAATGATGAAAAAGACAATTAATTAAATTGAATCTAGTTTTCCAATTTGCACAAATGATTGGTGAAAGGATTGAAAAACCTATCAATAAATTGATGGAGAAAATTAAATCCGTTGACAAGGTCAAAAATCACAGTAAAATCCATTCACCAATGGTAAAATTTGAAGTTTGAAAACAATGAAAAGATAGTAAAAATTTGAAATATTTAACAAAAAGATTAATTGGGAAATCGATATGGATCGTATATTTAAAATAAATCAATATTTTTTTAGGAGTAATTTGGAAAATATTTATTTTGGTTTCCACAATTTGCAATACACATTGCAGGTTGCATAATTGGAGAAGTGAAAATTTCAACTTAAAACAGTTTATTGTTTTCGTAATCCACAATGGGGGTTACGGAATTGCGGAAGTGTGACTTTTGATTTTTTTATTTGGTTTGGAATTTCTGTAACCCACATTGTGGGTTACGTAAATGAGTAACTGATAATTCTATTTTTATTGAACAAATTATTTCTGACACCCGCAATTTGCATTATGAGTTGCGGGTTGCGAAAAGAATAAATTCGAAACTTAAAAATTTCAGACATCTGCAATCCACATTGCAGATTATGGATTGTGGATTCTGGACTGTGGAAACAACATGTTTCAAAGAAAAACTATGTTTTCTGCAATTCACAAAATGCATAAAAACAATACCTTTTAGCAAATTTTATTAAATCCAAAGCATGAAAAGGCACAGGAATAAAGACAACAATCATGAAACCCCTCAAACAAGAAAATAAAATTTGAGATCCCCTTAATAATAAGTAAGTGGGGTTCTCATTTTATCAATTAAAATGGGATCTTTTGCGCCTACAACAAAAGGCGACTGGTTGGGAGAATCAATTATATCTGTAAGAATAATCTTCAAACTTCTAGGGAGGAACATGTTAGAATGAGAAATTGTTTCCGTCTATAATCTAAGAGTGACTTCATAAGATTACAATTGAACCAACAAAGTTAATTTCATTTGATTGATATTTCCCCATCCCAAACCACTTGTAATGATATTCACTTGAAAAATGTAACCTAGAAGCAAAGAGGTATTCTAGGGACCAATATGCAAGCACGAGAGGGAAGTTTGTGATGAACCTTAGGAAAACCTTCCATTTATTTCTAAATCATCAGACCATCAATCACATTGATTTATTAACCATTCATTTATGTATTTAGTAACTTTATTTCTCAATTTGTTAATCAATTTTTTTTAAGAAAGCAAAATAGAAATATGACTTTGTTAAAATTGCAATACCATTTCCTTGACTTGGTGCAATGCCATTCACAAAACCTACTTGGAAACTGAACAAGCTAGCTCTGTAAGGAGCCTCCTTGTATTTTAGCTTTGGTACTAAAAGAAATTACCATGGCTTGGTAACCACCTGGCAATAATTTTAGTCCAAAGTAGAAGTCATGATCATGGTCAAGCTGGCTTGTGATTAGACCCCCTGTCCTTGAGTGCAACAAGTTGTATTAACAAAAATATAAAGAAAACATTAATTGACATGTAAATTGCAAGACATTACCTTAGCTTGGTACCACATTTTGGTAGTGTCATTCACTGAATATCTATGAACATGATAGGTTGGATTGTGATAAGACACCCCATCTTGCAATTTATATTTATTTAGGTCAGTTTTATTGGATTTCAATATGATCAAGGTGAGATCCATAATAGAGAAATATTGACCAAGATATAGAGATTTAATTTCAATCACTAATGGAACATATGACAACAATACCGGATCTCTCCTATAGCTTCAATTATCAAAATGAGACATTTGTAAAAAAATGATGATCCAAGTGGGAAGGTCTCAATTAAAGGTTTGCATATATTCGTTGTTCTATTTGCATGAGAGTAAACCCTTATATATAGAGTGAGTAAAATTGATCTAACATGTCCACCCTGAAATTTCAAACTAAAATGATCTAAAATACACTGGTCAATAGTTGTGGCCAAATGCTTTTTCAATATCTATTTTGAAAGTCAACAAAATTTAGAAAGAAACCCAAAGAAAAGAAAAGAAAAGAAAAAAAACAAACCACACCTATGTACAGATAAGCCAATTCTTACCTCAAATAAAATACTTCTTCAAAAATTAAACATATACTGGATAATATTCATAGAAACCCTCCAACGTTTGTAATCAGACACTATTATGGCCAATCTTTTTTGTAACAATGAATGGCCCTAACCACAAGCGTTGGATCTTAGTGTATTCATTTTTATACTTGTGTTGTTTTGTCCCATTTTAAAACCAAATCCACACTTGGAAATCCCATCAGTTGAGTATTTTTCATCAAACCATCCTTTGGCTAACTATTGATGTTGGTAAATTTTATTTTTGGACTTCTCCATATCCTCTTTTAATTTAAGTAATGAATCAATCTCTTCTTGAAGAGGAGAAGAGTCATATTGTAATAAATATTGAGATAACTGTAATGATGGGATTATTGTCCGTTTTTCTTTAAAATACACAAAAATCAACAATTAAGACACAAATTTTATCATGGAAACCTCAAAATGAAAACCACCAACACAAACTCATTAATAAGATGAATTTACAAATTTTTTTATTTTCTACTAGAGAAAGGATGTAAACACACTCTAGGTTTTTCCTGCAACTACAGACATATATTATACAACGCCCCTATGGTTTTTTTCCTTCTTCAATAGACAAGGATTCTACGACACCCTTTTCTCTAACTACGACTGGAAGGAGGCTTTGACCCCCTGCAGACCTGTGGCCTACCCTAGCACCACCCTGCCACCCTGGACTAATTTTCTTAGTATTTTTGGAATGGTTTGTAAACAATCCACTTTGGACTCTATCAAACTCAATAACAGAGAAACCTAATTCTTTACACATTTATTCAATAAATACTCTTTTCCTATTTCCTATCAATGCATCTCTCCATAGCTGCGCTCTTTCATTTTGGATCATGACTGTTTACTTATAGTCACAACTATTCATCATCTACTCATTCAACCGCCACATTATTTCATCATTACGTTTCAGCAAAGGCATAGTTTCGTTCTTCCCATAGCTTAGAATCCATTTCTGTAGCCCTATTTATCATTTTCTGGTGCTTCCGTAATCTTTTTCTCCATATATGATCTAGACAGTTGATCTTATTCTTGAATCTCTCCAAACTCTTGATCCACTCTATAGATTTCCCTTTTGAAATCATATTTCCACACCAATTTTTTTGCTTCAACGTTTCCCCACCATTGATCTTCATCGGGCTTCTCCATGGGCGTCGATCTCTCGATTGCGGGATGCAAAAATTAAACATTTCCTCAAATTGTATCTCGACTTTCCACAAGCTCCTTTCCACAAGATTCTTTCTGCATTCTTTCTTCTGCACCGTCGATCTCTTGCGGAGTCTTTCTTGACCTTCGATCTTTTGGATTGTGGGTTGTGGATTGCTAGTTCATAAGCTCTTTAAACGTTACTTCCACAATTCCCTTTCCACATTTTTTTCTTCTGCACCGTTGGTATCTTTTAGTGGAACTAATCTCAGCCATATGATCTTGATCTTTTGCAGAACTTTGGATTTTCCGCCTAACTATTAGAATTAATTCTTAATCGTCGGATCTAGTGTAGGACCAATATAAGTCGTTCGATATTTATTGTTGTGGGACTTCATCCTTCCGCTTATATTTTGTGGAATCGTTCCTTAGCTGCTGGATCTATGGTGGGACTAACCTCTTTTGTCCAATATTAATCCTTCGTAGAACTTTATCACTTCGCACGTGTTTAACCTCTGCGCTATTTCATTCAATAAGAACATTGTGAGCCATCAATTTACTTGGATGATTGATCTCATTTGTTCAACTTTCTATAGGGTTATTCATTTGTCATTCAAACTACAACTTGTAACAGGGTTATTCCTTTTTTATTCTACTTATTTTAGCCATCCACTATATCTTTGAATTTCATTAACATTTTTTATGTCAATGACAACCATTTTACTCAACAATATCCCCCTTTGGCATTGATGACAATATTTTTAATCATTCTCCCCCTTTGGCACCAATGACAAAGAACCTATATGTTTGATAGCTCCCCCTGCCATCATATCTCCCCTTGAGATTGTGCTTCATCCTCTTAGTGATTTTGTAAAGGAATTACCCCCATCTTCTATCTAATATGCTCAAAGGATTCCTTACGTAGTGGTTTGGTGAAAATGTCAGCAATCTGTTCTTTTGTGTCAATGTACTCTAATTAGACAACTTTTTGAGATACCTGTTCTCTTAGATAGTGATACTTGATTGGTATATGTTTTTTCTTCGAATGCATGATAGGATTTTTAGACATATTTATAGCACTAGTGTTATCACAGTTGATCACTATTGGATGTTCATATTTTACAAGTAGATCTTCTACAGTTTGTTTCATCCAAATAACCTGAGTGAAACATGAGGCAGAAACAATATATTCTTCTTCTGTTGTAGAGAGTAAAATGGAGGATTGTTTTTTACTTGACCATAATACGAAATAATTTCTCAGATAGAATGTTGCTCCACTAGTACTTTTTCGATCATCAATACTTCCTTCCCAATCTGCATCAGCAAACGCTTTCAAGGTAAAGTCTGATCCTTTTGGATACCATAAACCATACTCCATGGTACCTTTTAGATATTTGAAAATCATTTTCACTATTGTTACATGTGTTTCTTTGGGAGTTGACTAGAATATAGCCACCAATCAAACAGCTCGCACCACATCTGGTCTTGTGGCTGTCACATATAGCAGACTTCCTATCACGTACCCATACCCCGATTATCATGTGGAATTAAGAATTTCCTATGGAACCTTTGTTGTTATTTGAAAAATAGGGCATGGCCATGAACACTCCTCAACATTCATGTTCTGATACAACACTGTCACATCCCCTCCCATCCACCATTGATCAATTCGATGATCTAAGAAGAAAGATCTCAGAGGAGATCAAATGGCGGAGAAACAAATCACGACAGAAATAAACGGTAACAATCTTTTATGCATCTGGGAACATATCAATGACTGAGAATCAACCCACAAAAATCAATGGTGCAAAAATATTGAGTTGTGGATCGAGGAAATTCACATTTGCAGTCCTGCATCCCACATCTTGCATGCAGAATGGACCACTGCAGAAAGAAAAGTTGTGGAAGTAGATATCTACGAAGCCACATCCCGCATGCGAAAAGGAGAGTTGCAGAAGGAAAGCTACGAAAATAGATATTTATAGAAGGATGTTTCCGCATCCCACATCCCACAAGTTGCAGAAGGAAAACTGCGGAGAACAAGATTTACAGAATGTTGCTTCCGCATCCCGCATCCTGCAAGTTGTGGAAAGGAGAGTTGCGAAAGAATATTTCTGTGGAAATTCAATATGTTAATAGAAGTCTTGGAAAGATTTGATCATTTAGGCCATCGCCAATCCGCCCATCTAATCCCCATAACTTAATTTTAAAATGTATTGAAATAAACATACATAGATGCATACAAGTGCAATTATACAGGGGAAGCAATTCATCAATTCAACACATTAAACATGTTCATCATATTTCATCAAGCAAATACAATATGCAGAGATTAACATAGAGATACTCATCTTTGAAAGGAGTTGTTCTGCAACCAGCTACGTCGCTGCAATGTTACACCCAACCATAGGCCAATGCGCTCCTCAATCTCTCAGCAACACTACCACCCCTGAGCTGGGCATGATTCCCACAAGGAATAAGGAACACTAACATGCTCACACATAGCCAAGAATACAACCAAACTCATCCAAGTCAACACAGTTGGTTTTATCAGGCTACAAACAAACAAGACAATATACTGTTGGGTTATTAGACTGCAGTCATTCAAGCCAATATTCTCATTAAGGACCAGCCAAACCAACTAACAAATGGGTTTATCAGGCTACAAAGGAATTGGAAAAATTGAAATGCTAAGCTAGTGAGCTCAACCAATGAGATGTGGACACCTGCACTTGATTAGGCTTGGCTCCTAAAAAATCTACACACCCAACACAAGGAAACATCCCTTTCTCTGATACACAGTCCCTCAGGTTATTCCTTCCCTTCGAGTGTTGTTTAGGGAGTGCAAAGAAGAAAACCAACCCCTCTAGATATATTTGTGAGGTTCCTTCCTACACTAGGTTTATCAAGCCAGTTCAGATCCAATTCCACTCCAGAGCATTTCATACCAAGGAAAAAATATGCACACACAACATACCACAATGTTAACACAACAAAATAGACTTCCACTTTCTTTGTGACAAAGGAGACCATTGCACAACAATGCTCATGATGGTAATAATAGGAAAACAACACAGAGAAAAACATGGTTCTGCCAAAAACAAGACAAATGCCTAGTGCGCATGCATAGGATGGAATAGATAATGATCAAAATCAACCACAATGTTTTTGGGTGAAATCTTGATGATGGAATGCACATGCACAATGAGAAAAATAAACTAAAAATGTTGCAGGATGGATCATCAAAACGTCTTGCCGCTACCCACAGTGTGAGGGAAGATGAAACGTGAGTGCATGAGGGAATGGGCATATGTTTTTTGGGTGTTTTCTTATGACACATGGATTTTCCCCCATGGCTCAAGGTTAAACATTCCCCCTCATTGTTCCTTAGGAAATCATGCCTCCATCTCATTATTTGTTGCATTGACATAGATGGTTGTGGGTTTTTAATTAAATTGCATATTTATATGATTTCCAAAATTATTTACTGTGCTTGACTTAACACCATAAACCATAGTAATCAACCTAGATCACCTATACATAAAACATCAATAAATGGCAAGGACTTGGCCTTTAGCTCCTTTCCATGATTCCATACAATATTCTGATCATATATATTTAATGTGAAATGAGGTCAAAACTAGGGTGTTACATTCCCCTCCCCCTTCAACACCACTTTCCTCAGTGCTTTACAAAATTGAACAAAAATGCTAAGCAGGCACCACCCTCAGTGCCAATCCTAGGGCATCCTCTAGATCCTATGTAGCCTCTTCAGGATGATAGTGCTCCCATTGCACCTTTACCTTCCCTATGACTCAGTTCTAAAGCATTGTGACCTTCCTGGTGAGGATGCATATTGGATTTATTTGGAATTCTCCCTCGGGTTCCACATGAATCACATCCCAATCTAGCACATGGTTAGGATCATGTACATATCTCTTAAGAAAAGAAACATGAAAAAAATTATGATCCCTAGTGCTAGTAGGCAATGCGAGTCTATATGCAACTAGCCCTAATCTTTCAAGCACTTCAAATGGCCCACAATATCCAGGTGACAGCTTGGCACAACTTCCAAGCTTCAAGGAACTCTTCTTTTCCCTCACTCTGAGGTAAAAATGATCCCCAACACTAAAATATTTGTTCACCCTATGTTTATGTGCATAGATTTTATGCCTGTCCTGGGACGCTTTCAGATTCTTCTTGATCTTTACAACCTCCTGCTCCATATCCTTGAGCAATTCTGGACCAAGCACAACCCTGTTCATTGGATTATCCCAAGTCACTAGTGTCTTACACCTCCTGCCATACAAAGCTTCATATGGAATCATCCCCAAGGATGCTTGTTGTCAATTTTTATAAGAAAATTCTACCAAATGTAAATAATATTCCCACTTGGTTGGTTTTTCCATCACATACATGCGAAGCATGTCTTCAAAAACTTGGTTAAATCTCTTTGTCTTCCCATGAGTCTGAGGATGGTAGGAAGTCCTTAAATTCATCTTCGTCCCCAAATCTGCAAACAATCCCTTCCAAAAATTGGAAGTGAACTTGACATCTCTATCAAAGACTATTTCCTTAGGAAATCCATGCAACTTGAAAATCTCCTTCATGAATATATTTTCATTGTCACCAGTCTTATGCATAGAGTTAACCGGTATAAAATTTGCTGCCTTTGTCAACTTTTCCACCACAACCATGATGGAATCATGTTGTCTCCATGTCATAGGAAATCCTATAATAAAGTCCATGGAAATAACTTCCCATTTCCATTATGGAACTAGCAAAGGCTGCAACAAACCTACTGGGTGTTGATGCTCAACCTTCATCTACTGACATTTCATGCACCTTGACATATATTCATCCATGTCCTTTTTCGTCCTTGTCCAAAAGTACTGCTTTCTATTTGTAGCAATTGTCTTACGATATCCAGGGTGACCAAGATATGGAGCTTGATGGATCTCAATCATAAAAACCATCCTCAAGTCTTCTACATTTGGAATATAAATTCTATTCTTATAAGTAAGGAGTTCATCTTCTTCTAATTTATATCCCTCATACTTCTTTTCAAGGCATTGCTGCTGCAACTTGTCTTTTACCTACACATGCAATTCATCTTCAGTAGCATGATTAACAATCTATTTTCTCAAATTTGACTAGAAAATACTAAGAGATGCCACATGCATTTCCTGCACCTTCCTGTTGAATGCATCAACTACCTTATTCTCTTTTCCTTTTATGTGCTTGATTTAAAAATCAAACTCACATAAAAACTCTAGCCATCTAGATTTCCTAGCATTTAGAGTAAGACGATCAAACAAATGCTTCAGACCACAATGGTCTGTTCTTAGCTCAAATTATTCTTCCCATCAATTAATGTCTCCACATCTTGAGAGCATGTACTATGGCTGCAAGTTCCAAATCATGAGTGGAATATTTCTTCTCACGCTCCTTCAACTTTCTTGACTCATAACATATTACATAAGAACTCCTCCAAGTCCTTGATCGCATGCATCAATGCATACCACAAAATATTTCTCTGGGTCTACAACCTTCAATACTTGTGCACTTGTGAGAAGATTCTTCAACTGCTGGAAACTTTCTTCACACCTCGATGTCCATTCAAACTTTATCCCCTTCCTTTGCAAAGAAGTGATGGCATGTGAAACCTTGGAGAATCCTTTAATGAATCTCTTGCAGTATCCTACAAGTGTCATCAAAGATCTTACATCTATTACATTTCTTGGATTAGGCCAATTCATAATGGCTTCAATGTTGTCAAGGTCCAAAGATATACCCTCTTCTGAGATAATGTGACCCAAATACTGAATTCTATATTTATAGAAGTCACACTTGCTCAATGTTTCATACAGCTTATGCTCCCTGAGCAATTGTAATTTCTATCTCAAATGCTCTTCATGCTCTTCCTCATTCTTAGAATAAATAAGAATGTCATCAAGGAAAACAAGAACAAACTTGTCTAAATACTTGTTGAAGACACTATTCATAAGGAACATAAATGTAGCTGGTGCATTTGTGAGACCAAATAGGACCACTACAAAATCATAATGTCCATACCTTGTTTTGAAGGTTGTCTTATGGATGTCTTCATCCTTGATGCTCACTTGATTGTAGCCATACCTCAAGTCAATCTTGGAAAATACCATTGCTCCTCTCATTTGATCAAAGAGGTCATCAATCCTAGGAAAATGATATTTGTTCTTCATCATGGCTTTGTTCAGTTGTCTATAATCAATACACAATATGAGTGTACCATATTTCTTCTTCACAAACATAACTGGTGCTCCCCAAGGATACACACTTGGCTTGATATACTTATTTTCCAACATCTCTTGCAACTGCATCTTCAACTCTAGCATTTCTAGTGTACTCATCATGTAGGGTGTCTTGGACACTGGTGTTGCTCCTGGTACAAGTTTGATTGTGAAGTCAATGTCTCTCTTTGGAGGAAGCCCTAGAATCTCATCAGGGAAAACATCCTTGAATTATTGAAATACAAGATTGTCCTCAAACCTAATAGTTTCATTCTCTATTGCCTCCAAAAAATGATCTGCATACACTTTGCAACCCTTCCTATAAAACGTTTTCAACTGCATTGCTGAAATATGCCTCACAGAAATCACCTTTGGAATGCATCTTACAACTATTGGGTTCCCTTCTTCACCCATGCATTCAAAATTCTTATTGTAACAGTCAAGATTTACCTTGTGAGCTTCTAACCAATCCATTCCAATGAGAACATCATAGGAACCTAGTGGTATAACACTTAGATATACACAAGTGACCAATGCATTCATCACCAATGGACATTTTTCCACCACCTCACTAACCTTTCTCTTAGTTCCAGTGACTAGATGAACTAACCATGATTTGCTATGCTTTAATTTCTTAAAAGCACAAATCTCCAATACTCTAGGAGCAATGTAACTATGAGTAGAACCATGGTCAATAAAAATAGAAACAGATTGCTCAACAATATTACCTGCAACTTCAACCACCGTTGACTGGTGATCTTCCTGGAGGTCCTCTAGTGCTGCATAGATCCTAGGGATGAACCTTGATAATTGACCCACTGTTTCTTCGTCTTAAATGTTGTAAGTTGTCCTTGCATTCTCATTCTCAAGTGGACAATACCTGAGCATGTGGCGTCCTCCACATTTCCAACATTGGAGTGGCACTCTATTCGGTTGTGGATCTCTTCGCTCTTCTCCCACCACTCTACATGGCTACTTCTCAACTTGGGATGGATGCTTCTGCTGATTCTTGAAGTTAGAAGGTTTGAAACCTTTCTTCCTTTGGCCATACTTCCCATTCTTTTTGTCCTTATCTCATAGCAATACTTAGCTTTCCTTATTGCTTCTTCTAGAGTTCTAGGTTCATAAAACTCAACTCTGTTTTTGTAAGACTGAGGCAATTCACTCTGTTTTCCATGGTTTGTTGTCGCAATGTCAACTCATGGAATTGTTTGATCTGATCATCATAGTACCTGTCAAAGAGGTACTTATTCTTTAAATACTTATGGAACTATTTCCACATAATCTTCCTTTCATTAATCTTCTTCACTTTCCTGAAGTGCTCCCACCATATGGATGCTCTTCCAGTCAAATTGACCATGGCTACTCTAGCTTACAGATTTTCTGAATAATCTTGGACTTGAAAATATTTCCTTATCCCAATAAGCTAAGCTTCAGCTTCTTGACCATTCTTTTATCTCACCGTTGAAGGTAGGAGGCCTTGCATTCTTAAATTCATCACGTGAATGGTTCTAGTAGAGCCTCTTTCTATTATTCTCATGAGAAAAATAACTTGAACCACTAGTGGATCCTTTAGAGTCAGATGACCCACTAGGAGATCTATTTCTTCCCCTAGAAGTGCTCATACTTCCTTCTGGTCTCACTGTTTGGTCCCTAGAGTTCATCTGCCTCCGATTTTTTTTCAAACTCTATAGCATGGCTGCATTCAGTTGATTCTTCTCCTCCAGCGCCTTAACCAATATTTCATTGTCTCCCCTGTGACATTTCCTCTCCACCCTGAGACTTCTCATGGTGGCGACAAAATCTGGAGGAGTATCTTGAAACCTCCTCCCATTAGACTCTGTCTCAACATTTCCAATTTGAACATTTCCCCCCATATCATCTTCCTCGTATTCATTGGGATTTTGTACATCATTGCACCTGTCGGTTCTCATGGCTCATCCAAACCAACTTTACCGAACTGCACTATTTGGAATGCTTCCCTGCGACTATAGTTATGTAAAATGTGTTAAAAACAAATTTGTTAGATAATTTCAAAATCAAAACCACTTACCCACTAGGGCCATGGCAGTTTTCTTTGTTATGTAGCTAACAATATTTTGAAACAATTTACCAACTGCTTTGTTAACTATTCAAGTTGGCCCATTTAGGCCCTAGCGCTGCAACCAGTAGCTTTGATACCACTTTTTCATGTACCCATACCCCGATTATCATGCAGAATTAAGAATTTCCTATAGAACCTTTGTCATTCTTTGAAACAAATGGTATGGACATGAACACTCCTCAACATTCATGTTCTACTACCACACTATCACATACCCTCCCATCCACCATTGATCAATTCGATGATGTAGGAAGAAATATCTGAGAGGAGATCAAATGACGGAGAAAACAATTGTGGCAAAAATCAACAGTCACAATCTATTCCACATCTGGGAACAGATCAACAGATGAGAATCAACCCGCAAAAATAAACGGTGTGAAAATATGGAGTTGCAGAAATTGGGGAAATTCACATTTTTGGTCCCGCATCTTGCATCTCGCACCTTGCATCCCACATGCAGAATAGACCACTGTGGAAATAAAAGTTGCAGAATTAGATATCTACGAAGCTACATCCCACATCCCGCATGCAGAAAGGAAAGTTGAGAAAATAGAGATTTACAGAAGGGCGTTTCTGCATCTCGCATCCCGCATCCCGCAAGTTATAGAAAAGAGAGTTGTGGAAGGAGATTTCTATAGAAATTCAACCTGCTAATAGAAGTCTTGGACAGATTTGATCATTCAGGCCATCACCAATCCATCCATATAAGCCCCATAACTTAATTTTAAAATGTATTGAAAGAAACATACATAGATGCATACAATTGCAATTATACAATGGAAGAAGTTTATCAATTCAACTCATTAAACATGTTCATCATATTTCATGAAGCAAATACAAACTGCAAGGATTAACACATAGACACTCATCTTTGAAAGAATTTGTTACACAAATAGCTACGTCTCTGCAACGTTCCACCCAACCATAGGCTAGTGTGCTTCTCAATCTCTTAGTAGCACTTCCATCCCTGAGATGGGCATGATTCCCACAAGGAATAAGGAACACTAACAGGCTCACACATAGCCAAGAATACAACCAAACTTAGCCAAGCCAACACAGTTGGGTTTATCAGGCTATAGAAAAACAAGCCAATATACTACTAGGCCCTATCATATTGCAGTCAGTCAAGCCAACATTCTCATTAAGGATCGGCCAAGCCAACTAACAGATGGGTTTATCAGGCTGTAAAGGAGTTGGAAAACTTGAACTGCTAATCTAGTGAGCTCAACCATCGAGCTATGGACACATTCACTAGATCAGGTTTGGCTCCTAAAACATCTACACACCCAACACAAGGAAGCGTCCCTTTCTATACTACACAGACCCTTGGGATATGCCTTCCCTTCAAGTGCTATTTAGTGAGTGCAAAGAAGAAAACCATCCCCTCTAGATCTATTTGTGAGTTTCCTTCCTACACTAGGTTTACCAAGATAGTTCAGATCCAATTCCACTTCAGACCATTTCAGACCAAGGAAAAAATATGTACACACAATAGACCACAATGTTAATGCAACAAAATAGATTTCCACTCGCTCTATGACAAAGGAGACCATTGCACAACAACGCTCAGGATGGTAACAACATGAGAACAACACAGAGAAAAACAGGGTTCTTCCAAAAATAGGATGAATGCCCAGCATGCATGCACAAGATGGAATAGAGAATGATCAGAATCAACCACAACGTTTTTGGGTGAAAGCTCGATGATGGAATGCGCATGCACAATGAGGAAAAAGAAACCAAAAACATTGCAGGATGGATCATCAAAACATATTTTTGCTCCCCACATCATGAGGGAAGATGAAACGTGAGTGCATGAGGGAATGGACATACGTTTTCTGGGTGTTTTCTTTTGACACTTGGATTTTCCCCCATGGCTCAAGGTTAAACATTCTCCCTCCTTGTTCCTTAGGAAATCATGCCCCCATCTCATTATTTGTTGCATTGACATAGCTGGTTGTGGGTTTTTAATTAAATTGCATATTTATATGATGTCCAAAATTATTTACTGTGCTTGACATGGCACCATAAACCATAGGCATAAACCTATATCACCTATACACAAAACATCAATCAATGGCAGAGCCTTGGCCTTGAGATCCTTTCCATGATTCCATACAATATCATCATCATATATATTTAATGTGAAACGAGGTCTAAACCGGGTTGTTACACTGCCAATCATGGATATAAACATGGTATGATCTACTTCCAAAGATTCATCATCCTTACTTAACTTGCAACCAGTGACCATAGGAGTACCAACAGGTTTGGAATCTTCCATTTTAAACTTTTTCAACATATCTTTGATGTACTTCATTTGAGAGATAAAAATTCCTTCGTATGTTTGGTAGACTTTGTAGCAGGGATTTCTCCTTGCTATAGGGGCAGGAATGGATCCCTTTCGTCTATAGAACGGAAGGGTAGGTTCTTGCGTGTGGAAAATGCACAAAAAGAAAGCAGAACTAAAAGGAAAGCAAATGGATAAGAAATGGCCGTGAGCCCCTTTGCAAACAGGGTTAGGGCTTAGCTCCGAGAACCTGCAAACAACTATTAGATAGTAATAAACCTGCAAAACATGTTAGAAATAAACCTGCAAGAAGAATATGAAAACATGCAACCAAGCTATGAGCTAAAAAAAAGAAAAGAAATGAAATAAAATACACAAGTATACCTCTTCTTTGGTGCAATGGGCCACCATGCCCTAGCTGGAAGAAGCACCTCTCTATCTCACTCAGCAATGGAGGAGCTATGGCTTAATGGGGAACGTGAGTGGAAGAGAGGGGGATGTGGGTGGCTTGAGAGGCAAAGAGTCTCAAGGCATCCACGAGCAGCATAATAGTATGCAAGAGAGGAGTTCTTTGAGAGTGACCCCCACCCCTCCTTTTATAGCTTTTTTGGGGACTTTTAGGGTTTTAAGCCCTTGGTCAGGGCTTTAGCCCCTTTTTTTGGGCTTTTAGCCCCTTCCGCCCTAACTTTAGCTCATTTTAGGGTTTTAGACTCCTTTGAGGGGTTTTAGCCCCTTTTTCGAGGCTTTAGCCCCTAGTAGACTTATCTAGGCTCCTTTTTGGGGTTTTTAAGCCCTTTTACTCATTTTTAAGCCCTTTTGAGTGTGTGGGGATCTAATGGGGTGTTACGAGGGTCGTGAATGGGTGTCCTTGTGTTAGTTTTTCAACAATTAAGATAGCATTATGATCTTAGGATATTTTCACTGAGAGAATAACAAGTACAGCAATAAAACATGAGCACATCACAAGAGACAAGAGACATAAAGAGTTTTCCTCGGGGAAACCATAAAGGAGAAAACCCCGCAGCTTCCTCTAAGATAGAATCAACACCAAAACAGTAAGAGATCTCCTAAAACAACAGTAGCCTTCTGTCTTCTGTCAAGCCAAAGTATTTCCTTCTCCAAAGGTGCGCCACACTTGAGAGAGCAAGTGATGTATGTCGCAAGTGATAAATAGAGAGACACACACTCTCTATTTATATTAGTCCGTTCACTTAAGTTTCCATTTCACACGTAGGATCAACCCTAATAATTACTACTCGAGCCTACACCTTAATTAGTGTATAATAACTCAAGTGCCCCAAAATTGTGGGGACTTACCTAATGACTTGATATGACTTGTTTACATTAATAATCCTCCCGATCGGAACATCGGGGTATGACCACATGACTCAAATACATAATAGAAAACATCCTAGAATAGACATCGGGTTACAATACATAGGATACATAGAAGAATACATTCCGAAGTTACATATACATCAACACTCCCTCTTAACTAGGAAGGTATTCTTTCAACACAATTTTCAGCACTGGTCTTCTTCTCTGTATCAACTGGATCATCTTCATCTTTGAGTCATCTTCAAGTCATCTGGATCTGGATCATCTCTCAATCTAGATCATCACTCGATCTAGATCATCTCTCGATCTGGATCATCATCACTGGGCTGGATCTGGATCATCACTTGATCTGGATCTTTACTGCTAGATCATCATTACTGGATCTGGATCATCACTCGATCTGGATCAACACTGGTGTTATCTCATGATTCTACTCGTCATTGGAAGTCTTTACAGAGCCAGTCCTTTTTCATACTGGATGTACCATCTCAGAGCTAGTCCTTTTTCATACTAGATGAGGCATCACAGAGCTGGTCCTTTTTCATACCAGATGTGGCATCCACTTCAGAGCTAGTCCTTTTTCAAACTAGATGAGTCTTCCCAGAGCTAGTCCTTTTTCATACTAGATGAGGCATCACAGAGCTGGTCCTTTTTCATACCAGATGTGCCATCCACTTCGAGCTAGTCCTTTTTCAAACTAGATGAGTCTTCCCAGAGCTAGTCCTTTTTCATACTAGATGAGGCATCACAGAGCTGGTCCTTTTTCATACTAGATGTGGC
>LPNX010818201.1:31973-63970 GCA_001517045.1 Pseudotsuga menziesii | reverse complement strand
GTGTTGTCTTGGTGGGGCCTTGGCCTTGAGCTCCTCACCGAGAACAAGTACATTAATATGCGAAATTAAAAAATATTTGAGGGCATAAGAGAGGGATATTACAAACACGCAACCACTTTATTTCCATACTCTTATAATGCATTACAAAAATTACTTTTAGACAAAAGTATTACATTCTCTACAGATATCCCTAATATAATTCCATATTATAGATAGACCACTAATCATTTATAATTTTCTCTAATACTTTTGCAATTCAGCCACATATCAATTGTAGAAATGAACAAAGCAAAACTCTAGATTGTTGGAACATTCAGCAACAAAATTTACAAGAAATAAACATACGTTCTAACTCTGGCTTTTCAACCACATACCAATTGTAGAATTGGGCAAAACTAAGAACGCCATTTTTCCAAAATACCAAGCCACAAAAATAATAGGTAAATAAACAAATTCTCTAACTTTGGCATTTCGCCCATTTACTAGTTTGCGGAATTGGGCAAAAACTCTATATTGATTTTATAATTTTGATTGTTTCTAGTTTGACATCACACAAATATGACCATAAAATCTTTAATGAAATTGTGATTTTTGTTTGTTGAAATCATTGTTTCCTAAGTAGAAACGTATTTAGTAATATGTGCAAACCGAGTTTGCAATGTTAATGATATAAAATATTCTTTGGGGATACTTGAGGTATCAAGTGATCCTTAATAGAGTCATCTATGATCCTCTTAGCCTTGACCATATCCTTCTGATTCTTTTCTTTTGCTTCATCTCCTTAAGGTTTTATGACTTCATCTTTTTGACATAGCCTTTTAGATCATGTTCTTTAAAAATGAACATTTGCGACCATCAAAAGAAGATAATCAATAAAAAATATGAAGCAATGTAGGAAGTGATTGTATATAAAAAGATACGCTATTTGGAAAATCACAACAAATTTTAACTACAAGTTGTATCTTATATTCAATTATTATAACTTAATCATTATATACATGGAGATATTCATCGTATATAATTTTGGTGGGACATACAAATATTGAAATGCCCTATATTTTGATATCACTTCTGTTTTGCATTTTTTCATGAATTAACAATTCTGCGTTTTATGATGTTTAATTAAATTATCGTAATTTTTCAATGTAAAGATTAAGTATATGGAATAGTGTTATTAAAGTATATTACAATATTAGATAAATATTGATCCTCATAAAAATATGAGGATGAGTGAGTGGTATTTTTTTGTTTCATGTAATTTTTAACACATTAATCATATGTGTCTTATGCTATTTAATTAATTTTTATATTTTTTATATTTACTTTAGATATGTGAAGTGCTACTAGTAAATTATATCATAATATTAAAAATATATGATTCCAATAAATTATTTTTATGAGTAATTTGTAATATATTGTGTAACTTCATTTATTTGATCATTGAACTTCATATTAAAAAGTCTAACTAACGAAGGAACTGTTCAATTTTATATTAAAAGATATTTTATGTAGATCATCTAACACTTTATTATTGAAAAATAGACATTTTGGTTTTCTATATTTCATTCATTTTGTGACAATAAGATGTCGTCTAAAACAAAATCACAATTATGACATAAAGAAAGATCATGAAATTGATGCAAATGTGATACATGGAAACGATTAATGTCGATTGTGTGGCAACATAATGTTAGAAACAATGACAACATTACAACATAAAGAGAAAGCATGAAATTAATGCAAATGTAACATGTGGAAATAATGTGTTGTCTTAAAAGTGATAGTTTATATGATGAAAACATATTCCAATGTTGTTGGGATAAATAAAATTTGGCGCATTAGTTTTCTATATTTTGTTGCTTTTGTAATAAGAAAATGTTAGAAACATAATCAAAATTTGTACCCAAATGTGCTAGTGTTGGTACTAGTTGTCAATTCTAGGGAACCTATAGAGCTAATCCAAGGGAGAGTTCGTAAATATCCTTTGTATCAAATTCTTCGTCCAAGTGACTAGTTGATGATCCCACAATGGAGAGAAAATAATGGTGGATTCTCTCTCACTTTCTACTGGGATTTAGGAAGTATAACAATGCTTTGAATTTATCATTTCTATGGATATGGTGACCATGAAGTTTTTATTTATAGGATATATGATGGACATATAACTCATGTTTATTTCCAATGTTGATCCTCTACATTGCAATGATGATTTAAAGTCTATATGTTAGGGCTTGGATGACCAAATTAATAGTTAGTTTCGACCTTAATGTTTTTTTTAATCCACTTTCAACATCTACTTTTGTTTTCAAAATGTGCAATAATGAATGACCTATAAATTGAATTCTTTCACTAGACCATGGGTTTTTATGCCAAAGAAACGATGTAGGGTGTGAGCTTTAACATAACTTCAATGACTTGTGTTATTAACTATTACACCAAAACTAGAAGCTATTAATAAACATCGCCTACTAAGATACTAAAATCTTGATGTCATGAACAATTACACAAAAATATTGAGGTGTTAGTCAATCCTTCCAATTAGGATCATAACATTCCACCATGCTCCATAGTCTAGACTCTATGTTGGATGTGTATTGATATGGCGGTTCCCTCTTTGATCCATATGAGCCCCTAATGATCACTGAAATGTTGAAATCTCCATCCACTTCATGAGTGAAACCTAGGTGGAAGCTTTGATACTAGATGTGGTGAACGGTTACACCAAAACCCCAAGGAGTTAATGAAGGTCACCTACTAGGATCCTAACAAGTTGCTTGATATGGTTAAATTTTGAATTGTTGTTCATTTTTTGGTCATTCTGCTAAGGTCATATGGATTAATGATATTGACATGGGGTTAATTCTACAAATGATAACTTATGATAGTGATGAAACTCATGACAAAGTAGGTGAAAAAAACCAAGTTGTTAACACCAGTAGCCTATTAACATCTCATTACCTAGTAACCACTAAATATATTTTTATAATGATCTCTTGTTAAGTGAAAACTATGGTCATAACAAAGTTGGTTTTCCTTCGGACTTGACTCATTCATTATATGACACAAAATCTCATCTTACTATCATAGATCTAGTAAGAAACATATGATATGTAATAAAACAAATAATGTTGTACAAACTAATTCTTTGAACCTTTTCCTACTTATGGTCGTACACATGGCCCATGAGATCGATAGGTAAATGTTACGACCTTAAACACTTTCTTTATCCCTCTGCCATGGTATGGGTCTAGTGATCCATACCTAGAGCACTTATACACTCTCCATCAAAATATGTTTATTGGAACCTAACATCTACATGGTAAGTTACACCATACTCTCTACCACGGGATAAAAATCACTATCATAGGATGATTTCTTGCTAATGTATAATTTCAAGGGCGTCGAAGATACTTACCAATAATCATAGGTACTACAAGTTTCTCTTAATGTTCCATTGTTTATGGGCCATGATCCCTAGAGGAAGTTGGTATAATGTTAGACCCTAACTTTTGTCTAGTTACCATATCGTTTATCTTGAAAAATAACACTTTTACTTACATTTTGATAGATGGACACCATAAGAAAATCATTCCTTATGTAGGGATCATGTGATGGAGCAAGGCCTTAGCAATAAGCTATCTATTTCAAAAGAGAATTTTGTGTCCATTTTATGAGTTTGAATTTTGCTAGTTTCACATCACATAAATTTTACCATTAAATATTTTGCAATGTTGATGATCCATATCTATAATTCCATAAAATACAAAGTGGTTATTGTAAAATTTTAGATAAGAAATATGATATCCCTTTCTATTATTTTGATCCACTCCAAGAACTAATTCATAAAACAATTAAAGTTTCAAAAAATATTTAATCACTTTCATTACACACATTTGAGAATATACCTTAAATATAACAATAATTAATTAAAGTCATAATAAAAAAATGATATGAAGTTCATCGTAACTCTAAATTTAAAATTACTTGAAAAAATTTATGAAAATATATTATGAAAAAACATTGTTTAATTATTTATGTTGAAAAATTTGTAATATCAATTCAAAATGAATATACGGTATTTAAAGTCTTCGTTGTAAGTTATTAAATGAAATTGACCATTTTCATAAGTTATCAAATGAAATTGACCATTTTTAAGAACGGTAACAACAAACGGCCACTATTTTTGCGTCTATCAATCAGTTTAATTGATGAATGAATCTCTATATTTCTGTTTATTCTTGTAAATGAATAGTGTGAAATCCTATGCCGTGACTCTTCCTGCGCAGTATTATTCTTGTGAATGAATAGTTTGAAACCCTATTTCATTATTCTACCTGCACAGAACGAATGAGAAACATCTATATTAAAAATAGGTAGGTGGGTCTGGGGAAGAGATTGTTCCCGGTTCAAGAGGCAGCTAAGTTCTTGGGGTATTTAATAATAAGTATGATCTACCGGTCCGTGCTTTCTAGCATTCATGGAAGCCTTATAATCCCTAATTAACCCCTCCTCCTTGCCTGCATTGACTCTCACTTGCTGCACCTTCTTTGATTGGCGACTGCAACATCCGGGAGTTGGGACATGGGAGTTACATTGACTTGAGGGAGAACAGCTACTATATCCAGCTCCTGCAGCTGCTGCGGACGCCCCGATGGAAGAATCAGCATTATGTTGCTGCGGAGGAGTCGGAACATGGGCGTTGGGTTGAGATCCGGGAGTACTACTATGAACTTGAACTGATTCAACGGAAGAATCGACTTTACTGCTCTTCTCTGGCTTTGAAGGAGTTGGAACATGACCGGGTGGTTGAGTTCCCGGAGCAGCAGCAACCATAACTATTGGGATTTCATTAAACAACAACGTAATCATAAGTAGGGTAAGGGCAGCAACCGCAGGAACATACTTGTCGTTGTTCATTTTGATCAGTTTTTCACTCGTATGCTTATGGAAGCCTGTAATACAAAATAATATTGAGAATGATAGGTTCGATAATGGATATATGGAAGTGATGAAAACGGGAGGTATGACTGGTTTGCACTTGCAGATGAACTTGCTAATAATGTATTGAATGAATACAATATGCAATACTGACCGGGAGCGATCGTCTATAAATACATGAGGAAGAGGCGAAGGAGCGGAGTCCCACCAAAGTTTTCAGATTTGAAATTGAAGTGAAAGTCAAATAAATTGTAGTATGGGCAATCGAGAGAGTATTCGTTCGTAGAGGATACGGAAGGGAATATACATATAACTCGCTGTGGCATGAATTAGTTAACATTCAAAGTCGTCATTTTATATGGTCAGTTTAAAGTTTCAGCTATTTTTTAGGCTGAATAAGTGCGCGCCAGGAGAGACGGAGGAATACGGGAGAGACCGAGGAATACGGGACGTCTCACTAAACTTCCGTTCTTGGTAATACAGAGACCGTTGGGTTGTCAGTCTAGATATCTGCTTAGAAATTGTAGAGGTGAGATAATTGAGAACTATGTTGACCTGCTTTCTTCTCCACAATTTTAAATTCTATTCTCCATAATCTGTGTGCATCTAAAGAAAAAAGTCTATGTTGTATTACTATGAGTAAGTAATATTTACATTTTAGTAACACGGATGTCGGCTGATTGGCAACTGCCAGTTTTTTAAGGTCTGTTAAGCTTAGGTATCATTGTTGATTCCTCTAGTACACACATTAAAGAAAACATTATTTATATTTTGTTGTGTTAAGGTGGTGATATTAACATCAATTGCAATTTTGTGGTGTTATATTCGTAAAATTAGCAAAGTTACATTTGGTGGTGTTAAGGTGGTGGTATTAGCACCATTTTTATTATGTGGTGTTAAAGTTTGTTAATATTTATGGAGACGGAGTCCTCATCTATATTAACATAAATATCATGTTGACATGTGCCCTAAAGTGGGGCTAATGACTTATTTTCTACACAAACATGTAAAAATATGATATAATTATAAGGATTTGCATTATACACACAATTTCACAAATTAATTGTTTCTCAAATACCTTAAACCAATTTTTATTTATTTACTTATTCAAATAAATACTCAAAATTAGTTATGAGGTTTTCAATGAAAATCACAACCAATTACATTATTTATTTTTATTTAATTTAAATATATAAATTGAAATAATTTCCTTATAAATTTTTACACTACAACCATAATAAACTCGCAAATAATTATTTTGTAAATAAACAAATAAAATCATAATCAAAATTTCTTTTTACAGCTTTTTCTACACCCTTTTCCATGACCTAATATTATTAGATCACCAACTTGAATATGAAATGCACATTCATGGTTGATGATCCAAGTAGAAAGAACATGATCCATGGTAATGGTCATCCATCCCAATAACATGGACAAACAATGAGGGGGTAAAGTAGCAGACCCCTTGATATAAATAATAAGGAAGAATGGCCACGTGGGAAGCTACTTTTGTTGATCGTACCAAATTCGAACGCTCCTTACCTCTAAAGAATAATAGGGGTTACCTCTAAATGAGCATGTAGAACCAGACATTTGACGGTCATTATTTATGGAGGATGTAATGATATGGGACTCATTTCAGAGATCATTATGTATGGTGGGAGTATTACTATTGGGCGAGAGTGTTATGTCAATCTTTTTTAGGTGAAAAGTCCTGAACTTTTTTTATTTTCTCTCGCTTAATATATGCTTTGAAGTTTCAAAATCATTATGATTAACAAATGATCAAACATTTGGTTTTCTTCTTTGGTATTGTTATTGTTTTCTATACATATTTATTGATGCAATGGTTTTCACATTTTACTTGTATAATTCTTCTTTGCTTGACCACAACTTGCCCATTTTTATTTTTATAAAGTAGTGTGTAACTTTGTAAGTGGGTAATTTATGATGACTAGTTTAAATTATAAGATAATTTGCTATATGTTATTATGATGCATTTTTTCCTTGAAATAATGATACATTCACTATTTAATAGAACTTATTTAAAGAAGTTGGTGTTGTATTTTAATTGATTTGGTTCTTGTGTACCTCTAAATTAGAAGGTTATTATAAGAACAAAAGATTCCCCTCTTCAAAAAAAATTGTACTCAAGATTGAAGATGTGGAAACTGCTATAAAATGATGACTTATTACTATTGAGCATATATCTTGAAATCGACTCCTATTTTAAGTTAGTTATTTGCAAATGCTACCTAGACAACTTATATAAGTTCTTAACACCACAATACATAGGAGTTATTAATATTACTAGATCAATACTCATATCACTATCATCTTCTATTGATTAGTGTGTATAAAAACTTATACTTGTTTTTTTGTTATTTGAATCAAATCAACCTATAGTAATGCGTGCTATCAAGTGGGAAAGTAAAATAAAAGTTCTTCTTGTATGTTAAGAATTTGGATTTATCCTTGAAACAATTTTGAATCTCATTTTTACATATCATTTTTTTTAAATGATCTACTCCCTTGTGCTTCCTTATTTATATTCCATGAGATTTCTTGCAATTGTTTCTTATGCATATTATCTCGATTTCAAATTTCCATTACTTATCAATCTTCTAAAGTTTATCTGAATAATCTTTCAGGATGATGCATGTTTGCATGCATCCATATCATATCTAGACGTCGTTGATCATGAAATTTTCATGTTATATGATTATAACGCATTTACCACTATCATAAATGCAATGGAGAATGAAAACAAAGAATGCTTGCATTGTTTGATTTTAATGAGATAGAGGACTTTGTGTCTCAAATAACAAAATATGGAGTAGGAATCAAATTTTAAATTGATTTATCTATTTATTTTTATAGTCGATAAGTTTTTTATTTTGTTTTATTTTCTCTATAGAATTTTCCAATATCAATAAAGGCTATGATTCAGTTCGGTTAGGAAAAACCACATACCGTGTTTTCCATTGTGCCTTATCACTAGTCACTTACCAACTACATTATTTTCCTGTGCATCTATTTCTGTGAATCCACAGTCATCCAGGTACCTCTACATTACATGGGGAATATGCCACCCATTATAATATCACACCAAACAATGTACTATTGAATTGTCCAGTGGTTTTTTTCCTAGATTGTTATGTGTTGGTAGCACTAGAGCATTGAAAATTGAAATTTTGATGGACAATAACGTAGCTCTATTCTATATTAAAAAAAACATGGTAATTAATAATTGTATTAATTATTTTGCATTGCGTGATATAAATGTATACCAAACTATCTTTATTTCAAGTTAGTGGAAATATGGTTTGGTATGAAATATGAATTTTTAGAGGCACCTTAATAACCCAACACTAGATATTTTCCATCCTAACAATCATATTAGGCTTGATAATAAACCTTCTCATTTAAAGAAGGAACTATTAGGCTACTTGGTCATCATGTTTAGTGATAAACTCAACCAAAGTAAAGTATTCTCTATGGTTGATGCTTATTTAAAATCCATGATCCACACAAATAGTGTTAACCTGGAAGATAGACTTAGGCATGAGGTGGGCATGAGCGTCCTCTTATATTCTAAAAAGAGAGAGGAGGGATCAAATTGAATATGAAAAGGAGATGAAAATGAGAAGAGACGAAAGGTTCCACCAAATGTAGGGAGGTAGATGATATTTTTAATTGAATATGTTAATGTTTTTTACTTAAAAGAAAGGTGAATATGTGAATTGTTGAATCTTTTGGTAGGATCAAAGATTCTTCAAAAGACACTCAAGTGAGATTAGGATAATAGGGCGAGGGTGGTTAAATCAAATTAAGATCCAAAATTGTAAGTACTAAATAATTAATCCATTATTTTATTATTATAAGATATTTCAAGTTTTATTTAACTCTAATGGTTAATGAGAATAAGCAATGTTATGTAATGTAGGTAGATAAGTACAATTATCTAGGCTCTAAATATGAGCTAAAGCTTGAGCTCAAGATCAATTTTAAAGTTATGGTAATAGCAAGAATGCATGGCACAATAACTAATTATTGAAGCCAATACTAAGGCAATTAAAATTGTCTTATTTTGAGTGTTGATTAGTTACAAAATTAGTTCACACTTTATTTTTTCCTATAAATTAATGCTTTCATTTATTTTATGCATTAGAAAACTAGTAATATTGAGGGACTTAATGGTGAGAGAACCCATGAAGATATTATAAAACTAAAATTGGATGTAGGATACTTATAATGATTTAGTTTGATTTTGGTATATAAACCTATTTCTTTCGTTATATGGGCCAAGCCTATAAATGAGTATGTTAGGAGGAAAGAAGAACATTAAAGTACCTAGGCAGGCAACATTGTTCATTGACTAGTTAATGAAAATTATTACTTATATTTATATTAAATTATTATACAAAACATTTTAGTTTTCTTCAATAACTCATTATATCACTTAAACGCCATTTTTTGTTAATTATGGTAAATGTGTGGTCCACACAATTAGTGTATGGCACAAGATGTATATTGCATTTCTTTCATGGGAAGCTTGATTCAACAAAAGAGAAACCACCAAAACAATATAATAAAGAAGAAATGAACATATTGCTTATGAATACCTTGAAGTTAACATACTACAAAAGAAGTGAAAATAAGTTATAGTAGAAAAACTGTGGAAAAAAGGAATAAGTTTTAACTATCAATGGTATCTTATATTTGTATGATTATAACTTTATCTTTATGTAAATGAGGTTAATTGTCATGTATGATTTTATTATGGGACATGCAAATATTGAAATTCACTAATATATTTTTTGTTTTGTAATTTTTCATGTATTTATAATTATATTTGATGATATATATTTAATTTACATAATTTTTGGATTCATTGATTTGGCATGTGGAATAATATAACTAAAGTGTATTAGAATATTAAATCAATATAATGCATGTAAAGTATGTGGATTAGTTAGTTGTAATATTTTTTGCATTGATGGTATATGTTTTATGATATTTAGTTAAATTTTTTGTAATTTTTTGTGTATAGATTGGATATGTCGATTAATGCTAGTAATGCACATTATAATATTAAATACATAGATGCCAATAATGTGTTACGAACCCATAGTTTCTTAGGTAAAGTTGCAGAAATAACGGGGTATTTTTTTTCTTGCTCTTTAATGTATACAATTGACTCTAAACAAGAGGTTCATCTAATTAATAAGATTTCAAATCCAGACATGAGGCTGTTTATAACTAATGAGACAAAAGGGACATCCTTCCGTTCATATCACATCTTTACAATCTCCTATCAACCACATATGAGTCATGTAAATATCTTAGTGTAAGTCAAATATACTTTTATAACGTTAAGGGGTGTGGTACACAACATTAAAGTGCCTTTAAAACATTCCTAGTACGCGGACAACATCATGAAGATAACCATGCATTTCCTTGATCATTGTTCAAAGTAATTAATCATTCGACAAGGATACATAACCATGTTATAAAAACACAAAAATATGCACGAAAATTTTAAACATCTAGAAAAAGAACAAGAAACACCAATGTACGCGGTTAACCCGAAACTCGGGGTTACATCCACCAAACGTTTGTCACCTTTTTATTACAGTAGAAGGCTACATTCCGCAACGTCATTTTTCCAACGTCCTTGAAGGTATCTGTAATGTACCTAATATAGCCTCACTGCCATTAGGTATGAAAATGGAAGAATTTTTTTTTTTATTTACTTCACTACTATACGAAGTGAATCAATCATGTTAGTGTAAAATGAAAACATATTCAATTCAATTTGATAAGATCAAACTGCATGCATGGTAAAACAATCCTTCAATGACTTACATCCGTTCTGCTCGTCCTACAAAACCGTCATGTAATTTACATTCAATTTACTACAATTTAATGACACCATAAAGTCATGGGGTCGGATTGCAATCATGCCCTAACTCACTATGTTTGATCTCAAAAGAACCACTTATAGGAATCTCACAAATACAATGTACTCAGCATTTGATCATTGATGAAGTAGGGAAAAATAAAGGATTTTATTTAAAGAAACATGCTAACATAATGACATGTTTACAACGATCCGCAAATCTTTAAATGTAAAGATTGCGGAAACAAATAATTATGTATACCCACCAAGTGTAACTATTTACCTTCAATAGTTGCCATTATTCATTTAAACCTCTTTATTACTAAAATGCTTTTTACTGGACAAGTCTTAGATCCCATTATAATTTTATGTTATGTTTCCTTCAAATATGCAACAATTGAAATTCACCCTCCTCAAGAGTCATGTATGCTTGATTATTCATATCATTTAAACATATATGATAAATCCAATGTAATGTCGATGCCCAAGTGAAGAAATATATGAAACATAACTTGCTTTTTATGTGAGTTCTTTGCATAAATGTAACCCTCCTTAAGTATTAAGCAAGAGTTCTATATTGTCTATCCAAATTTTAAGGCTCATCAGGAGTTATTGCCAAGTAAGTGCATTTTAACATTACTTATTTTCATTAGGAGTTATTGCCAAGTAAGTACATTTTAACCCTACTTATTTTCATGAGGAGTTATTTCCAAGTCAGTACATTTTAACCTTACTTATTTTTACTGAAGAAAGGAAGTAGAGAGGCAAAGATATAGCATTCCAACTCAACAACCAAAGGTATTAAACTCAGGCATGCTTATATATCAAACTTAAATTCGCATGAGATGCATACTAACATGTACAATTCGAGCATTTGCAAAGAATGTTAAAAACCTGAAACTTATAAAAAATCAATTAATCCTTCATCATCTTAGCTAAAAGCATATGACCATCATTCATGAAAACTTGTACAAATCAACATCAATGTAAAATGTCAAACCAAAACAACCATAAAAGTGCAATCATGGAAAAACACATAATAAAGACACCTATATACGTGGTTCACCCCATACTTGGGGCTACGTCCACCAACTTGGCTATTTCTCTTAATACACGTCGACATAAAAGTATACAGCCCACATCACACGATGTGTTATCCCTTTTTCTTTTCACGGTTCTCTGTCAAAACCGACAGTCCTTTACAATATCAAATCGGGTCCCATGTTCCTTAGGGGTAACTCTAGGAAAATTTATGCGGGTAAGCATGCCCACCTTTCAAAACATTCCCCTGTAACTTTGTAATCTAAGAAGGTCCAAAATAATTTCTTTTTAAGACAAATAAAAGTATATAAAAATATAAATAAATATGGAGTCTTGGCTACCTCCCAGGATTCAATAAAAGACATTCTTAACAGCGGTTGGATAATGCAGTTGCTACCCATCCATCGTGCCCCTTCCCTTTTCAGCTTTACTAAAGTTTTCCCTACAGAAATTCGAGCAACAAAAATTGAGACTCACTTAGAATTATTCTTATATGAGTGTATCCATCAAGACACTTCATTTTTCACTGAGTTTTCTTGAATTGGAAAAGGGGTCGTGGTTTTTCTTTTCCCCGTTTAAGAGGGCGAAAGGTGTCTGGCTCTATCCAGCTAGCCGTCCCTCGAGATAGTCAAACAAAGGCTGCATCGCCTTTTCTCCTCCACAGTGGATGGTTCAAAGGAAAAATATATATGTACAAAGAAAGAACAATAACCCGAAGGTGGACTCTAGATCCTTAACATCATCGGAAGGTTTATTAGCAATGCGACCTGGCTTATCCTGATTAAGGGAGACGCTCTTCCACAAATATACAGAACGTAATGCTCCTTGAAGCGACTAGTTCCCTTTTATTGCAAGGCTGGTGGAGATATCCATTACACTTTATTTTACACGATTCATCCTACCTATCACATGAGGAGTGCCGAAGAACAGAAAACTGTTCGTTTTACACCTGCTGCTTCTTTCCGCCAACTAACAAGGTGTTTTCCTTCTTCCAACTAAAAGGGGTTAGGTCCAGCTTGCAGGAAGGAGAAAAACAACTATCTTTTAAACCCTAGACCCAACTCTAAACAAGGAAAATTCACAAAAGTCAAATTTCAATATCCAGCTCATCTTGGTTTACTCTGAAGACTGCACTATAATGCAAGGTGCAGGTTTTCTCGACTAATTTCGCACAGAGAGTTTCATTCACATTCAGTCAGTCAAACCA
Source organism: Pseudotsuga menziesii (assembly GCA_001517045.1). Taxonomy (NCBI): domain Eukaryota; kingdom Viridiplantae; phylum Streptophyta; class Pinopsida; order Pinales; family Pinaceae; genus Pseudotsuga; species Pseudotsuga menziesii. The sequence goes on along the minus strand of LPNX010818201.1, from coordinate 50,879 downwards.
ATTCAAGCGCATCTATGTTTCATTCAAACTTCAGCCAAAATCCAACATACTGTTATGGGGAGGCTAGATCGCTACTCAGCCGGACACCATATCCTATGAGAATCTTATTTTATAGGTCTGCCATTAATTCGGCCACACCAAACGAGAGGTGTTCGAAATTCTAGCAAAAATAACCATTTTCATCAAAACCAAGGCCGCAACCCTGGGGTCGCACTATGCTGGTGAAACAGTACCTCTATAAAACACAGTTTATAAAGGTTGAACAAGGTCTTACCCAACTCTTAAAACTTCCTAGAATTGATGCCCTTACCCTTGGCGCAGGCACTTCCTTATCCTGAATACTGAGAGGTCGATTTTGTTCTTCATTCACAGCACACCGGAGAAAAAGGCCTAGCTTGTAGTGAACGTCCTTCTCTAGACTTAGAGTTCGATCCTCCCCCTCGTCTTACATAGATCCCTAAAAGCACAGAGATCTTGCTCATGAAAACGCAGGGATATTTTCCCCTATTTTGCAAAAGCATAGCTTCCTCCCCGAATAGAAGGCCAAGAAACCCCTTTTCTTCCCCCTCCCTTTGGCTTCCAATAGGCCAAATATATATCCAGGTAACTCCTCAACACGTCCATAATCAACGATTATGAGATTCCAAAATGTTTCCACAATTAGTGGCTATGAGGGAGGTAATTAATACCCTCCACAACCTACGCTTCCCAAATGTTAATGCCCTAATAGTAACGCCTCCTTTAAAGGTGGCTGACAGCTAGTAACCGGTCCTAAAAACCCTCGACTATAATCAAGATAAAATTAATACACCTCGACTACGGGTATTTTTCCCTAAGGCTTATATATGTGTATTAATGTACATATATATTAAAACGTTATAGGTATTAATTCAAATATATATATATATATATATATATATATACAATTCCATTTATTGTATGGTGTTCCACTTGTTTAAGGAATTTCACTATTGTAATACATTCAGCTTCTTTCACCATATTACGCTTCCCTTATGATAATGCAATTTATACCATACCTATATGTTCGGTTATTATAGGCATATATATATGTTTTTATATATAACATGCATGTTTCCTACCTTCCGATACCCTTGACTGCGAGGGTGGAAGCAACTTTATCGGGGCAAGGGTTTTCTATTCCCTACATTCCGATCTTCTTGTTTAATTTATATGTCGTAGTTAAATGCCCCCCCCCTTCATGTGATAATTTCCTCTTGACCGAGGCCTAGGCTCACTTGTCTAGAAAATTGAAATACCAAATAAGCATGTGAGAAAATTTAATAAGGGTTTAAGTTCAAAGGTGGGGATAGTGGTGGGTTCCCTTGTCACACCGCGATGATACCCCGTTAATTTTATTCATCCTCTGAATTTCCTCCTATTGTTTTCCTTACCAAGTGGATTAGGTTCTAGTTGTTTTAAGTTTTGCTGGACTCCTAAGCTTATCACTTAGGCAATTAACATGCATAAGCTGAATGAATTTGCTTCTAGTGGGGCCTTGGCCTTGAGCTCCTCACCAGAAGTAAGTACAATACACATTTGTAATCATAATAATTAAGGTGACTCAACAGGAACATTACATTCTTCCCCCCTTAAGATAACACCATCTTTGGTGTTCCGGCGTTTTCTTTGATGGGATTACCCTCTTTTCATTCGTCATCTTTCTTGTTTTCATCTCTTTGTTCTAGATCCCTCTAAGATCTCTTGGTATTTCTCAAGCCATCATTGTTCAAGACCTATGGTTCCCTGCAACAACTTCGGGTCTAGCCCAATTTTCTTCAGTATATCATGTCAAAATTTATAATTCAACTAAACATATACCATAGATCATTTTTTTTGCATTGCCATAATCTACAATTCTCTAGTGTTCAACCCAATCATTTTCATAATATTCTTCAATAAAGACATTATTACTATCATTTTTTCCATTGGTTTTATCTCCAACATTTGGTTAACTAGGTTGTCCTCTACGTGAGGAACCTTTTCTTCACCTTACACATTAGGCAATGTAACAGTCCTTTGGAAAAGTTATTTAACACGTTTTTACGTTTGTTATGTTTTCCAAACTCCATTTTAGTTTCTTTTTCCTGTTCGGGTGTGGACTTACAATAATTCTGAGGTTACTCTCCTCAGTGACATCAAACAGCGTCATGTCTTTCTAGATGTCCAAAAAAAAAAATTTGCCTAGGTATTTCGCCACACCCTATGCCTAACACCAATTTGCTCACGCGGCAATCACTTGCCTAACACCATTGTTCTCCTGCAACATATATGCCTAACACCGATGTGCTCACGCGGCAATCACTTGCCTAACACCTTGGTGCTCCCGCGACATTCAACAAAAACAAAAATTTATTTTCCTTGTTCATATTTTTGTATTCAATCTTCGATAACGCACCCTCCTTGGCACTCAGCATGATTTACTGTCATTGTCCCGATTCATGAATCGACCACATGGTGAGTTAAAGCATTTATGGACACTCCAAAATTTCACTAATTAATTACCAGAATCTCATCATTAGCAGTGATTTTAATCATCATTCACAAGTTACCCTTTTTTTCTCTTTTCTAAGCAATTGGGCGTAGCTTATAATGCAGGAGGATTCTACACACCGCAGTGTATGCCAATTGCATCAAGGTTAGAATCTTAATGAAGCCTGAAATGTCAGTATAACATCATCCATGGTAAATCCTTGGTTTATCAAAAAATTGAAATTCGACAGTTTATAATGAGTAAGACGCTACCCATACTTAACTTTATCAACTAAGGCACTGGATTACCAACAGTCACTTCCGGCTGATAGTATACCTAGCATATCCCTCAATATTAGCATATCACATGTACAACATTCATCAATTATTTCCGATATCTTCAGGCGTCCTTACTTGTCTCTATATTTGGATATTCGCTAGTGATGGGATACTCCATCTTTATTCCACATTCATGAATGAAGATGCTAGGGGCATGAAACATTCAAATATCATTAGTAACTCAAGTTAAAAACAAAATTTCAAGTACTTATGTCCTATCATACAATTTGTCTAGCTCATTTGAATGCAAGCTTCTTCATAGCTGCATTGTTTTTGCATAAGCAGTAACCTTAAGTATAACAGACCAAGATTTTACCTTAGCTGAGTTGTAGGCCAAGCCGTCTGGTTCTCTTTCAAAGAAATCCTGTAAATAAAGTTGTTGTCATGGTGAAAAATGTGTAAGAGATCAATAATGCCAATGAATATGTATAACTAGCTGCATAACCCAAATTCTTGCATACTATTACTTTCCCTTTTTAGCATACATTACAAGAGTGAAGTTATTATAACTAACTTGAATACTCCTCCCAACTACCCTGGGACCTAAGTACTTAGCATCCATTTAGTATGTAAAGGTATTTTAATATTCACAAGTTAACCCGCAACTTCTGATCAAGAATCTAATAGCTATTGTTATACTTAGCTTTAGAAACCAAATTTACTTCTCTCATTATTCTCTTTTTGTGCAACATCAAACCATCTTCTAAGTTTATTAGTTCATGATAGCGAGACAAATATAAAAAAATAATTCCTCCTTACAACATATGCATTTGTAGCTGTTTTGACTAGTATGTAACCATGCGATGAAATCTTGTGTTTCTGGCTTACTTGTAAGAGGTTTTTCACATTAAATACATTTTAATTAATGTTTAGTAGTAGCAGCTTTAATACCTCTGACATTTTGATACAATTTGTAATTGTACAATTCTTGACCATATAACATAAGTCATTAGCATAGTTACTTATTTTAGCATCACTACAAATGTGACAAATCTATATCGAGTGTCAAGGTAATATGGCGATCCCTAATTGATCACTTATTACGTTTAAACCGTTACCTCGATATCTTCAATGGGTGTCTACCTAGACCCAAGTGAGTGCATTATAGCTTGATATTCTAGTATTAATGCAAGTATAGACCATCTCAAAGGTTCTATAACTAATTGCTCCAGGATGATCATACTAAAATGGTATAGAAGTACCTTCATAGAATTTTTCCAAAAATTTAATATAATTAATCAATTGTTATCATCTTGGTAACCTTACATAATAAACGAGAATCATAAAGACTCCAGATGTCACTTTTCCCACTAGGGATTTCATCCTTTGCCTTTGATCCCCATGTGATGCTGCTTTTGTGACCCTGCACACCTGCATGATTTGCTCACAAATTCTAGCCCCCAAAATAAGTTGCATCGTATTCTCATAAAACAATTTTTTTGAACAACAAGTTCCTATTGGAATGTAGCAATATAATATTAATGCCTTACTTCCTCTTCGATATCTTGATGGGTTAATATTATGCACTCTTAATCCTATAAAATAATTTCATAATAGCACAAGTATATCTTGCATAGATGTGTTTCCTCAAGCCTAATACTTTTTTTATTTTCTCATTCACCAATCAAACATTTAAACTTTCATGTATTCCAATTTATGCAACTAACTCCATGCATTGAGAAAAAAACCGGTGCAAACTAGTTTAGTTCAATGATCTTAAGGTTAAACAATATTTTTATTCTGTGCATACCCATAAGTAATTTTAATATCTCATACTTAAATAATATAGTTCACACATACCTGTATGTTGATGAGTCCATTAGGTTTGAGATTTGTAACTTGGCTATGATACCATATGTAATGTACCTAATATACGCTCAGTGCCATTAGGTATGAAAATGGCAGATTTTTTTTTTTTTTTTTACTTCACTGCTATACGAAGTGAATCAATCATGTTAGTGTCAGATGAAAACATATTCAATTCAATTCGATAAGATCAAACTGCATGCATGGTAAAACAATCCTTCAATGACTTACATCCGTTCTGCTCGTCCTACAAAACTGTCATGTAATTTACATTCAATTTACTACAATTTAATGACACCATAAAGTCATGGGGTCCGATTGCAATCATGCCCTAACTGACTATGTTTGATCTCAAAATAACCACTTATAGGAATCTCACAAATACAATGTACTCAGCATTTGATCATTGATGAAGTAGGGAAAAATAAAGGATTTTATTTAAAGAAACATGCTAACATAATGACATGTTTACAACGATCCGCAAATCTTTAAATGTAAAGATTGCAGAAACAAATAATTATGTCTACCCACCAAGTGTAACTATTTACCTTCAATAGTTGCCATTATTCATTTAAACCTCTTTATTACTAAAATGCTTTTTACTGGACCAGTCTTAGATCCCATTATAATTTTATGTTATGTTTCCTGCAAATATGCAGCAATTGAAATTAACCCTCCTCAAGAGTCATGTATGCTTGATTATTCATATCATTTAAACATATATGATAAATCCAATGTAACTTCGATGTCCAAGTGAAGAAATATATGAAACATAACTTGCTTTTTATGTGAGTTCTTTGCATAAATGTAACCCTCCTTAAGTCTTAAGCAAGAGTTCTATATTGTCTATCCAAATTTTTAGGCTCATCAGGAGTTATTTCCAAGTAAGTGCATTTTAACCTTACTTATTTTCATCACGAGTTATTGCCAAGTAAGTACATTTTAACCCTACTTATTTTCATCAGGAGTTATTGCCAATTAAGTACATTTTAAACTTACTTATTTTTACTGAAGAAAGGAAGTAGAGAGGCAAAGATATAGCATTCCAACTCAACAACCAAAGGTATTAAACTCAAGCATGCTTATATCTCAAACTTAAATTCGCACGAGATGCATACTAACCTGTACAATTCGAGCATTTGCAAAGAATGTTAAAAACTTAAACTTATACAAAATCAATTAATCCTTCATCATCTTAGCTGAAAGCATATGACCATCATTCATGAAAACTTGTACAAATCAACATCAATGTAAAATGTCAGACCAAAACAACCATAAAAGTGCAATCATGGAAAAACACATAATAAAGACACCTATATACTTGGTTCACCCCATACTTGGGGCTACGTCCACCAACTTGGCTATTTCTCTTATTACACATCGACATAAAAGTATACAGCCCACATCACACGATGTGTTATCCCTTTTTCTTTTCACGGTTCTCTGTCAAAACCGACAGTCCTTTACAATATCAAATCGGGTCCCATGTTCCTTAGGGGTAACTCTAGGAAAATTTTTGCGGGTAAGCATGCCCACCTTTCAAAACATTCCCCTGTAACTTTGTAATCTAAGAAGGTCCGAAATCATTTCTTTTTAAGACAAACAAAAGTATATAAAAATATAAATAAATCTGGAGTCTTGGCTACCTCCCAGGATTCAATAAAAGACTTTCTTAACAACGGTTGGATAATGCAGTTGTTACCCATCCATCGTGCCCTTTCCCTTTTCAGCTTTACTAAAGTTTCCCCTACAGAAATCTGAGCAACAAAAATTAAGACTCACTTAACATATTCTTATATGAGTGTATCCATCAAGACAATTCGTTTTTCACTGAGTTTTCTTGAATCTGAAAAGGGGTCGTGGTTTTTCTTTTCCCCGTTTAAGAGGGCGAAAGGTGTCTGCCTCTATCCAGCCAGCCGTCCCTGGGATAGTCAAACAAAGGCTCCATCACCTTTTCTCCTCCACAGTCGATGGTTCAAAGGAAAAATATATATGTACAAAGAAAGAACAATAACCTGAAGGTGGAATCTCGATCCTTAACATCATCGAAAGGTTTATTAGAAATGCAACCTGGCTTATCCTGATTAAGGGAGACGCTCTTCCACAAATATACAGAATGTAATGCTCCTTGAAGTGACTAGTTGCATTTTATTGCAAGGCTGGCGGAGATATCCATTACACTTTATTTTACACGATTCATCCTACCTATTGCATGAGGAGTGCCGAAGAACAGAAAACTGTTTGTTTTACACCCATTGCTTCTGTCCGCCAACTAACAAGGAATTTTCCTTCTTCCAACTAAAAGGGGTTAGGTACAGCTTGCTTGAAGGAGAAGAAAAACTATCTTTTAAACCATAGACCCAACTCTAAACAAAGAAAATTCACAAAACTCAAATTTCAATATCCAGGTCATCTTGGTTTACTCTGAAGACTGCACTATAATGTAAGGTGCGGGTTTTCTCCGCTGATTTGGCACAAAGAGTTTCATTCACATTTAGTCAGTCAAACCAATTCAAGAGCATCTATGGTTCATTCAAACTTCATCCAAAATCCAACATACAATTATGGGGAGGCTAGATCGCTACTCAGCCGGACACCATATCCTACGAGAATCTTATTTTCTAGGTCTGCCATTAATTCGGCCACACCAAACAAGAGGTGTTCGAAACGCTAGCAAAAATAACCATTTTCATCAAAACCAAGGCTACAACCCTGGGGTCGCACTATGCTGGTGAAACAGTACCTCTATAAAACACAGGTTATAAAGGTTGAACAGGGTCTTACCCGGCTCTTAAAACTTCCTCGAATTGATGCCCTTACCCTTGGCGCAGGCACTTCCTTATCCCGAATACTGAGAGGTCGATTTCGTTCTTCGTTCACAGCACACCGGAGAAAAAGGCCTAGCTTGTAGTGAACGTCCTTCTCCAGACTTAGAGGTCGATCCTCCTCCCCGTCCTACATAGATCCCTAAAAGCACAGAGATCTTTCTCATGAAAACGCAGGGATATTTTCCCCTATTTTGCAAAAGCATAGCTTCCTCCCCGAATAGAAGTCCAAGCAACCCCTTTTCTTCCCTCTCCCTTTGGCTTCCAATAGGAAAAATATATATCCAGGTAACTCCTCAACACGTCCATAATCAACGATTATGAGATTCCGAAATGTTTCCACAATTAGTGGCTATGAGGGAGGTAATTAATCCCCTCCACAATCTACGCTTCCCAAATGTTAATGCCCTAATAGTAACGCCTCCTTTAAAGGTGGCTGGCAGCTAGTAACCAGTCCTAAAAACCCTCGACTATAATCAAGATAAAATTAATACTCCTCGACTACGAGTATTTTTCCGTAAGGCTTATATATGCGTATTAATGTACATATATATTAAAAAGTTACACGTATTAATTCCAATATATATATATATATATATAATATATAAATACAATTCCATTTATTGTATGGTGTTCCACTTGTTTAAGGAATTTCACTATTGTAATACATTCGGCTTCTTTCACCATATTACGCTTCCCTTATGATAATGCAATTTATACCATACCTATATGTTTGGTTATTATAGGCATATATATATGTTTTTATATATAACATGCATGTTTCCTACCTTCCGATACCCTTGACTATGAGGGTGGAAGCAACTTTATTGGGGCAAGGGTTTTCTATTCCCTACATTCTGATCTTCTTGTTCAATTTATATGTCGTAGTTAAATGCCCCCCTTTATGTGATAATTTCCTCGTGACCGAGGCCTACGCTCACTTGTCCGCAAAATTGAAATACCAAATAAGCGTGTGAGAAAATTTAATAAGGGTTTAAGGTCAAAGGTGGGGACAGTGGTGGGTTCCCTTGTCACGCCGTGATGATACCCCGTTACTTTTATTCATCCTCTGAATTTCCTCTTATTGTCTTCCTTACCAAGTGGATTAGTTCTAGCTGTTTTAAGTTTTGCTGGACTCCTAAGCTCATCACTTAGGCAATTAACCTGCATAAGCTGCATGGATTTGCTTCTCGTGGGGCCTTGGCCTTGAGATCCTCAGGAGAAGTAAGTACAATACACATTTGTAATCATAATAATTAAGGTGACTCAACAGGGACATTACAGTATCTAATTGTACGATACTCAGATTGAACTTCCACATGAACTCTAGCAAGTTCTGTCCAGTTTACTAACGGAAGTTTAGGTACCCAACACTGCTGGGACATGTAATCATAACAAACATCATCCAAATAAAATATTACAACACGCAACCACTTTATTGCCATACTTCTTATAACACATTACAAAAATTAGTTGTAGACAAAAGTATTACATTCTCCACACATATCCCTAATATAATAATTAGTTGTAGACAAAAGTATTACATTCTCCACACATATCCCTAATATAATTCCATCATATAGATAGATCACTAATCATTTATAATTTTCTCTAATACTTTTGCAATTCAGCCACATATCAGTTGTAGAAATGAACAAAACAAAACTCTAGATTGATGGAACATCCAACCACAAAATTTACAGGAAATAAACATAGGATCTAACTCTGGCTTTTCAGCCACATACCAATTGCAGAATTGGGCTAAACTAAATATGCCATATTTCCGGAATACCAAGCCACAAATATAATAGGTAAATAAACAAATGCTCTAACTTTGGCATTTCTCCCACTTACTAGTTTGCAGAATTGGGCAAAAACTCCAGATTGACGGAATACCCAGCCACAAAAATCACACGTAAATAAACAAATGTTCTAACTTTGGCATTTTAGCCACTTTCCAGCTGCAGAATTGGGCAGAAATACCACACAAATTGCACTAAAGATGAGGGAATAGATTCAATTTAGCGATCTACTTGTAATTGAAGCTAAATCGACCTCATAGATCTTCCATCGCAGCCAAGTATAAAACACCAGATCTAAAACCACTCAATCATATTTAATATGTATTTATAGAATATAGGGAAGCATTCAGTCTCAATAACCAAAGCCGATGTTCGGACCTAAACAAATTAGATCCAACAAAATGCAGACATCAGAGGGTTAAGATGGTTGCAGATCGTAGGCTCCAGATCGCAATTAATAATTCATATGTATGTATATACATTGAAATTTGCAGCTTATCACCACTCCATCAAAACAAGTACTTAGAATGATAAAAAACAAAATTGCAGGACTCGGAGCCATTACAGAAGGCCGCTCCTAGATGAATGTAGCCGATATGTTCAAATCGCAGCTATACATCAGACACGGTTCAGATCTAAAATATGAAACCCTAATAAATTGCTATGCAAGCTCGGAAACAGTATTGAATCAAGATCTAATATGATAAAAAAATAAAGGATAGGCTAAAATCGCATCTATACAGTAAATGGAATTCATGTCCAGACTTTAAACACACAATTGCAGGCTCGGATCAAGCCGATATTGATCAAGATCCGATCCATAAGTTAAACGGGCAATAGCACGGATTGGAAAAAGAAGATCAAACATAGATCTACTATGATAAATATACATGATTTGCTGTGGAACACACGTTTAGTAGGACTAGGAGCTTGAAGAGAAAACATAATAAAATTCTCTCTTCTTATTATTTTTTTGCTTAAACCAAAGGATAGCCAAGTTAAACTCTTGGGAGTGTATATTCGCATAACCATTCGACCCCATGTCAAAATCGAAAACCATTTTTATTTTATTCCATTTGCTTTTAACAACAACAAAATGAATAATTAGCTATAAGTAAGGACTCTATTAAGGCGAACAATCCACATGTTACTTTTAGGGCTGTCATGTTACTTAGTTATGAATTGTTCCATGGATTCATATCAGATAGCAAAATACTTTAAGAGATTATTTATCAATTAGGTAGTGCATTCAAACCTTACTTGCATCCATGTAGTTCTATCTCAAGAATCGGCTTATTCACTGATTTCTCACTTAACATTATATGTATCTTAAAATCAAGCATAACTGAACCTCACATAGACGCAAAATCAAATAAAGCAAAGATGAAATACATCAAATATGCCCGTAAGAGAGAGATTCACCAATATTTGTGGTTCACCCAATCCATGGGCTACGATCAAATAAAAATACCTCAAAAAACATTCAGTCCACAATAGATGCACCATAAGATCTAACATATCATGCGCACAAAAGATAAGTTGGGGAACACATAAGATTCAACATAAGATATAACACATTAGGCGCACATAAATCTGGTAACGAGACCACATAAGATGCACTTAAAAAGACATGGATATACATGTTTCATCCTTCTAAGGTAATATGGATGAAGATGGAAATGTAGATAATAATACCTATGATGAATTATGATGGTGATAAAACTCATTACAATGTAGGTGAGGAAAATTAGGTTGTTAACACTACTATCCTATTAACATCCCATTACCTAGAAACCACAAATCATATTTTTCTAATGAGATAATTTTAAGAAAAAAATATGGTCATATAAAAGGTGATTATCCTTTGGCCGTGGATCATTAATATATTTCACATACTCTCATCTTACAATAATATAAATAGTAGGAAAATATGATATGCAACAAAAAAAAAATTGTTGTACAAACCATTTGTTTGAACCATTATGTATTTTATGGTCATACACATGGCCCATCAGATCAAAGGTAAATGTTATGACCTTACACACTTGATTTATCCCTTTCTAATTCATAAGTTATAGATATATGTGCCTTGAGAGATATTGGATATACTCTTGGGTTATAAGGGCATCCAACTAGATTTGAACATCGAACTTGCCTAAGAAATCTGGAAGTTACCAATTTTCCATGATAAAAAAAAACTCCTTACTTGGCACCCTAGATCTAAATTGTATCTTATAGCATGCTCTAGGGAATACAAATCGTTATTGCAAGATGTTTTCTTTCTAATATATAATTATGGCTCACATATATATTAAAATTTCTAAAATAACCTTACCAATATCCATAGGTGCTACAAGTTTCTCTTCATGTTATGTTGTTTATGGCCCACAATCCCTAGACATAGTGTGTATAATATTAGACCGTAAATGTTGTCTACAAAACATGCCCTTTCTATTGAAAACTATATTTCTTAGATTACCTCTTCATATGGCCACCATGTAATACTTATAAAAAATATATTCCTTACATAGGGCATATGTGATGAACCAAGTCCTTATGCACATTCCATCTATTCCAAAAGAGAATTTTATGTTGATTTTATAATTTTTATTGTTTCTAATTTGACATCACACAAATATGACCATAAAATGTTTAATGAATTTGTGATTTTTGTTTGTTGAAATCATTGTTTTCTAAGTTGAAACGTATTTAGTAATATGTGCAAACCGATTTTGCAATGTTAATGATATCAAATATTCTTTGGGGATACTTGAGGTATCAAGTGATCCTTAATAGAGTCATCTATGATCCTCTTAGCCTTGACCATATCCTTCTGATTCTTTTCTTTTGCTTCATCTTCTTAAGGTTTTACGACTTCATCTTTGGCATAGCCTTTTAGATCATGTTCTTTATAAATGAACATTTGCAACCATCAAAAGAAGATAATCAATAAAAAATATGAAGCAATGTAGGAAGTGATTGTATATAAAAAGATACGCTATTTGGAAAATCACAACAAATTTTAACTACGAGTTGTATCTTATATTCAATTATTCTAACTTAATCATTATGTACATGGAGATATTTACCGAATATAATTTTGGTGGGACATACAAATATTGAAATGCCCTATATTTTGATATAACTTCTGTTTTGCATTTTTTCATGAATTAACAATTCTACGTTTTATGATGTTTAATTAAATTATCGTAATTTTTCAATGTAAAGATTAAGTATATGGAATAATGTTAGTAAAGTATATTACAATATTAGATAAATATTGATCCTCATAAAAATATGAGGATGAGTGAGTGGTATTTTTGTGTTTCATGTAATTTTTAACACATTAATCATATGTGTCTTATGCTATTTAATTAATTTTTATATTTTTTATATATACTTTATATTTATTTGATCATAGAACTTCATATTAAAAAGTCTAACTAAGGAAGAAACTGTTCAATTTTTTATTAAAATATATTTTATGTCAATCATCTAACGCTTTATTATTGAAAAAAAGACATTTTGGTTTTCTATATTTCATTCATTTTGTGACAATAAGATGTTGTCTATAAAAAAATCACAATTATGAAATAAAGAAAGATCATGAAATGGATGCAAATGCGATACATGGAAACGATTAATGTCGATTGTGTGGCAACATAATGTTAGAAACAATAAAAACATTACAACATAAAGAGAAAGCATGAAATTAATGCAAATGTAACATGTGGAAATAATGTGTTGTCTTAAAAGTGATAGTTTGTATGATGAAAACATATTCCAATGTTGTTGCGATAAATAAAATTTGGCGCATTAGTTTTCTATATTTTGTTGCTTTTGTAATAAGAAAATGTTAGAAACATAATCAAAATTTGTACCCAAATGTACTAGTGTTGGTACTAGTTGTCAATTCTAGGGGACCTATAGAGCTAATCGAAGGGAGAGTTCATAAATATCCTTTGTATCAAATTCTTCCTCCAAGTGACTAGTTGATGATCCCACAATGGAGAGAAAACAAGGAAAGGGTGGATTCTATCTCACTTTCTAGTGGGATTTAGGTAGTATAACAATGCTTTGAATTTATCATTTCTATGGATATGGTGACCATGAAGTTTTTATTTATAGAATATATGATGGACATAACTCATGTTTATTTCCAATGTTGATCCTCTCCATTGCAATGATGATTTAAAGTCTAGATGTTAGGGCTTGGATGACCAAATTAATAGTTAGTTTTGACCTTAATATTTTTTTTAATCCACTTTCAACATCTACTTTTGTTTTCAAAATGTGCAATAATGAATGACCTATAAATTGAATTCTTTCACTAGACCCTCAGTTTTTATGCCAAAGAAACGACGTAGGGTGTGAGCTTTAACATAACTTCAATGACTTGTGTTATTAACTATTACACCAAAACTAAAAGCTATTCATAAAGTTCGCCTACTAAGATACTAAAATCTTGATGTCATGAACAATTACACAAAAATATTGAGGTGTTAGTCAATCCTTCCAATTAGGATCGTAACATTCCACCATGCTCCATAGTCTAGACTCTACGTTGGATGTGTATTGATATGGTGGTTCCCTCTTTGATCCATATGAACCCCTAATGATCACTGCAATGTTGAAATCTCCATCCACTACGTGAGTGAAACCTAGGTGGAAGCTTTGATACTAGATGTGGTGAACTGTTACACCAAAACCCCAAGGAGTTAATGAAGGTCACCTACTAGGATCCTAACAACTTGCTCAATATGGTTAAATTTTGAATTGTCGTTCATTTTTTGGTCATTCTACTAAGGTCATATGGATTAATGATATTGACATGGGGTTAATTCTACCAATGATAACTTATGATAGTGATGAAACTCATGACAAAGTAGGTGAAAAAAACTAAGTTGTTAACACCAGTAGCCTATTAACATCTCATTACCTAGTAACCACTAAATATATTTTTATAATGATCTCTTGTTAAGTGAAAACTATTGTCATAACAAAGGTGGTTGTCCTTCGGACTTGACTCGTTCATTATATGACACAAAATGTCATCTTACTATCACAGATCTAGTAAGAAACATATGATATGTAATAAAACAAATAATGTTGTACAAACTAATTCTTTGAACCTTTTCCTACTTATGGTCGTACACATGGCCCATGAGATCGATAGGTAAATGTTATGACCTTAAACACTTTCTTTATCCCTTTTCCATGGTATGGGTCTAGTGATCCATACCTAGAGTACTTATACACTCTCCATCAAAATATGTTTACTTGGAACCTAACATCTACATGGTATGTTAGACCATACTCTCTACCACGGGATCAAAATCACTATCATAGGATGATTTCTTGCTAATGTATAATTTCAAGGGAGTGGAAGATACTTACCAATAATCATAGGTACTACAAGTTTCTCTTAATGTTCCATTGTTTATGGCCCATGATCCCTAGAGGAAGTTGGTATAATGTTAGACCCTAACTTTTGTCTAGTTACCATATCGTTTGTCTTGGAAAATAACACTTTTACTTAATTGGCATAATACTACAGACTAAGTTGCGGCAATGCTGCATTTTGTTAGGGTTTGCAGTTCTTTGTATAGCTTCTTTTTTATTATTTATGAAGAAATGGTTTGTTGTGGGTAATCCCCCTTTACATATAGTGTAAAAAAATGTAGTCTATTAGTAAATGGGTTTCCATACGGAAGCTACTATATGAAAAGTCGTTGCTAGACTTGCACCTGCTCCCATTGCGAGTCCATTCACAAACGCTACCTGAATCAGACATACAAAATCTTGCTGTACATTAATTAAATGAAATAGAAACATAAACATTAGAGAAGAAAACTTCCATGTACTTTTATAAAACGTGCTGGCGAAAATATATCATGCCAACATGCCATGAATAAAATGTTAACACTGCTCCAAATGAGCATGGAAGGAGCTGTAACAATCTTCCATCTATAAATATATATGCTTTCTTCCACTGCTCCAATGAGCATGGAAGAAAGCACATAGAGAGAGAGGGACTAATTATTCTTCTCGACAGATAGCACGCATCTTGAATGACATATACAAATTCTCTTGCCAAAGCAATAAACTTCAACTACACAGAAAAGATCCATATAAAATATAAGAGACAAATTATTCTTCTGATCTACAGATTAGCATGAGTCTTGAATGACAAAATTCTTGCAATCATTTTTACACATGAAAAGGTTAAAATGATATAAAGTAAAAAGTAACAGTCCTCACCAGCGTTTTCTTGTATGTATGGATGTGATATTGAAGCCAATAAGTTTTGTAAAAAAGCTCAATAGTATGTTTGCCTACAGAAGAGTTCGCTAATCACAACATAACGCATACATATGCATACACAAAATGTGCTTATTGGTTCTTTTTACTGCAATGGTTCTCTCTTTTCTCATATAATTGGCATAATACTACAAACTAAGTTGCGGCAATGCTACATTTTGCTAGGGTTT
Organism: Pseudotsuga menziesii; assembly: GCA_001517045.1. Lineage (NCBI taxonomy): Eukaryota > Viridiplantae > Streptophyta > Pinopsida > Pinales > Pinaceae > Pseudotsuga > Pseudotsuga menziesii. The sequence continues at coordinate 35,126 of LPNX010818201.1, read as the reverse complement.
GTAGTTCTTTGTATAGTTTCTTTTTTATTATTTATGAAGAAATGGTTTGCCGTGGGTAATCCCCCTTTACATATACTGTAAAAAAATGCAGTCTATTAGTAAATGGGTTTCCATGCTCTGTAATGTGAGCATTTTCTGGTGCATTGGAATGCCAGCAAAGTTGTTGCAGATACTCCCAAAATTCCGAGCCATGAACCTACTCACAAAAACTGATATGGCGTTAAAAGACGTTAATACCAGGTTGAACATTCTTATTAAAACAAGGTTGAAACGTTGATGTTGTAGGTAAATCTTCGAGAAACATGGCCATTCTATGCGAGGTTGTTGGAGTTGGATTACTGGACATTGCTATATGCATTGCTGGCCTTTGGTAGAATTTTCTTCAATAAAGTTTTCGAAGTTACTTTTAATGTTATAGAAATACCATCAACAACATAAATGTTTCTTTTATAGAATTGAAAGATGATTTGGTAAAGTTTCTTTAAAAATGAACGAGGAATGAAATTCAGAAAGAGACAGTGTTGAGTAATTTTAAAAAGGAATGAAGAATGAAATTCAAAGAGAGACAGTATTGAGTAATTTTAAAAATGAATACAGAATGAAATTTAAAGAGAGACAGTATTGAATATATATGTTTTTTCAAAAACCTGAAATTAAAATGAGTTAATTTTTTTTTAAATGAATGAAAAATGAAATACAAAGAGAGGTAGTACACTAAGATCTGTACATTATTATTAAAAATAAATGAAAAATGAAATTCAAAATGAGGCAGAACACTGTGAGATAGGTGAAAATAATAATAAACATAAAAATGTGAATACAAATGGGAAAATGTTTCTATTTATATCATAATTTTGAGATATTTAATTTAAAAGATAGTTTTATTAATAAATATATTTTTGAAACAATACATATAAATTTAAAATGTTTCTATTTATATCATAATTATAATTTTAAAATATTTAATTTAAAAGATAGTTTTATTAATAAATATATTTTTGAAATTTGCATATATATTTAAGAATTAATTCTTATTCAGTTCCAAGATAATATAATAATACATTATATGTAAATAATAGTAAGAAGTTTAGAATTCATTGATTTATCTTATAATTGAAACTGCCATCCATTCTCGTTAACTGTTACAGCCATGGCTGCACTTTTGCATGGTATTTCATTCACGGGCTTTAAGAATGGAAGTTACAGTGGGACACCATTGCTCTTACTCAGAGCTACTCCAAATCGTCTTTTGTCTCTTAACAGTGAGATTTATATGAATTCATATCCGCATTTCATTTAATGGCCCCATTCAGTACGCATTATTGAATTTACATGTTTAAGATTAGTTGATTCCTCGTCTTTAAACGGTGGCAATACTTTGTCTCAGGGAGAAGTATCACCGTTAGAGCAGCATAAACAAACACAAATCAAGGTTAGGCTCTCATGCCATGTTTTCCAAATATTGCTACTTTAATTTATATTGAAATTCCCATGAGGGCCCTAAATAGTCTATCTCTGTGGTTTTGAATGGCAGTGGACATTAATTTTAACCAGATGAAACTGTGTTTTTTCTACATTAAGTTCAATTACATTTTTTTTTAACTAAACAAGAAGTCCACTTTTTCTGACTACATAGAAGAAAGGGTTAGATATTTAAAAGCCCAGTTATACCTATTTGGCAATATATAACAATACGTAACTAAGAATGAATATACATTCGGCATGTCTTACCCATTCTTGGTTCCCTTGAATTCTCCAAGTTGTCCAGCTGGTGGAAGATTTCCTTCTTGGCGCTGTTCAACAATTTTCTTTTCCTAGATTAAAAAACGACTGTGCATTGTTGATAAACACTAAGATCCTTAACAATGTCTGCATTTTGTAATCCTTAACACCAAGAGAGATCCGTAACATTGTATGCATTTATATATATAGTTTGGAAATCTATGTCTGAGTGATTATGCGGTAATGCATGATGCCTGATCTAAAATTCTGTATATAATAATCATTGTTGAGTTGTGATCCGATCTTTTGATCTGTGGAATGTATCACTATCAGTCTTGAACTATGTACGAGTTCCCTTTTTTCTGATTTAATTCATTGATGATCTTCCCACCTAGTATTTTATCTCAACTCTGCTATCTATTTCGTTCTTTCTGCGTTGGTAGATACAGGACAACATAGTTTGTCTTTATTTTTCATTTTAACAATTTACTCAATCCTTAATACTTATTACATACATCATGATAATCCTCATAATTATATCTGTGTTTTCAAGTTAACCTATTCCTTACAATGTTGATCAAACTCCAATTTTGTGTCACCGCCCACGACTGGAACTAGCCTAGATCCAAATCCGAGGCTCTATCAAGCGCCGAGAGGGATCAAATATCCCGAGGTGCAAACCTCTCCTCGAAAAGCACCAATACCCGAGAAGAGGTTTGCACCTCAGGAGATTTGATCCCTCTCGGTGCTTGATAGAGCCTAGGATTTGGATCTAGGCTGGTATTAACATCAATTGCAATTTTGTGGTGTTATATTGGTAAAATTAGCAAAGTTACATTTGGTGGTGTTAAGGTGGTGGTATTAGCACCATTTTTATTATGTGGTGTTAAAGTTTTTTAATATTTATGGAGACGGAGTCCCCATCTATATTAACATAAATTATCATGTTGACATGTACCATAAAGTGGGGCTAATGACTTATTTTCTACACAAACATGTAAAAATATGATATAATTATAAGGATTTGCATTATACACATAATTTCACAAAATAATTGTTTCTCAAATACCTTAAACCAATTTTTATTTATTTACTTATTCAAATAAATACTCAAAATTAGTTATTAGGTTTTCAATCAAAATCACAACCAATTAGATTATTTATTTTTATTTAATTTAAATAAATAAATTCAAATACTTTCCTTATAAAATTTTACACTACAACCATAATAAACTCACAAATAATTATTTTGTAAATAAACCAATAAAATCATAATCAAAATTTCCTTTTACAGCTTTTTCTACACCCTTTTCCATGACCTAATATTATTAGATCAACAACTTGAATATGAAATGCACATTCATGGTTGATGATCCAAGTAGAAAGAACATGATCCATGGTGTAAGATCCCCCTACCACCTTGTGGACTTG